>JAVYIG010000924.1:0-417990 GCA_035222895.1 Strongylocentrotus droebachiensis
AGAAATTGTGAATTAAATTTAAATCATGGTTGGGTAGCTTGGGTTACTTCTATGCCCATACATGTAAAGTCCATCTTTTACAGTGTATCTATAATCATCCAAGAAGATGTAACTATATCTTTGCAGGAATGATTTTGAACCAATTTTTAAAAATATAATTGTATTTAAGCATAAAACCCCTAACATCCAGAGTAAAATAGTTTGTAGTAATTAATTTGCTCCTTTTAATAACCATCCTGATTATCATTGCTTAACCAAATTGATGGATATGTTATTCTCTTCTGTGTCAGTTGCCTGGTATATTTCCTATTGCCTGTATGCAAGCAAATATCTAGTTTGTTATCCTTCTCTCTCTTTCTTTCTCTCTCTCTCTCTCTCTCTCTTTAAACAAATATTACTTTATTATTGTTATGTCTTCATTGGCCTGATCTATTTTTACTATTTTATACAAGTTATTATCTCTTTATTATTGTTTAATCTATTTTTTCCCTACATTTTGTTTATGCCCAGGTACAATCCAGAAAATCTTGCTCTACTGGAGAATTATGTGGAAATCCAAGGGAGAGAAAACCAATATGATCTGGAGGCAAATCTTGCCATTCTCAAGCTGTAAGTATCAAGTGGGATAAATGTTAGTACATGTATAGATGTTACAGGCATGCAATTACAAGTATTTACAACCAAACATTATGACTTTACTTCAGTTGTGGTTTAAAAATGACATTCCAAAAATGTAATATTTGGTTAAAAAGTCAAAAACTTTTTTAGTGAGGTCTGATTCAGAAGGTAGCAAATAAATAAGAAAGAAAAGAAATGGACAAACTTCCAGGAGTTTGTTTTTCACATGGGTTCATAGAACATCAAATAAACTTGATGGTTCTTTTGATATAATATCTTTATGCAAAACTAATACCGGTAAGTAGGATTTATATTCTGATTCTGGCGAGGATATAGTTCAAGGTAGCAATCCAGTGTAATATTTAATTCTAAAATATGATCATTTACATTTAGTGATACTTTGTAAATTCATTCTAATTTCCCACAATGATATTATAGGCAAAATTAGAATTAGTTTGAAATAATGTCAATTATTTTTTTCTCTTTCTGTTTTACCATCTTCATGCCAAAGGTATCAGCTGAACCCATCACACTTCAAAATGCCAATAGCTGCTCTCATCTTTCTCAAGGCTATGACCAACCTTCCACACACAGACATCATCTTGTGCAAGTGCCTTCTGGACAGTGATGTTGTATCCTTTTTAAAGAACGTTTATGGGCCTACGGGTAGTTATAATTGTAAAACTAAAAGGTCATTGAGGAGGCTTGTTTAATATACACTGTAGTCCTGCATTGTTTTATATATGTATGAAGCAGTACTTGTGACAAAAAAAAATTCAACATTCCATCCATGATTGTCTATGAATTTTTGTTTTTAGATACCTGAGGAAAAGAAATAAAAATTAAGGCTATTGCTCCAATCTGTCAATACCCAAGATCATGGCTAAGTACAGGCAAGGGAGGTTTCTACAAAGCATGCATAGTGCACACCACACACACACAAACAGCTGTCCATTATAAACATACCATTCACACATGGAAATTCAGATCCTAGTAAGGATCTAAAGTATTTTCACCTCTCCTTGTTGACTATTCCACTTGAAGAGAAAATGCTTCACATCAGCTTTATACCATTGATTGAAAGGTACTGGTATGTTTTTTTTAATAAACCATACAGGTAGTTACCGGTATTGAATAGGCATAAATGCAGAGATGCCAGTTCCTTTCATGAGTTGTCATATTATCCGAGAAAAACATTGTCAGAATAATTTATCTGAGAGAACTTTTGTTAAACAAATAGAAGGAAAGCAATGCTGGTCACCTTAGCCTCTTACATAGTGCTTCCTTCCCTTCATAAAGAAGGCAAAATATTGCAAGTGTTATACAGTATTATAACAAATTTTAATGTTTTGTGCTATTCTTATGTTGTTTATTGTGCATTGGGGTTGTGAAGGTAATACGCATGAATTACAATAAATTGAAAAAACATCAGTGTCGGAAGAAGAGCATTTTCTTTTGATGGAGCATGAGGAAGTTCAACTCCTCAGCCACACTCTTAAAGACAGTGCTTATTTTTTGGACGTGCCGAGACCAATTATAAAAAAGATATCAGCCTCTGTGTTGTTAGGTTTGTTTCAGTTGTATTTTCCTTAATACTATACTTCTAGCAACAGGAGGAACCATTAGCATCCATATGCTACTTTGCAGGATTATTAGAAACTTGTCAGTTCAAAGAATTCTGGGTAAGTTTCAATAGTTTCTATAATGTGACTTTCAATTTTTCTTTAAACTAAATGTTAAGTATCATCTCCAATTAATGTTCGTGAAGCATACCGGTAATGTAAATAAAGAGTTTAATTCCTCTTGATAGTTTCGGTTTCTTAGTGAAGTATATCTAGCAGTAGAAAGGTTGTTCCTCACTCATGATATTTCATCCAATGTCATTATGCTCCTGTTCAAGCTAATGAGTTTTGGGCAAGTACAAGGTATTTCCCATACATTACTAAGTATCATTGTACTTGATTGCTGAACATGGATTGAAATAAAAACATTTTATAAATTATTTGATGTTTTATCTGATTCAAGCGCTATTGGGGCTATCGGCTTGATACAGTCATCAGATATACTGAAATCTTTGATGTGGTCAGTATAAAAGTATGGGACAAAATATGTAGTCTGCACTTTGCACTTGCCCTTTTCATGATACGGTAATAAAGACGAAATTTGGTAATGGAAAGGTATACAGTTCTACAGATGTATTAATAATACAATTACTTGGGGTTTTTTGTAAGTTTTTTAAAATTATAATGAAGCATGGAGGTATATAGCATGAATCAATGACTTAGATTCTGTTTTGTCCCCAACTATCCACATAACAATTGATATTACTGTACCCTAATTGTCAAGTTTCCACCCATGTTCAATGTACCTCAACAGACTAAGTATGAGTCCAGGACTACAGCGTTACAGACTGTTGCTGGTTTCCACAACGCCATCCGAAAATGTAAGTAACTAGTATAAACTCCTGATTAAAGAGGGATTTGTTGATTCAATATTTAGGTTAGCTTTCAGGTTCTCTTTGTTTTGTGTCAACAGTTGCGAGTATGATGTAGTCGGATGAGTAACGACAATATCTCTTGTTTAGTGAAGCTTTTTATAAAGTGATTGTCAAAGCTGTAGTTTATTTTTATCACATTTTTTTGTCTTTTGCAAAAATGGCATATGTTCTAGCAGAGTTTGTAGACAGTTATTTCCCAGATTCAGAATCAGGGGGTTGAATGTCTGTGATATTCATAAAGACTAATATATTGGGTTAAATTCTCATGCAGTACTTTAATCAATTGTTCAATCAAGTTTGCATTTGTTGTTAAAAATACATCTGGGATTGTTAAGAATTGATTCTGTAAATTGTTCAAAAGTAAGCATGCAATATTGATTCATACCTATTTGTATCAATTTGAAATGAACAGCGTAAAACCAACTACTGCACACATATTCTTTTGCCCTACTGCGTTGTGCTGTTAAATCAAAGTTATAACATTTGAAATTGGGAATTATGTTATATAATTTATTTCTTTTTACATTTTGAATTACTCCACAATCCGCAGTCATCTGCCACGTGATCAACAGCACCTACCAGACGATTGAGAAGGTACAACTTGGAGAGCTTCTGGGAGTTTCTGACGACACCGAGCTCAAGAGGTGGATGGCCAACTACGACTGGAAGGAGCTTGATGGCGGGAAGGTCTTCATTTCCAATCAGGAGGAAAGCGTCAAGACAAAGAACATCACAGAGAAGATCGGCTTTGATAGTAAGTGGCAATGTTTCAGGATATTGTTGGAATTAGTGCTGTAGTCAAACGTTTAACCGTCCGGTATCCGACCGTCCATAGCTCTATCCGTTTTCAATTGGACAGTTTTGTTTTCCCCGTTTTTTTAATATTTTTTTTTTAATCATTTAACCGAAAAACCGTCCGGTTTTGACTTAAACGGACTTGGAGATATCCAATGTTATCCATTACAGCACTAGTTGGAATAATAAGAAGTGGAATTTTAGAGTTGATATTTCAGTTTGTCTTCTTGGTTTAGTGCAAGTAGAGTGCACTCCCAAAATCATCGTCTGATTGCATCAAATAAGTGACTGTTGGTGTATCTTTTGGTCATTTTTTGTTCACGGATGAATTTTTGCCATGCCATTATAAAGGTCAACTTGTATTCATGTTATACTTCTAATGCATTCAGAAATAATAAGTATTTTCCCACTGGTAATGATCCAAGTTTTGCAATACTTTACAGTATGAAGTTTATCAAACACCTGCTAGTACAGCTGTACAGATATATTTGTCTAGGAAGAGTTGTTAGAATTATTTTAAATATTTTTTAGTTGTAATTTTACTGGCAAAAATTTAGCAAAATGTACCTAGTACCGTTACTGGAAATTACTAAATATCTACGATTTATTTTCTTTGTCAATTTATTTGCAGACGTTGCTACTGTTATGAAGATATCACAGTGACGTGAATGGGAATATCAACATGAACAATTCATGAACTTACAGAATATTCGACTATTCAAAAGGTAGTGAAACGAACTGTAAATGACACACATTTCGCGAACCATGGAGCTAAATTATCTGGATTTATGACCTTGATGTGACCTTCTTCAAGTTCGGAGCATCATGTGATAACTTACAGTGTATAGACATCTGCTTTTCAAGCTCATCTTGGGAATTTTCTACTTTTCTTCAACATTCTGTTTTGTTTTACTATTTGTGAATGTGTAAACTCGTGTTTCAATAAAGTAGGTCACTTCAAATCAGTATCTTCACAAATAGATATAAATATTATTTTAGGTCAGTACTCACCTGTAAGATAATTCATTTTTTCTGACTCTACAAAAATTTAATAATATTTATCGTTTAGGAGCGCCGAAAACAAAAAGTACCAAAGCGCTTACAAAATTATAGAATGTGAATAGAAACATAAAATTCATAGACTCATAAATCACATTAAGTTACTGAGGGAAGAAGAATGTTGAGATCTTTGAAAGAGGCAAGACAGGTTAATCCTCTTATGGAAAGCGGGATATTGTGGGATATCATTTTGAATAAAAGTAAGACTGATGTACAAATATTGATGTACAAATATATGTACATGGGGTTGTGTATCACAATGAAAAACAAAGAAAAAAAGAAATAAATAAATTTGTGCAGGCATACATACAAACATATTTATTATAAGATAAACAAAAAATATTTTAAAGTTCTTTAATTTGAAAATATAACATGACTTTCCTTTTCAAATGATATTAAATACATGTTAAAACAAAAGATAATGTATGTATACACAAGAACTATGGTTTTAAATACATATGTGCATGGACAGTATTTTGTGGCAGTAAGCACTTCCTAAAGCTTAAGCTGCCTCATTTTAGGGCAGAGTCAACTTCAAGAGTATTAATGTTTGTTGTTATAATTTCATTTACAAAACACCTGAATGCAATTAATTCCAGAAGTTGGTGTAGTACATGAACTGCTGTGTATTCCCTTTTTATGTTTCATTTATTTTAGGTAAAGTACAGACTGTATTGATCTGAAATGGAAAATTATTATTAGAACTTTAGTAAGCCTCTTACCCAGTTGAATTTGTATAACAGATTTCATTCTACAGTGTTTTTTTCTAGTGTAAAATCAAACCTAATATAAGTCCCCATTTTAATTTCAAAACATTAAATTGAAAGACTGTCAAGCTTTACTTTATGAATGCAAGGAAATGAATACACGTCCTCTTCATTCAAAATAACAATATAACATGGTTATAATAAATGTTTTGTACATGTATTAGAAAACAGATTACTTGAAATGTTGCCAGATTATAACTATGTGTACATCTCCCTTCAACCGCCCCCCCCCCCCCCATGTTTCAGAATAATAATCATAACATATCAATAAATTTGTACAGAATTGTGTCTGTATGTCTCTTAAACACAACATATCATGGTAATGGAGTTTTCATTTAATATCCAGGTTGTACAAAGGAAACTTTGATTCAAATGTTCTGCTGGAGTACTAATACTATATGTGATAAACAAGAAAATTCAGACATCTTTGAGGCATTCTAGGAGACACAAGGATTATTTGTGGCACTAGATTATTAATAATTTTGTCTGTACTTTTGGTATTGCATGGTTATAGGTTCAAGGTGTTTCATTGTAAACTTTTATGTACATGTGCATTACAAATTCAGAACCAAACTTAGCATTTGTCCACTTAAAACAAACAAAAAACAAACAATTTGGCAGTATTCTCTTCAGAACATTTAGTTACAATGAAGCTGACCTTAACTGTTAGTGTTATAGTATAAATAACATACCGGTAGCAAATAATTTATGAAACTTACATCACTGCAAACTTTGAGAAAATAAATTTACATTGCAATACATGTATTATTCAACTAAAAGTTAACCATATACATTTAATGTTAAAAAATAAATACTAAAATTGTACATTCACTGTAGTATTCCCAATTTTATGCTAATGATGCTACCTTATAATATCAAATGTTTTGAAAGTCAGCTCATCTACATTTTTCTCGTTGGAGAACACTGCCTTGTCGATCCTGGACTTTGGACTTCCTTTTGTTTTTAGCCAACTTTTCCTACAAGGACGAAAAAGAGAAATGCCACAAGGTGAATTTTTTTGTTTCAGGTTGTGATATTTTTTTTAAATGAAAGAAAATTGTTTACACATGTACATGTAGGGTGATATCTTAGACTTGGAATTAAAAACATTGTTAATCCAAATGACAGTACATGTGTTTACAAGTACATGTTTACTAAATGTACAAATTTAATATCAATTTATCACATTCCTTACTTAATTTCTTGTGATAAGAATCAGTCATATTTTCCTAAAGACCAATTGTTTTCAACATCCTTTTTCCCCCAAAAATGTAATATTTTAATGGATCCCATGTAAAAGGCCTTTATTTAAAGTACTGCAAATATTAATCTTAAAACTAGATGGAACTTCGACTGCGCGCAGTCGAAAATGATGCCTCCGTCATAGAGCAAGTTTACAAACCAAAACAGAAGAAATTTTTCAAATTCAAGTTTCGTTATCCATTAACAGGTTCTCAGAATATCGTGGTTACAAGCAATTTCTCATATGACCCTTTGATCTTTGACCTCATGACCCTAAAATCTACTCAGTTCATTGGCTCTGCAAGATGTCCTGAGTTAAATAGTAATCCATCTGTCAGTTCTAATGAGAAAGCGTTCACAAGCTATTTTTGCATACATAATGAGCCCATGACATTTGACCTTGACCTCATGACCCCAAAATCTAATCAGTTCATCGGCTCTGCAAGTAACATACATGACCTAAGTTTGGCAGGAATCCATCAATCTGTTCTAATGATAATGCGATCACAAGCTATTTTTGCATACATAATGAGCTGCAGGACCTTTGACCTTGACCTCATGACCCCAAAATCTAATCAGTTCATCGGCTCTGCAAGTAACATACATGACCTAAGTTTGGCAGGAATCCATCAATCGGTTCTTGAGATAACGCGATCACGAGCTGTTTTTGCATACATAATGAGCCCTGTGACCTTTGACCTCGTGACCCCAAAATCTAATCAGCTCTGCAAGATACATGCATGACCAAAGTTTGGCAGGAATCCAATCGGTTCTTGAGATAACGCGATCACGAGCTGTTTTTGCATACATAATGAGCCCTGTGACCTTTGACCTTTGACCTTGTGACCCCAAAATCTAATCAGTTCATCGGCTCTGCAAGATACATACATGACCAAAGTTTGGCAGAAATCCATCAATCGGTTCTTCAGATAACGTGATCACGAGAACGGGACGTACGGACGGACGGACGGACAACCCGAAAACATAATGCCTCCGGCTACTTCGTTACGGAGGCATAAAAAGAAGAAAATGCACCGTAACTAAATGTGACAACTGCAATTGCTAAACAAAATGTGTGCACATACTTTAATCCTTAATATTGACAATACCTAAAAGTAGTTATAACCTTAAAAACAAAAAATAGATTCAATTTGTCTGGTGATCTGGTCAGTGGTCATCCACAACTCTCCATTCTTTCATTTCATTTTTTAATTTTTGTTATTGTATAAATTTATTGATAAATTTATTCATATATTTATTTCATTTTGTTGGTTGGCAGCTGCAACTTTCAAGTCTACTAACAATATCATCATTTCTGCAAAATAAAGGTTTCTTGGGTCTATTAGACAGCACTCACATCACTCTGATTTTATCCACATGTCCCTGTGCTTGTCCTATGACTGTTCCTTTGCTGGTGTTCTGCGCCCATCCTGTTAGGGCTAGCTCCTTTGCTTTCCTTCTTGTATCCTGATTGGGAATTAAAAAGGTTGATATCGAGGGGTCGGTGACACAAAGACGTAACTCCATTTTGGCCATTCTGAGAAAAAGTGGTTTATTTGTCACTGAGCACTTGGGCCTTAAGGAGTTAAGTCTATGTTTTACTAGCCATTGACTTCAATGGGGGTGTTGGGTGGAGTTAAGTCTTTGTGTTTCCTGGAAAGCCCACATTTTTCTGAACATTTTGATATCTAATACTCATTTTGGCAAAACATGGGAATTAAAAAGGTTGATATTACGATTAGCAAACGCCATCTCCACTGCTTGTTATGGCTAATGATTGAACACAAATTAACAACAGCCTCTTAACAAATCATGACACAAAATAGGGATTAAGCATTTATTAATTGTATGTAGCGGATGCATTGTTTTCGGGTTGTCCGTCCGTACGTCCCGTTCTTGTGATCCCATTATCTCAAGAACTGATTGATGGATTACCATCAAACTCGAGACATGTACCGTATGTATCTTGCAGAGTCAATTAACTGATTAGATTTTGGGGTCATTTTATATATACAACATGGAATGAAGTACCGGTATGAGGTTGGTTTTTAGTAACGTTTATAAAGGAGGGAAGTCAGTTTTCAGGAACATGCATGATTTTGGGTTATTTGATTAGATGTAAACCAACTGGGCATAAGAGTTAACTTATAGAAGAATAAATAAAAAAGGATACCCCATAAGCAGTATCTGTATTTGTACATGTATACATGCACGTACAGTTCAGCAAGCTGAAAAGATCACATTTTATTGCAACTCAAACACAAGTTTTGTTGTTATTGCTGAAAAGAACTTAGCCCCACTTCGTAAAATAATTATAGAAAAGACTTTATACACTTTTGCTGCAAAATTAACTGCCTAAAATATCTAGAAAGAAGAATATTCTGTACATACAGACGCGGATCCAGGATTTCTTAGGGGGGGGGGGCCCTACTTTTTTTCCCGAAAATTTGAAAATCGCGCTGGCCGTAAAGTGGCTCAGTGGGGGGGGGGGGGGGGGGGGAGGGGGGGAGGGGGGGGGGGGGAGTAGTGAGCACATTTTTTTTGTTGGGTCCTCAAAAATGTTAAAACTTGCACCCCCAAAAAAAGTTAAAAATCATGTGTTTATACACATTTTTTTTCCCAGGGGAGGGGGCCGGGCCCCCCCCCCCCCCTGGATTGGCCACTGATGTATGTCATTGTTAATTAGACTGTACAATGTAACAAAATTCATACCTTTTCCATTTTCCTTTGTTATTGTTAACAATAAATAGATAGTCATCCCAAAAGGCCAAAAGTTCAAAGATAACACCATTTCAATTCAATATTTACTTACCCTTCTAAAGAAGACACCTGAAAAATAACCACAAAGTA
Organism: Strongylocentrotus droebachiensis; assembly: GCA_035222895.1. NCBI lineage: Eukaryota > Metazoa > Echinodermata > Echinoidea > Camarodonta > Strongylocentrotidae > Strongylocentrotus > Strongylocentrotus droebachiensis. The sequence goes on from JAVYIG010000924.1 coordinate 9,829, forward strand.
AAAAGAATTAAAAAAGTTAATTTCGCTTTTAATAAGGAAAGTTTTGCCGAGTTTGCTGTATCTTAAAAGTAATACATTTTTTTCAAATGATTTTCTATATTTGATTAATTATTAAGCAACCAATTCTACACTTTTCTGAACTCTGAAGCAGATGATCATATTTTGTTGTGAAGCAAACAACTCCAGAGCAGATTAAAAACTCACAAATATATATCTCATTTCACATAAACAGTCTCATGTAGTTAGCAAGATCTACTTCAACAATGAGAAAAATGATGGGTTAAGTCTTATGAGATTTATGAAATAATGCATTCAAACTTTTTCAAATTGCCGTTTTAAATCAAGTGCCGATCACACTTTTCTGGGTATAGGTTATACTAGTAAAATTTTATTACTAGCTTGTACTTAATTATTATAGGTACAATTATACTAGTCTACAGTTATTAATACTCTCTGAAGACCTATTAATTTTCTATTTAATGAGCCTGGCTCTGTGCCTGTCTGGCCCGAGCCACATCAGACTGCACTGGGGCCCTCAACCTTCTGTCTGGTTCATACATGCATCCATGCAAATTAGGCTTGGGATGGAGATGGTGCACACTTGCATTTTTGTGTGGGTTTGAAATCCAGTGATCAGACTTTACAGAGGGAGGGAGATTGTGAATTGATGAAAGCTAAAGAAAGTGAATTGAAGGAGTTCTTTTATGCACAAATTACTAGACTACTGGTACTAAGAGCTAGATCTAGTAGTAAGTAGTCGTAATTCATTGGTGCACGTGCATGCTGCTGTCACCACCAGCATGGACAGCCCGAGGCGGATCGTCTCCTCGGCCTCCCGGGCCTCCCACTTTCATCATTTCCATTTTTTCGGGAATTTACTTGATTAACTTGTGTGCATAATTTCAGAAAATGTTAAGACAATACTTCACTGTTGTAATTTCTTTGGTATAACCAGTTTTACCTTGAACTTTCCCAAATATCTCGAAATCTATTGACCTCCAAACGATCTGTTTTGCCGAAGCAGACGCTCCTGTCGCCATGTTTACAATCTTGAAATATTTCCTACCCTCGTTCATCCCCTTTAGATAATAAAAGTTAGATTTAACCATCATAGAACAAAAAAACAACATTTTAAATGATGAATATAATATTTATTAATTTATTAGGATATTCAGAGAAACATGTTATTTCAAACAATAAAGATTGTAGTTTTTAACTTTATTGATTAGATCATTGCTTGTTATAGTTAAATCCATTTTCTTTGGTAGGGAGAGTCAGCATGAAATTGTTCTTTCTGTCTTTTATATTTTATGTATAATGGAGCACCAATGAATTTCAAATGAAGCAAAAATAAATTTTGAATGGCAAACATTTCTTATAAAATGAACAATATAAGAAAATAAGCTCTTAGTTTGTGAACCATAATCATGGCACAGTCATTATAAAAATATGAAACCTGCAAACCATATCGACTAGTCATGACGTGTGTAAAAACATGTCAGCCTTGTGAAATGGGCAATTCATTGTAAAATCTGAGCTGGAAGCTGTTATTCAATCAAACATTGCATTCACCATGGATGAGCAAGACGGGAAAGATCCCCGCTACCAAAAAGAATTGATTTACAACAAATTGCTACCGTACTCCTCGGAATTTGAGGAGGAATCGGAGAGACATCTGACTGAAATCAAAACCAATTTATCGCTTGCTGTGCAACTTCGTGAACTTCGCCCTGGTGTGCTGTTTTGGACCGGGAAGTTTTCGGCGTAAGTTGACCTCCTTTTCCGTTAGGACCCCTCGCTTCTGCTGGTAGCCGCTAGCTGCTAGCTGCTTGCATGTTTCACATTTAATACAAACACTCAATTGCTCAAACAGCAATGAAGAACCACACACGTTAAAGCTTGAAATAAATATGATATAGAGTAAAGTACCCGGTTTTCGGCCACTTAAGACAAAATCCTATTTATTGGACTCTTTACTTCCTATTTATTATCATTTCTTGTTCAAATCATGAAGCAAATATTATTATTATTTAAACAAAAAAAGAATCCCCAAAAAAAATCACGAATTGCCATGACAATATTTATTTCAATTTTCACTGTTTTGGAGCCGGTTATCGGCCGAGCGTTTCAGTTTACGGCCGCATGTACAAAGTCAATAGGAAGCGCTCGCGCGCGCGTGCGTTTCTGCGCTGATGTATAGCACAAGCGGGCGGAGCAGGTATCCCACGCCGGAGCTCCCGGGTGCTCGCCTGGCCGAATACAGGCACAGCGGTGATCGGAAGTTGGAATCTGAATTAGACGGACATATCGTGTGTGCGTCGCGGTGTGCGGCTGCATTGATTTAATACATGCGATGAGATACTTTTGAGCTTGCGACCAGCACAAAATCGGGCTCTATATCTGAAAAATACTTGAAATAAAGCTCATTTTATGGTACCCATATTTCTTACATACACGCGTAAGAAACTCGATTTTTCAGATTTGGGTAGCGGGACCGCCGATTACATCGCTAAAATGTGATATTTTAGGATATATTTTTCATTGCAAATGTGGTTCTTCAGTGACACTGGCATGGTATGGTATGTGTGGGATATGTGTTATGCTATTATGCGATGTATTTTAAAGTGATTTTACCATGTATCCAACCAATTGGCCGAAAACCGGAGCTGACCGATTACCGGGTACTTTACTCTACCTTGCACTATAGTTTTGAGAATTACACTTCATATTTATCTGAAAATGTTTTTAAATTTGAGAATTGAGTCCAGCTAAACTAAAGCCAGGTAATTTTTAAAGAAACAAAATAAATTAAGCTTAAAACTAAACTAAAAGTTCAATAGTTGAATTTTTAAATAGTAAAATGTCATTAACCAGAAACGGCGGCGCTGGTAAACGGACAAATCGCGTCCTGAAAAATAAGGATCGTCCGCGTGTTGGCGATGCTAAAAACGGATTCCACGATGATGCTCCATGATGATTCATTTCTCATTGAATTAAATGCAGCACAGAGACTTTCACATTATGAACGATAAATCCTCGGGAAGATGGACAACCCGTAAAAGTAGAGGGTGAACTGGGAGTATTTTAGCTTTTTAAATTGCCAATCAGGAACCCTACACCCGTAGAGCGCCAAAGAAAAACAAAATGTCCACGAAAGTGCGGATGATCCTTACTTTTTACAATTTTAGGATGCGATTTGTCCTCGTTTACGAGGATATCCTTGTTTATGCGGACGATCGTCATTCTCATGCCAGCACCCCGACTGTGAACTGTTGGCATCACAAAACAATTATTAGATTTGAGTTTAAAAAATAATTATGTGCTCTGTTGCATTGGAAACAAAATTGTAAAAAATATTGATGGGACGTCGACTTATATATATAAGGTGATGAATTGTTGACTTGCCTTGTTCAAGATATATATAGTACATGAAATGTATTTTAAGTAATTAGTTTTTTATACATACATGTATAATATCAAAGTCGTAACTTTCCAGCAACCAGGAATCCTAATGAATTAGTAAGTAAATTGAGACACCTCTCTTCGCTTATAAGATAACCTTAAGATAACCAATTACTTAGCAATGAATTGGTCACTTGGTGGGTCAAGGAACACTAAATATTAAAACTGAATTTTACCCCCTAGGTATATACGTTATCATGGCCGAAAGTTCAGCAAGGAAGAGCATGTGGCCTTCATCAAGCTCTATCTGGAACTTATCAACATTCCAGATTTGGAATTCAAGATCATGTCAGAGTTTGCCAGAATTCTCAACATACTTCTCAAGTAAGTTGACTAGTTGACAATATTTTTTTTCTTCTGAAATGCACCATATTTAATTTTGGTAGATCTGTCATCCAGCCAGAGGTTTATCAGGAAGGAATTTGCATAAACAATTTTAATATGGAAGATATCTAATGGATATCGATAGTAAGTAGGATCCAGCAACTCAGTATATTGAGAGAGGGGGAAAAGGGGGGGGGGGGGGGGGGGGAGGCAGGAATGGAAAATTGCCTTTTTATTTTTAAATACATATTTTGCATAGAAGATAAAACAATCAAATTACGAGTTGCTGAAAAGTTGGAATAATTACAGTGATTGAAGTGATCACTGACACATTTTGTGTAATTGGTGATTCTTGATTATTCAAGTTAATATCAGGATAAAGCAAATTTGTTTGATTATTTAGCAGTAGGAGTGTGCATACCGGTAGTCCCTTTACAATGACAAAGCAAAATTGATGCCCTCGGGTTGTTTTATCCTTTCACTATGGAATGTTCTTATATCTTCCACAATAATGATGTTGCAGCTTATTGCAAGAAACCATATTGGATTCACTTACTGTGACCCCTCCCCCCCCCCCCCATTGCATTCTGTTGAAATCTTTTGTTGCCAACAAGTGTGATTACTCTTATGCCATTCATGACCTTTGATCATTATTGTTGACATTGTCAGAAGATGAATGGGTATATCCCAGTGAGAAGGCAAAATTGAATAACACCATTTTGATTTGATGTTGGCTGAATCATATATTTGATCATATTTCAGTGAGAAAGCAATATTGAACATCGCCATTTTGAAATGAAGTTGATTTATCAAATCAATAAAGTTTTGGCCTTTTGCCAAATAAACCAGATTTTGTTCTTCCATAGTCACTCTCTTTTGACGGATTGGAGTGAGGTATTTGTAAACTTATGTAAACAATCAAAGAGATTACTCATATTGTTTATTGGTTCAACTAGATTTCAGTTTAAAGATAATGTTAATAGTGAATGGACTAATTCAATATTTTGTGACTGCTGTTATATTTCCCCAAGGCCCTAGTTGATATAAAACTGCACTGGGGAAATTTGTAATTTGCAAGTCAACATGTATGAGGGTATGTTTCTATTTCATGCCTTGTTTAGAACTTCTCAACCCATTCTCTGTTACATACTTGCCTTTGTTGTTCTGCAACAATGCATAATATTAATTTCCTACACATTATTGTTTAATATCACATAATTGCAATTTAACATACCCGTATGCGATACAGGCTCACAAATATCCCATTGTTATCAATGGATAACTTATCCTTTTCAATTATTAATTGATGTGAATAATGATTTTTTTTTTTTTTTTTCTTCTTTGGGGGGGGGGGAGGAGTACAGGTTATAGATTGCATGTGAGTGACTCGAGTTGAAACATGCTCAAGTGATAATAAACATATTTGAATTCTTAGAATCCTGATACATAAAAACAATAATGACTGTATGGTAAAATAAATCATTGAAACAAATGGTACCCCTCTGCCTTCAGGAAGCGAAGTTTGCTGTCACGGGAAGACCTGCTTATACCCTGGCGACCCCTCTACAAGATTGTTGAAAGGATCATGTACTCACCATATGAACCATTGGGCTTAGAATGGTATCCACAGTAAGTCAATTCAAGTTTTTTTTAACTTATTGATGTATTCAATAACTTCATCCAACTGCCCAGTGTAATCTTGCAGATGAACATGTATGTATTTATTAGTTTGTGAATATTCGAATAATTGCGTGCTGTTAACTGTAGGCATTCATCAATGTGTTCAATGCACACCAATCTTGTTATAGTAGCATTTATATTAAAATCAACAGATTTTTACATTGACATTCTGTCATTTTCTTCTAGATAACATTAAGTTTAATTTACCATTTGTCCATTGACATAAAGCTATTTTAAAATGGAGTGAAGAAATTATGCCTCTACTAGGTAGAGTTTACTAAGTCCCAAAAAAATGTACCGGTACTACATTTTTTTACAATTTAGCAACATGCCACAATAGAGGTATAAATAAAATTCACAACTGACTTGAAAAATTCAATCTGTTTGTCATTCTTATTTTGTCTTCATTAATCAATGTCTATATTTCTGTTGAAATAGACATAGATTGTTTGATAGACGTGGCTAACCGGTGACCATATGGATCGTGGTATCACTTACCGGTAAATATCAAATGATATTTTGTCTTCATTAATCAATGTCTAAATTTCTGTTGAAATAAACAGATTTTTTTTATAGACCTTATGGATCTTTGTATCACATAAATTTCAAATGGTATCGGTAGTTATGTTGAGAATAGGCATACAGTCTCTTTTCAGATATTTTTATCTTTTTCTCCTTTCTACATTTTTTATTCAGCACCCTGGAAAATCGTCTGAAGACCCTCATGCGGATGTCCAGACCGTAAGTGTGTTGATGCACAGAAAACTGTCTCTAATTATGGATTTATTTTTCATAGAGTACCATTGAATATCCAAGAGTACCGATATGCTTTATTGATATGCCTTATCATCTGCCACTGAATGATGGTGATGTGTGTATCTGCAGTCTAAAATCCAGAGGGGGTAGGGGTGACACCAGGGGAAAAAATACACGGTGGCTCGGGGCGAATTAGCCCCAAAGTGCCCCAAAGAGCCCCCCAAAGTAAAAAAAGAGCCCCCAAAATTTGCATAGAGTTCAATGCAAAACGAATTCATGCAAGCAAGCTTAAAAAGTAGCCCCCGAATTTGTTTAATTAATTTTTTCCCTGGGTGACACAGTTCCCTCAGCCATGTTTGAGAACTTCAGAAGAACACAAATGGCATGTTACATGGGGAAGATATAGAGTTTGTGGGTAACCTCATTGATATTTTAAAACCAGATGTAAAGGGATTTAGGCAAATATGGAAATACTGACACTGGGACATGGCTGAAATGGTGAAAGATGATAACATCAATTTCTAAGTGAAGGCTTGAAAATCAAATAAGCATTTGACATAAATTTTGTTTAAAAGAAGGAGTATAGGTGAGTACATTCCAATGCTAGATTTAATAAATTTGGGTCTTATTAGTTTATATTGAATTGTAAAAAGGGAACTAATTAAAACAAAATTTAGTATTACTTTGCAAAACAGAAATTATCAAAGGTAGCAACCATGTTTATCTACATGTAACACTATAAAAAACAAAACATGTATTAGATTTAAATGTCAGTATGCATTTTGTAAATTCAAAGTCTCTCACATGGTGCACCCGCAAGCCTACTGTATATCTACATCACCATGCAAGCCGCCACTTACACAAGCAGCAACCAAATACAAAGTCCATCAAATAGAATTAATTTCAAAACGGAAAAGATCAAATGGAGCAACCATGTTTATCTAACAATATTGAAACAACATGAAAAAGATTTAAATGTCAGCATGGATTTTGTAAATTCAAAGTCCTTCAACTATTTGATATGTTGTATGCATGAAGTACGGTAGACAAAATAAAATCTGGCTTATTCTTGCAACCATGTTTACCTAACACTAAAAAAAAAACTTGTACCCCAGTATTAGATTCAAATGTCAGCATGGATTTTCTAAATTCAAAGTCCTTCAACAATTTGATATGTTGTATGCGTGAAGTAGACAATATCAAATCACCTTATTCTTTTCACCATTACAGATACTTCTCAGTTGACAGTACTAGAGAAATGCTAGAGGAATGGCGCCCTCTATTGTGTCCGTTTGACGAGACCATGGCCAAGGGTATCCATTACATGGAGTGCTTTCTCCCAACCCTGCTTCCACCAGAACAACACCAGCATGGCTTCAAGTGAGTACATTGTTTCAGGCTGACAAAGGCTCTTGAAAGCCTTGTCAGTTACAGTGTAGTTGCATTTTTGTAGTGATAATAACTCTTGTCAAATTGACAGTGCTCAAATGGCCTCAGTTACAATAGACTGCTTTAGAGTAAGCGTTCAAAAATGTATCACAGTCTACCTTAATATATCCAGGATGAAACATACTCAGTTCTAATAAAGAACTGGCTTTTTTGATACTCTGGATTCTTTACGGGTGTATCTCACTGAGCGGCGAATGCTTGCGAACGTAGCGAATTTGGGGTTTCGCCAGAGTTTGTAAAATGTTGTAAAAGGTTGCAAGAAAGATCGCAAACAGTTTTCTTTGTTGTAAACAGTTTTTCTTGTCGCAAAGAAATTTTGAACATGTTCAAAATTTCTTTGCGAATCTATTTGTCCGCAAACAGTTGCAGGCGTTTGCAAAACAGTCGCAAGCGTTTGCAAAACAGTCTTAAGCCTTTGCAAACGGTTGTTAAACGGTTTTGCTCTTTGTTTTCGTCAGTTCTCTGTGTTTCGCCAAAGCTAGCGACCACTTTACCCTATGGTTCCTTTATAAAATCGACCCATTGAGTACCAGTAGTTAGCAAAAGGTCTCAAACGTTCACAAATAGTGGCAAAGGATTGGCAAATAGTTGCTAATCTTCGCAAAAACTGTCGCTAACATTTGCTTACAGTCGTTAATAGTCGCCAACTGCCTTTCGCAAACACTTTCGGAAACATTCGCTCAAATGTTGCTAATTGTCGCTAAACGACACTTAATGTCGCTGATTTTCGCCAACATTCGTCAGAAAAGTTGGCGAATCCAAATTCGCAACGTTCGCAAACATTCGCCGCTCAGTGAGATAGGCCCTTTATGAACGTTGCAAATTTTGGCAGTTGGCCACTATTAGCGACTGTAAGCAAATGATAGCGACAGTATTAGCGAAGATTAGCAACTATTTGCCAATCCTTTGCCACTGTTTGTGAATGTTTGGGACCTTTTACGAACCCTGGCGAAACCCCAAATTGCTACATTCGCAAGCATTCGCTGCTCAGTGAGATACCACCTTAAAGGAGCATTCCAGCCAGCATGCTTTTTACAGGTGCACACTTGCTAATCTACCCTTTTTCACATTCTTTTCCTTCTGTTTACCAACAAATTCTTAGATAGGATAAAACAGTGTAGATAAAATGTAATTGCTCAAGGTTATGTGCTATGCCAGATTTTGAATTTTTACTACCAGTCAAGTGTTCAACTAACCAGAGATAACCAAAACATAACCACAAAGCCATGACATAATCAGGATTTTTATGCCTCCGTTACGAAGTAGCCGGAGGCATTATGTTTTCGGGTTGTCCGTCCGTCCGTCCGTCCGTCCGTACGTACGTCCGTACGTCCCGTTCTCGTGATCGCGTTATCTGAAGAACCAATTGATGGATTCCTGCCAAACTTTGGTCATGTATGTATCTTGCAGAGCCGATGAACTGATTAGATTTTGGGGTCACAAGGTCAAAGGTCAAAGGTCACAGGGCTCATTATGTATGCAAAAACAGCTCGTGATCGCGTTATCTAAAGAACCGATTGATGGATTCCTGCCAAACTTTGGTCATGTATGTATCTTGCAGAGACGATGAACTGATTAGATTTGGGGGTCACGAGGTCAAAGGTCAAAGGTCACAGGGCTCATTATGTATGCTGAAACAGCTCGTGATCGCGTTATCTCAAGAACCGATTGATGGATTCCTGCCAAACTTAGGTCATGTATGTTTCTTGCAGAGCCTATGAACTGATTAAATTTTGGGGTCATGAGGTCAAGGTCAAAGGTCATGCAGCTCATTATGCATGCAAAAATAGCTTGTGATCGCATTATCATTAGAACAGATTGATGGATTCCTCCCAAACTTAGATCATGTATGTATCTTGCAGAGCCAATGAACTGAGTAGATTCTTGGGTCATGAGGTCAAAGGTCAAAGGTCATGGGCTCATTATGTATGCAAAAATAGCTTGTGAACCATTCTCATTAGAACTGACAGATGGATTTCTATTTAACTCGGGACATCTTGCAGAGCCAATGAACTGAGTAGATGTTAGGGTCATGTGGTCAAAGATCAAAGGGTCATATATGTATATGAGAAATTGCTTGTAATCACGATATTCTGAGAACCTGTTAATGGATTACAATTGAACTTGAATTTGAACAATTTCTTCTGTTTTGGTTTGTAAAATTGCTCTATGACGGAGGCATCATTTCGACTGCGCGCAGTCGAAGTTCCATCTAGTTTTCTCCTTTTGTTAGATTTCCTGAAATGCCTTGTAGGTAATGATAGACTGTCCCATCTACATAGATCATACAGCTATATGTTTAAAAAAATCCATGTAAATACAGGGATTATTTTATAGCTTGGTGTGTCATGAAAAATCAACCTAATGCAATTTTCTATTTTGTATTTTCTGTGTAGATGTTGTAACCATAGCATTTATATACTCAGAGAGATTGCTAATTGAATGTCTTTATCTTGTAGGTTATGGCTGGATGAAATGATCAGTATATGGAACAATTCACAGAACTCTCCGCACATAGAATCAGTAAGTACATACGTATCATCAACATTGCATTCTAAGATGCATTCTAAGATGCATTCTATGATGTATTCTATGATGCATTCAATTAATTGTTCTCACTATGGTGATTGCAACGTGACACAAAGTTGCCTAGATGATGAATTCAGAAATGTACTTTTGAATTACCAAATTTGAACATTGGGTGTACTGACAAATCTGAATTGCTTTTTGTCTCGCCTGCGTAGCAAAAAGCGAGACATAGGCGCCGCTTTTCCGGTGACGGCGGCGACGGCGGCGACGGCGGCGGCGTCAACATCAAAAACTTAACCTAAGGTTAAGTTTTTGAATTTTTGATATAATTTTTAAAGTATAGGTTCTTAGTCAATGAAACTTTGACTATATGGTAATCAAGTATCCCCAATCATGTGAGTAGAATTTCAGATCACAAAGTCAAGGTCAAAGGTCATTTCAGGTCAACAGACTTGGACTATGTTGTAGCATCATCATCAAAAACTTAACCTAAGGTTAAGTTTTTGAATTTTTGATATAATTTTGAAAGTATAAGTTCTTAGTCAATGAAACTTGGACTATAGGGTTATCAAGTCTCCCCAATCATGTGAGTAGAATTTCAGGTCACTAGATTAAGGTCAAAGGTCATTTAAGGTCAACAAACTTAGACTTTGTTGTGGCATCAACATCAAGATTTTCAAAATGCTTCTTCTTCGTTATTTTTCAACCGATTTTGATTCTGATTGTTTCATATGATAGGGCTAGGAGGGGGATTTAAAATTTCTACACAGAATCGTGAAATTCATTATCTACCGGTATGCTAATTTATGCAAATTTATTCGATATCACAAAAAAGGTTTCCTCTCCTTCATTTCTCGACCAATTTTGATTTGGTTTGCTTTATATCGTAGAGCTAACTTTTGTACACTAAAATTCTACACAGAATTTTGAAATTGTTCTCCATTAATTAATTATGGTAATTTATGCAAATTAATTCCAAAAATAACAAAAAATTGCTTCTTTTCCCTCATTTCTTGACCGATTTTGATTTGGTTTGCCTTATCTGGTAGAGCTAAATTTGGAACACTAAACTTCTACACAGAATTGTGAGATTTTGCTCCATTGATTATTTATGGTACTTTATGCAAATGAAATTATGTCCCTTCCAGGGCATCAAATTTTTATTTTTTGACCAGTTCAAAAGTGTACCACATAAAATTTAAGATATTTGTTGTTGAGAGATGCGGATGAGCGCTACGTCATTGACGTTCAGGTTTATAATATTGAATTGCGTTATGCAGGCGAGACCGCCGAGAGCGTTTCCCTTGTTTATCATTCAGATTATTTATTTCAATGTTGATTTGGCATATTAAAGGTATTTAAGTCCTGGGACCTGTTTCACAAAGCCTATTTTCAGTGACAAATCTGCTGAAAACCAATCAAAAGCAAGGATTTCAGTAGCTTACAACAAAAACTAGCTAAATAATCAAGAGTTCCCATACCATGTCATGGGATTCATGCCTTCTTCCTTGTAATACAAGTTCTTCAATTATATTTATGTTACTACGTATAAATTGTATTGTTTGAACATATGTCAGATATGTTGTCAAATTGATTTGAAGAAAATAAATGTTAATTTGAATTGAATTTAATTGAATTGAATTGTATTGTATTGTATTGTATTGTATTGAATTGAAATTAATTCAATTGAACCAAGAAATTTATTTTGCATCTGGTTCTGAACCATCTCATTACATCTGCTTCATATATTCCCACCTTCTCTTCCCCCTCATTTTAAGCTCAACAACCAAGTCCCCAAATCTTTATTACAGCATTTTGGGAGTGTGCTGTGACTAATGTTGTGTTTTCTATTGCTTTTGACAGGCACTAGTAGACCTATTTTCTAGATTAGCTACAGAGAATATAGGATACATCGACTGGAATCCACATATACCAAAGGTGAGTTTCAAGATATTTTCATATTGGGTTTAAGTATTTTTTTTTTTTAAACTGAGTATACTTGAGTTTCAAATGAACAATTTGTTGCTGGATGTTTCAAAAGGAAAATACAGAATGGAAATTGTTAACATGTCAAAACAGTCTATTGAAGGCTAAGCTCGAGACAACTTGGGTTAGGGTCTATGGAGAATATTTGTTTTCCAAAATCTTATAAGATGTCATGGGTTAAACCGTTATGTGAAAAAGTCATGATGATTTATTTTTATGAAGAGTTAATGCTTTTTTTTTGGGGGGGGGGGAATGTAGTTTGCTGTATATATGTCATAAGACTATTAACTGGTCCAAATAAATCTGAACTTATTGAATATCGGTGCCTTTTGGGTTACAAATACTCGCAAATTAAAAATAAATAAATCATGGTATGAGACTGTTTGAACACTGTTACTGCATGTACATTGGGAACTTCAAAATATTAAATATTGTGGATTAACCGGTACAAGTTAATCTGAAGTTCTGAACTAATTCAACGCCATTTTTTTTCTTCTTCTATTCTTTATGTCTTTTTTTTTGCACAGATATTCACATGTTTCTTGAGAGGCCTTAGTCTACCTGTCGGTTCCAAGAAACTTCAAGTAGCACGAAATGGGAAGGGTTTTGACGTTGGACCTCTTGCAACGTGGATTGTTTCAATGCTGGTAAGAAACAAATCGTGAGATTTTCCCCTATGTTTTAAACATCAGATTCTAAGGAATGATCAAATATGGCCAATAATGGTCAACCAAAATGTTGTATTGTAAAGTTTTTTTACAATTTAATCAAAAATGGTAAAAGCAAACAAAAAGTTATCTTGGCATACAGCCTTCTTCCTTTTTGTCATATTTAAAGAATTCCTTAATCAAAACAATATTTTATGCTTAATTTGCATTGTTCTCTCTCTCTCTCTCTCTCTCTCTCTTTACAGGGTCACACAACAACTTGTCAAGACCACTTGCATAAGTTCTTTGTAGCAACAGATTCATACTTCCATCCCTCCAATACTGGAAAATACTCTGTGAGTACATTTGCTGTTCTTTTGTTTTTATTACTTTATGAGAAAATATACATAGTGAAGAAGAATTAAAGTGTAATAATTGCCTGGAAATGAATTTGTGTACAGGTAGATTGTATTAAACCAGCATAAAAAAACACCACCCAGATTTAAATAGGTTAACTGATTTACTAGGCAAATGAAACAATTAAGATAACATAAAACTGTGGACTTCACTTGGTGTCCGTGAGATCCCCTATTTCAAGTGAGCGCATACAGGTGCCTACAGTAGTGTACTTACATTAATTGAGAGTGTATTTTAATTCCAAAATCCCTTTACAGAGGTGATATTTATTGCTCATATTTTGAACACAGTGTTACAATATGGAACTTCTAACATACAAAACATTTTATGTCTTTGTGATTGGTACACTTTAATTTAGAGATTGAAGAAGAGTAAAGAAGAAAGCTGGAATACACACCAACACTAAATGATGCATCCCATGAAGTAACAGCAAATGCAGTATTAATGAGTACCTATCTTCCTAACATTGTATATCTGAATGTTTGTGTTGTTTAATTACTTTCCTAGAAATCCTAGCTGAATAGCATTTCATCTGGGTGTTGGTGTTTTAATTTCAAAATGTGTATGCAAGACTAAACTGTTAAAACTTGATTACCTTTCTCTTTATTTCATTCCTGCTCCATCAGTTCAGCCTTCAAAGGATGCTTGGTCAGCTATCCAGTGAATTTGTCAAGAGATTACACAGGTGAATATCATCTTATAAATGATTGTACTTGTACTTGCTTGTTTTTTTTTTACTTTGTAAAGCGCATAGAGAAACTTCTGTTTATTACGCGCTCAACAAATATATCTTTATTATTATTATTATTATCATTAATATAACCAATACAGATTCTAGAGATATATTTCCCCTTATTCTATTTCGTTTGGGTAGTTTCTATTATACCATTGGTTAGCTTTCTAAAGCCATGAACATTAAATGCAAAATAACTAGGACAATTAATGACTTTGGGTTCTGGTTGTTTTGTCAAGGAAATTGATTTAAAATGCAGCTATGCTTTATTTTGATGCAAAATCTGGGTGGGTGAAAAGAACCTTCTCAACGTAGTCCATAATTGTTAGCCTATTATACCCATAAGATAGGCCAGGGCCCTGTTGCATAAAACTTACCATTGATGGTAACTTTGCCATCAATGGCAACTACCATGGTAACAGGGCTCAACAGCCAATCAAAATCAAGGTTTCCATGGTAGTTACCATTGATGGCAAAGTTACCATCAATGTTAAGTTTTGTGCAACAGGCCCAGGTGAATGAAATAGTTTAATCTTGTTCATACTTAATTATAACTTTTGGGCACCTAAAAGCTTGTCAATGGCTTTGCAGAAGCTGGATGTATGGAACAAATCAACTGACATATCAACAACTGATGTATGCAAGCTGGATACCATTATAGAAATGCCATACAAAAGATTTGTCAATGGGGGCCCGTTTCACAAAGCCTTTTTTCAATGACAAATGACAAAAATCAGTGACAAATCTGCTGATAACCAATCAGAAGCAAGGATTTCAGTAGCTTATAACAAAAACTGTCTTTTGTCACTGATGACAAATTTTGTGAAACGCCCACCTGGTTTCTTTTGAGTTTCCTGTGAATGTATCATTGAATTGGTCTGTACTGTCCTTCATTTGTCCAATATCTTTTTAGAGAGAGGTATAAGAAGCCTTCATGGCAGCACCAGATCCCTGATGATTACAAGCTGAAAGAGGATGACATCACAGCATTCGTTGAGAGCATCAAGGCTCCGGTCTTCCTAGCCATGTACAGTAAGATGGGTCACAGGGATGCTGCCTCAACCCTGCACAACCTGGCGTTGCTGAGACCAGAATTGGTCATACCAACACTGCTGGAAAAGTAAGATATATTTCCTCTGTTTATTCTGTTTTTTTCTGTTGTCCTGTCTTTTATGGAGATGCCATAATGTTCACTTTGTCTCATCATGCCTGTCCATTCCTATCTCTCACCCCCCCCCCCCATGTATTCTCTCTCTATATCTATCTCCCTCTTTCTCCCTTTCTCTCTCGCTCTCTATCTCTCTCTCTATCTCTCTCTCTTTATCTCTCTCTCTCTATCTTTTTCCCTCTTTCTCCCTTTCTCTCTACCCCTCTCTCTCTATCTCTTTCTCTCTCTTTTTCTTTCCCCTCTCTTTATATTATTTTGTAATTTCTTTTTCAACCACAATTCTCTATATCCTTCCTGTCACACATACCAAATGTTTCTGTATACCATCACCCTTCATCTGTAAGGAATTATTCTGACAATACTCTGTAAACTTGGGAGATGCAGTCATTTGAGGCCCACATGAGTTTTGTAGGTTAATTTCCATTTGGTACAATACAAGATGGCGAAGTAAAATTCAATTTGTACATCAAAAAAAAAGAAGTAATACCATTGTTTTGTTGAAGTCTTATATGTCATGTGGTACTCTGCAACAATAGCAATCCCCCTTTAGCACTATATATATATATAGTTTCACGTCTCCTTTCATATGTATTCACAGGACCTACAAGGCTTTAGATACCTTGACAGAGCCCCACCAGTTGATAGCCACAGTGAGCTGTGTGGTGTCGGTCTCCTGCACCATGCTCAAGGGGGGCAAGTGGCTTCCCGATGGCCCCACTCACCTACTACCTCTCCTCCATGCAATGCTACCTGGTATCGATCCCAACGACTTTGCCAAATGCATGGTAGGTAGTCCTGCTTTATCTTGCGTCTTTTCCAAATGCTAATCTTACAAGCAAAATACTGCATGTAGTGAAGTCGCACGTGTTGGGGAAAACTTGTAATACCCAATTATATCTAAAGCACAGTATTTTGTGTTTAACTGGATTTATCTGTGTCTGTGAGAATATCTAGATTATTTGCGAAAATAAATCAGCTCATAGCTCCACTCTGACCCTTTATAGGTGAGGGTCATTTTGACTACTGCAGTATCCTCAAATTACTAATCAGGAGATGGAGAGCATTTGGGCAGACGTTTTTACTAGTGTGTCATAGGTCAACTTCAAGTTTTTCAAATTTAACAGGCCCTCGGGGGGGGGGGGGTGACCGACTCCCCTCTTTGTTGGATACACCCCTTGGGTAAATTGTAAAAAATCCACCTAGTTTATAATTGGCTGTGTTTTTAACAGTTAATTATTATTAACCCTCTGTTAATCGTCAATGATTAATTTAATAATGTTTATTAGAGAGCTTCTCAACCACTTTTAGAGTGATTAACTCTTATTTCAAACTGCATACAGTAGAACCTTCACTTCAATAATTGATTATTCAGGAACCATGTAGGAATGTGGTTCCTATGAATGAATGAGTATAATGCTAATGAAGTTTCTTACAAAGATTTTGCCTTTGCTTGAACATTAGGTCACACTACAAGCCATCTCTACCTTCACCGTCATGGTACCAATAGTAGACTGCTCTGAGGCTTCCCTGGTTAGAGACGACATCACGGAACAGGAGAGGGAGCTCTGCTCAGCAACAGCTACCTTTGAAGATTTTGTGCTTCTCTTCATGGACAGGTATTTCATCTCTTAAGAAAATTGTTTTCCTTTAGAAATTCTCCAGATGGTGTAGCATGAAAGGAAAATTTGATGGTCCTCAAATCAAGACATTCAATTGATTTCAAAGATTTGTTTTCACTCTCATCTCTTTTTTGATAAATGAAGAGAGAATGGAGTAACTTACATGGAGAAGCAGAGACAGAGAGGGAGAGAATGCCAGAATGGAAGAGCAAGAGAGATGTAGAGATGGAGAGAGTAAATGAATAAAGAAAACGGACAAACATATATGGATGGGCTTGAGATAGATGGATAGATAAAGAGAGAGAGAGAGTCTGGGATCTTTGATGTTCTACGGGTTTTTGCAGAATACTGTCTCTCATAGCAGAAATGTAATAAAATTTGCCTTTACTGCATATGATTTTCATCCCCCATATTTATTGTTATTATATTACTATATCTGTACTCATGCATTTTCCATTTGTTCTTAGATGTTTCAATCTGATTGAGGCATGTTCCATTGAGCACATACGAAGCCAGGACAACGATCAAGAGAAGGTGAACCACCAAGAAGCCATGGTGGACGTAGGATTGTCTTCAACATTCAGTACCATCTGCTCCCAGAGCTCACCTCAGATATACAAGGTCAGAAACAATGTCATGGTTTATGGTAGAAGGTCAGACAAATGGCATGGTTTATGGTAGAAGGTCAGACAAATGGCATGGTTTATGGTACAAGGTCAGAATAATGTCATCGTTTATGGTACAAGGTCAGAAGAATGTCATGGTTTATAGTACAAGGTCAGAAGAATGTCATGGTTTATGGTACAAGGTCAGAAGAATGTCATGGTTTATGGTACAAGGTCAGAATAATGTCATGGTTTATGGTACAAGGTCAGAAGAATGGCATGGTATATGGTACAAGGTCAGAAGAATGTCATGGTTTATGGTACAAGGTCAGAAGAATGTCATGGTTTATGGTACAAGGTCAGACACGATGACATGATGTGTGGTGTAGAGATAAGGAACATTGTATGGTCTATGGTTGGAGGATCAGGAACTATGCTATGATGTCATAATTGAAATTTAGAAAGATAGACCCCCCCCCCCAAGAAAAAAAAAACATGATTTTAGTCCATTTGTTTGCATTTGTTAGAACACATTTTTTGATTGTGTGAATAGCCTATACTTGAGGTATGCACGTAACACAGCTGAAACTATCAACGTGAATGTTTCTTTTAGCGAGGCAGCATTTAAAAGACTCTTAAGAAGATGTATAAGACAAATATTTGCAATGGCTGAATTTCAACATTGATAAAGAAACTAAATAAAATTTCTTTTTGTTGACATGGGTTACCCTTTAATATCTTACACCGATTTACTTTACTCATATGAATCTAGAACAATTTTCTAGCGCTGTATGAGGCACACTTCATATTTTTTGTTGTTCAAATATCAAGATTATCTAGTTGTAACAAATGTAAAGTGATCTAAGTCTGATCTACATTCAGGAAATATTATAACGTCGGCTTTTTATTGATCACATGAACAATATGCTGACCTCCACCATTTTTTTTCTTTGTTCTCTCAGGCTGCTGTCAATCGTTTGTTCCGCTATGTTTCATCGTCTATCCTTGAGACTAAGGTGTCTGGTAAAACCATTGCCAACATGTGCAGGGCAGCCGCTAAGGTATGTTCATGGGAATAGGCAAAGGTTTTTAAATACAGCAATCTTGTTAACTTTTGCAGTGAAAGAATGTCAGTCGACATTTATTCACAGTTGCTGCTTTTAAATTATTTTCTGTTCAATGATAACCTGATTTAATTCAGCGATAACATGGTGCGAAAAATGCAACACTGTAATAGACACCTTGAATTATTGTCATTTTTGTGTTAATTCAAATAAGGTCTGTTAAAATAGAAAATGGCAGCACAAGAAAACACTCTCTATGATCATAGACTCTAGAAGTGAATATCATACTTCTCATATTCTAAGTAGAAGCTGAGTATACTCTATTCAAGTTTTGGCTTCACCGTAAGTTTCTAGATACAGATCAAAGAAAAGAAAATTGTGTAATCAAAACATAGGCAACTCTCTCCTTAATAGTTCAATTTAGGTTTCCCTCTTAATGCTCCACTGTAGCCAGAAGTTCCTAGATAGAGATTAAAGAAAAGAAAATTATGTAATCAAAGCATAGGTATTTAACTTATTGCTAGTTCAAATTAGGTTTACCTTTTAAAGCCACACTGTCCTACTTGTAGCTACTCGCTCCCTCTATATAGAAGACAATGCCTAATCGGTGACCATTGGTCCCCCATGATCCTCTTTTTCTTATGTTAATTGAGAGCTGAGTTGATGAGATAACCACCTGTCCAATGACCTTGCAGAGTGGTCTAATCCCTCCTATAAACTAGTACAGATAAGCTTTAAAGGGATCGTTTAACAATGTTAAATCTGAGATACACGGCCCTACGCGTTATCAGTGTCTGTGATATGGTGTAATATTGAAGCCCTAAAAAAATTGCGCTTCAAAATGATCAAGAAGTGCCTCAAAAAAGTAAAAATCTTTGAGTGACCGGTTTTACCATACTCTTTTTCCCCAATAGACTGTAGTGTTATGAAAACCGTCGGGCGAACGGTTTTCAAAATTTGTAATTCCAATCATAAATATCTTGATAATCAGACAAGCGATCGGCTTGTAAAAGTCATGGGGTTCCTGACTGACCTAAAGGTTTATAATTACCATTGCATCATGAGCTAAATCCAGAATTTTGTTTCAGAATCTGAGACAAAGTTACAGGATCCCTTTAATGCATGAATATTATTTGTTAATATCATATTGTAGGTGGATCCCAAGTACACTCTGTCAAAGTTTGTGCCTCACTGCAGCAAGAAGATCCTGGATGCCTTCACATCAGAAGAGGTCCAGTTGGAAGAAGAGTTGGACAAGGAGATTCTCTTCAACCTCCAAGTCCTCTCAGAGGTAAGCTCAACATTCTGGTATTCAGGTTGTATTATGTCATTGTTAGTACATCTTTTATTCACGTTTTATGAATACAATTGCAGTTTAGGAGGAGGTTATATGTTATTTAGTCTTTGGCCGAGACTCCTCAGATTTGTAATGAGTGGTAGCTCTGACAAAACATTCCTTGCCTACATTCTCAATCAATATTTTATAAAGATGGTGATGATGATAGGTTATAAAAGAAGGCAGAATTTAAAGATAAAGTCCAGTTCTGGTAAAAAAAAAGAAAATTAATTCTCACAAAATCAAACGATTTTGATGACTCCAGAACCTTGCAGTGCACACCAATAATTACATGCTACATGATCAATTTTTTTCTGATCCTTTCCACACCTTTTCTTTCACAATGCAATAGCATTACCAGTAATAAAGTTTATCTTTAAGCCCTGCTTTATTTAAAGTAAGTGTTGTCTATGCAAGTTAAATTATCATGTGCTTGATATTTTGCAGGTTATACGAGTTCCTAGCGAGGTTGTCCTCAAGTATAAGGTCACCCTGAAAAAGGTCCTGAAGGCAACCCTTCATCTGACCTCTAAGAAAGGTTACGAGCTGTCCTGCCAGCTACTCAAGCATTGGCTACGAGCAATGTGCCTCATGTATCCTAGGGAGTACTGCAGTATAGCAGAGGGCTTTGACAGACCACTCACAGAGTACCTGCCTATCAGGGTAAGACTTCCCTTGTTATTGATCAAGTCATTCATGTAGTAGTAATTGATTTGAATGTTATATTAACAATTTAAGGAATGCTGTAAAGGTTGCTTATTTATATGACATCTTATTCAGTTAGCTATAATAATAATAATAAATCATCAAATTATTTCTTTGCCTGTTACGTAACACAAATCAACCTGTTTTTGGTAGCTTGATGTACATGTGGTCCAATGGTAGTAGATTTAATCCCTCTCATGTTTAATAATGGATTCACTTTTTGATATTAATAGTAATGATGCTTCACATGTATTTATGAATAATTGAATAAGAAGTTTTAAAAAAATAATATAATAACAAGTTTTGAAAAATTACCTCTATTCTATGCAATCCTGTGACATGCCTGATATACCATTTACTGCATGTTCAAAGTTTTTGAAATGGCACTGTTAGTATTAAATACCTTTTTGGATTGTGCAAGCAAATACACCTAATGATGGCACAATGGTCACAACCAAGATGGTAAAATGGGTGAAGGTAATGCAGATGATGCTCACACTAAGGGAAGGCAACTTTATTATCACTCGCGTTCGTCCGGGTTCGGGACGCCTACTTATCTCTTAATCCCCGTTCCCGGACGCGTATTGTACGCTGGCGGTCCCTTGGCGTCCCTTGCTCGCGTCTATTGTTGTCTGTTGGACAATAGAGCAGGCAGCCAGAAAAGAAGCCATCCCGTCTGCTAGGACCGCTGTCAATCAACCTCACTGCTATCCAGCCCCTCTCTAATCCTTCCTAATCTGGCGTCCCCTGACAATAGCTGACCCGTCTTGAACGCGTTAATCTGGTGTTCCCTGACAATAGTTGTACCCGTCTAGCTCGCGTTTAAAATACAAGATAGTAGATTTTCATAGATGAATTTTTAGTCTTGAAAGCAGAGCTAGAGCTGCAATCCTCCCGTGTCGATTGATAATAATTTGTCTAAAAAATGTGTCGCGCGCTAAAATAATAAACCTAACCAGCAACGCCTCAAGTCTTTCTACATACAGCCGCATATGAGTAAAAGCTTCTTGTGCGACACTGCACATCTATAAATCATATTTAGTATATTGTCTGTATTCCCCAACCTATTAATCAGTACTGCATTGCGTGTATCAGCAATTCGCGCAAATCACAACATGTGGATAGCCCCCCAAAATGAGGTCACGTGATCTGAGCCCGACAGCGCTGGTACTGGTAAAGATACCACCACCCTCGAAAGCCCTCGAAGGGCGCTTGCGATAAGCGAAAAAACTCGTTACAAAATCTCTGATTTCTTTATTTTAAGCGCTTTTTTGGCGAAGCCGTTTTTAATAACTTGGCTAAGCCACCGCGTGCTTTGGAAATATGGCTCTGATTCCGCACTTTTGACAGCAATTTCGGCTTTTGGGGTGGATTTTTGGAAGTGACATCGGGATTTCCTTGTACTACTAGTGAGTGACGCTGTGTGTAGTGCAGTGCACTGATATGTAATTTGCGTGTGTTGTGGATGCTGGTTTGATATCACGATCGGATGCATGTGTGTATGCATGGCCTGGGGTAATGCGCACGTCTTTGAGTGGTGTACATCCCCTGTGCTGTGTGTATGCCGTTCTGCTTGGCAGCTCTGTGAAGTCTGATTTTTACGAAAGTCACAGCAGAAAATTCAGTGTTTTTACAAAATAAATATAGAAATAAAAACAAGGATTTACATTGCATGCATGTAGTCTAGTACCTTACAAGTGAAGATGTAGATAATTTTATGTTACTTTGCCTCCCTGTTGTTTTACTTTGCCCTTTTGTTGATTTTTTTTTATTCTATGCCTAATCAGGCCTCTCGCCAAGAAAATAAAAAGGCGCGACACGAGGGAAAATTTGACCCCGCCCCCCTAGAAAAAAAAAAAACGTTTACAAGTATTAAAGGGATAGTCCACCCCAGGATTTTCTTTAGCTGACGATATAGACCTAATAATACCATGAAGAATGATACAAGTCTCATTAAAATCCATGATCACATAACGAAGATATATCGACTTTTTTATCGAAAATCAGCCGCCCCCCAAATGCAAATGCGTTACATGGGCATGAAACGATTGTGACGTATGTTGCGAGCTGCCTTCTTATTTCGCAGACATTCACTTTCGCTTTCACTTTCATTCATGATTCGTCGTGTCAGTGCGATAACAGTGTACCGCGAGCGAAAGTGAATGTCTGCGAAATAAGAAGGCAGCTCGCAACATACGTCACAATTTCGATACTATCGGTTATTTTTTGGCGATCGTTTTTTGCCCATGTAACGCATTTGCATTTGGGGGGCGGCTGATTTTCGATAAAAAAGTCGATATATCTTCATTATGTGATCATGGATTTTAATGAGACTTGTATCATTCTTCATGGTATTATTAGGTCTATATCGTCAGCTAAAAAAAATCCTGGGGTGGACTTTCCCTTTAAGAGTAATTTGATTAATTGTTATCCCTGTATTATGTTCCGAGTCATTGTCATATTTACCCTTGCACTAAATAATCTAAATTATCAATATTTATAGTATGTTGGAATTTGTGAAATTTGTTATCCAATGTTACGAAGAAAACAAAATGAATATGATCATAGTTGTTTGGATTTTTATCGAGCTAGACCAAGTCATGTATTTATTTTTAAAGCTGTAATTATTTTCCTTATATTAAAAACAATATTGCATTTTCTTATTTTCACAAAAATTGCAGTACTCAAATTTCTTCAAGTCTTTTACTTTATATTCGAGTAAAATAAATTCTCCGTCTCAAAATTACGTAGACACCCGTCGACTCCGAGACACCAAAGCAATTGATAGAAACTCTGAAGAGCTGTCGAGGTGTTTGTACGCCCGCGTCATTAACATGGCCAGTTCATATAGAACAATTTCCAGCAAATTACAAATTTTGTAATTTGCTGGAAATTGTTCTTTAAAAATGAGAAATTCACGAGTTTGAGTAGGATCTCACTATATCATACTTATGTTAAAAATGATTGTTAAAGGCCCACTGCACTACTTGTAGCTACTTGCGCCCTCTATATAACAAACCATGCCTAATCGGTGACCATTGGTCCCCCATGATCCTCTTTTTCTTATGTTAACTGAGAGCTGAGTTGATGAGATAACCACCTGTCCAGTGACCTTGCAGGGCAGTCTAATCCCTCCTGTAAACTGATATGAAAACATGAAGCCACAAATGAATTTGAACATTTTGATTGACTGCATAGTTGCTTAGTAACCAGACATACTAGTCAGTTCGTTCATGACTTGTGAAGCCGCCTCTGAGCTAATGTAAACAAAAACAAAGCCATTTATGGGCCGAGTAAATGACCTCAAGTAAATGTGACAGAGAAGAGAGCGAGAGAGAGGTTTTCCCACGCTTATCTTTTCAGGGGGGGGGGAGGAGGAGGAGGAGATAACTTCACGAAAGAGAGGGGAATGTCTGATGGAGAGCGCGCAAACATGAAAGGGCTAGGCCGCCAAGAAGGGATCGGAGCTGAACAAAGGGGAGACATTAACATTTTGATAAGATTGGATTATGTCTGTATTATGTATCATCGACCAAGGCCACGTGTTGAGTGATTGCTCACTCGTAGTTGGTAGTAGTAGTCGGTTTTTCAAATAAATAACAGATAGTGATGAAATGTTAAGTTGTTGGTTTTACTTTTCCCTTTTCTTGATTTATTTTGTACAATGCATTTTCGTATTTATTAAGTCGCCCTTTTTACCTGCGGCTGCCATCTTTCTGTCTCCCGATCCTTTCTTTCTTCCTGAACTCTAATATTTCTTTATTTATATCTTCATCACCAGGCGCGAACGCAGTGAGGGGAAGGGGGTACCCCCCTTCTCATTTGTTTTTTGTGTGTGCTTATGGGTGACCCCAAAAACATCAAATCCTGGACACACACACAAAAATGTGCTCTTACCCCCCCCCCCCGCCTGTCATTGCAAATTTTTCGCCGCAATTTAACCCCCCCCCCCCCCCGCGAAAAAATCCTGCCTACGCTCCTGTTCATCACTTACTTAATCTAATTTTGTAATTCCATCTCTTAGCTTTTGTTTTCAATGATTAAGGCCATGTAAAAAAATATACATGTTCAGCGTCCCCGCCCGCTTCCTTTTGGGGGGCGCCTCCTATTTATTTTTTTTATTTTTTTTTTAATTCTTTTAAAAAGAAAACCATCTTGAAAAATAGCCCGACTGTCAGGGCAAATATACCGAGCGGCCATTTTGAGCGGCCATTTTGAAAGGAAAAAAAAAGGGCCTCCTTACTATTTTTCGAAAAAACAGGACGCCATACATGTTTGTTTTTTATTTGGCCTATAATATGATAACGTTATTATATCGTTTTTTCAGAATTTCATTGAAATTAGACATTTGAATTGTGTTCCAAGACTGCGAATTCATTCTCTAATACATCTCCCGATTTCTTTATCTTGAAATTCAATATTTTTTCCTTCACCTACTTTATCTGCCTCCATCTCTTTTAAATAATTCTTGTTTTCTTCTTTTTTTCTTCAATTAAATACAAACTTAATTTTATCATACATTTTTTTCTCGGAATTGCATTTAAATTGGGGAAGGTGTGCATTACGAAGGCCTGTAACGATGTTTTGGAACTTTGGTGTTGATTGACATGACGCCTCATTTCAGATAAGCAATCGACCTATACAGTGCGCCTCAGAAAACGCGAAGCCGAGAATTGTCGATGTTTTATCATAACTTAATCATAGTTAATTAATAAATGACACATATTGGTAAAACTTAGATCCTCTTCTTTCATTTGATATAAGGAGTTATTGAAATAATGGAAATGCAAGCATTACTTTAAACAAACGGAACTTTGTTATTCCTGTACAAATATGTGTCATTTATTTATTATAATTTTGATTAAGTTATCATAAAAAAACATCGATAATTCTCCGTTTCGTTTTCTCATGGGACGCACTATAGCTAAAGAAAGGGTTGATTAAAGGAAGAGAGATAGTACGTGGTAGAGAGATAGTGGTAGAGAGAGATTAGAAAGGTGACTGGATGAGAGAGAGGGGGCTAACAAAAAAAAGGGTCATAGAGAGGGCCTGGAGAGAAAGATGACAGATAAAGGAAATAGTGTTGATTTGAGATACAAATGGATTTACTACTATCGAGAGAGAGAGTTTCAAAGTGTATTACCCGAATTAAAAAGGGGAATTGTTGGATCTGTTTTTGTTATCAGAACAAAAATTCTCTTCACCATTGTCCAGTCACAACAACGACATACAAATAATGACAGATTTATTATGACATTCCCGCCACAAGTCGGCGCTCTCAGAACAAAGGCGTGGGCTGACAATCGTAAATATCGCGGTCCGTCTGAACTAGGGTGTTGATTATACAACATTTCCAAGATACGGTTATCAATCCAACTTTCTACTTCATTTGTGCCTTTTCATTGTACCCACGAAAAGATCGATAGAAATATCAGAATGTCTATTACCCTTCCCAGGGTTCAATGGGCGGCACAGGGTATGCAAATTAGAAATTGTTCTAGCGCTGCTGGTCGCTACAAGGCGGTCGCGGCCTAGTATCATTCATTCAAAATCAGTTTTCATCAGACTAAACGTCCAAAATAGATGACATATAAAAAATACATAATAGTCTCGTAGAGGAAATATTTCAAAGAACAAAACATGCATGTCTACGTCCCTCTACCTCTCTCTCCCATTCTCTCTCAACCTCAAACAACGGACCTCTGCATTGATTGCGATTCACACAATTTTCATTTCATTTACATTTCATTTAAAATGGGGGAAACCTTCCGATCGCTGGAAGGAAGGAATTTTACTGGCAAGGTGATTAAACGAGTTCTTGCCCCTCTTAGCGCGACAAATAGAAACCCTATTCCTCTCAAGAATTATGTAATATTATGTAAGATAATCCCCCCATTCTTGCCCCTTTCATTGGGGACGCATTTGGGACGCTCGCGGTCTCTAAACAAAGGAGGGTACGCGATGAATGGAGAAGGTTTTAATCCCCCGTACCTTACGGGTTCAGGACAGTCGCGTTCTGCTAACAAAGGAGGGAACGCGATCGTCCTGAACCCGGACGAACGCGAGTGATAATAAAGTTGCCTTCCCTAACAACAGTCATAACGATGTCAACTAGGATTTTAATGAGGATGTTAGTGATTTCTGAGGAGGACAATGATAATGACAATGATTGATACTATTAATTGTGATGATGGTAATGATCATTGAGTATGATGTTGATGATGATTATTGTTATCCTTCTGCTGCTGCTTCTGCTGCAGGTAACCATTTATGCCCTCTTCTCCTTTCTTCTCATTTCCTTCTCTTTCTCTATTATTTCTATTAAAGATTATTGTATTATGTTGACTTTGTATCTACTGTGATTTTCTGATTTTTATGGCTAAATAAATAATAATAATAATAATGATAGAAAGTGATAATGGTTTATAATGACCTTGTCTTAGGACTGGGCAAGGTGTGGTGACATTCACAACCTGGGTGTGAAGTGGCATATACCCTCTGATGACGGAGTAGCATGTGTGAAGGAGCTCTTAGATATCTATTACAAGCCAGAGATAGAGAAACTACAGAACTACATCAAGGGGGAGTCTATAAGCAGGTATGAATGAAAAAACAATTAATCATCCTGATGCTTGTCATAGATGCCAGGGGGGTGTTTCACAAAAACTAATATCGACTTTAAGTTGGCCTCTCAGTTATGATCTTTAGATAATATTCTGTCCTTCAATAGATTTTTGACCATGATTGGTACGTCCTTTGAGAAACCAATGCCAGTAAATGATGAGAGAAAATAGTGGCATGAACGGCCTGCCATAGTTAAATCCAACTTAAAGTCGATCTTAGTCTTTGTGAAACACATCACCAGTTCTCACTAAAATACAGTCGTGAGGTATTTAAAGAATGTTGAATTGTATAAAAAATTTACTTATTTTGTGATTCAACTCCATTGGCTGTTGAAATCGGATAGATGTGCATGGTGATTTGCAATCAAGAATACAGAAATGACACAAGACCCAGCAGTTCTGATACACTGAATTTATTTTTAAACACATTCATAAATGGAGTGAGAGTGACAGATGGAGTCTGGTCTGAGAACCTCTCCATATGCAGAGATGCCAACCCTCCCGATAATTGACCCCAACTCCTGACCTTACGATCACCATCCTTATCCTCCCGATTTTTTTTTTTTTTTTTTTTTTTTTTTTTGCGCTTATCAGTATATATATCTGTGAATTGAATGAGAAATATCGTCTGTTAACTTTAACATGTAGTAATTCCCCTATTTTAAAAGACAAATTAAGAGTAGCGAAAGATTGTTTCAGCATATGAATCGCTGTAACCAATGCGTGGATATTGACACAGAATCCAAATGGCGGAAAATCAGCAAAAAAAGACCAAGAAATGGTCTCAGAAGTATAAGACCGAATACAGTATCAAGTACCCGTGTATTCGGAAGTCTCAAAGGAATTCATCATGCATTTTGTATAATTTGTATGTTATTTTAAAAAAAAGTGAGAATTATTTAACTAAATACAGAGCTTCCAGGGCCCTAAAGCGGGCCCTGGACCCCGGCCGCATGGATCGGGCGATCTGCGCTCGAGATGTGCGCTATGCGCACATTATTTGGTGTCGTTTCCAAATCCTCCCTATTTCTGATTTCCAAAAGTTGGCATCTCTGCATATGCTTGAGCCAAGAAAATGATCATTACCATTGGACATCATGACTTGGGATCCCCCCCCCCCCCCTTCTGAAGAAGACAATATGAGAATATAAGAAAAATATGTAGCCATGGTTAAGCATACTCATAAAAAATGGCAGATTACTTGAATGTTGTGATACTGATAGATAACAGTCAACTACTCCGTTAACTAACTTCCCTATGGGAACTCAGTGTTATCTGCTCTGGCTCCTAATGGTTAGGAGCCAGAGCAGATAACACTGAGTTCCTATAGGAAATATATTTATTCAGATGGTCATATCTCAGCCAATACTTAACATATTTAATTGTTTTTCGACATTTGGACATTATTTTGTATGCTCTTTCGGAAAATGAAAAAATTGAGAAATTCTAAAAATAGATTTTTATGAAGTACAGCTTCGGTACTCTATAGTCGTAACCTCGTCACTTTCATTTATCTTTATTTTATCAGAGAGAAGCTACTACAGAGCCTGACCATCTTGTTCAATGTACTAACAGGCGCAGGGGTTCTCATGCCTAAGTGGAAGAGGCCCTCCATACCAGAGCTGTGAGTGTTTCCCTGCTATACATACTTTGTAATTATTCAGTTGGTAGAGCACCTCATTTAAAGCGGGACTGCACTACTTGTAGCTACTTGCGGCCTCTATATAGCAAACAATGCCTAAGTGGTACCCGATGGTTCCCCATGATCCCCTCTTTCTTATGTTATTTAGAGCTGATTTGATGAGATAACCATGCAGGGAGGTCTAATCCCTCCTGGTCAAACTAGTGCAGACAGGCTTTAATACATGGCACACAATATGTGACATGGACATAGTTGTGGCATGGTGCAGTTCGCTTTTGATTTTAAAACCTTTTATGAGCAGTGAATGCAAAGAGACAATTCCAGCACACTTTTATGTTCCTAATTGGGGTTACAGAATGTGATATTTCGTTATAAGTTATGAATGAAAAGGACGGTAAAAAATGAATTGCTATAAAAAATTTGGCCTGAAATTTCCAATATCTTTCAATATCTATCAATTTTTGTTTTTAGTATTGATATTGCATTTCAGATTATACCTTCTACTTTGTTGTCTTATTTCACCTAATTTATAGCAAACTTCGTCTGAGCTTTAGTTACTCAAATATGAAGCATGAGGACTTTGGTTGTGTTTTAAATTAGGTTTACAGTTAACATGTAGGTTTTAGTGTTTTGGCTTGGGCTAAAAGTGAGAATTCACCTAGTGTTAGAAAATTACTACAAAGCTTTTATATCTGGAGCATATGTCATAAAACCTCTACCTAAACTTCTGAATTCTCTGCAAACATGTGCTGACTTTATATGTTATATATGTATATTATTTTAGGAGTCAGAGTCAGGTTGATATGCACACTCTAGATAGGACATTAGGATCAACGGACAAACAGAAGAGGTTTGAAGGCATCAGAGAAGAGCTAGCTCAGGTGATGCATGATCTCCTTAATCATCTCCTAGCAACAGGGGAAGATGACACCAAGTCCATCATACTCATCATCAATGTAAGTACAGTGACATTACTTTTAATTCTGTTTTAATTCCTTAAAACTGTAAAGTCATGGTTACATCTTTGTAATAAACCTTCATTTAATGACATGAGTTCAATTTTACAAGTGATGTTGGAAAAGCAATGATTTTGAGTGCTCAGTGTCAGTGAACAAATTTATATATTTTTTTTCCAACTCAGGAGTTTAGTGTAGAATTGGAGTATTCTCAGTATTACAGATTTTGAAATTGGTGCCAGAGCGAGGATGACACGGTATTCATCGTACTCAACATGGGTGAAAGTTCAGTAATGGAAACACATTAGTCTGTACTAAAAGTAGGGTTAGCCTACCCAAAAGTGATATTAAGAATTATTAACCGTATCAGACATCTGAGCAGGGCAATTTTTAAATGTTATTGCCCTCAAGGTTTGATGGATAAGCCAACAAAATTACAATATTTTAGCCCGCTCAGAAAAGTCAACAGGATTTTGTGTGTAATTTGCCGGTCAATATGGTTATACAGTAAACCAATGAACAAATATTTTAGCCCGCTCAGAAAAGTCAATGGGATTTGTGTGTAATTTGCCGGTCAATATGGTTATACAGTAAACCAATGAACAAATATTTTAGCCCGCTCTGAAAAGTCAATGGCAAAATGTGTGTTAAACTAGTGAGCAATAATATAGAGCCAGTTGTAATTTACATCGCGCATCAGCTACTGTAATTTACATTGCGCATCGTGTATAAGAAAATGCACACTTTGCGCGAACTCTATTGTGACGTAACAATCACACCCTAGGCAAACTGTTTGCAGTGTATCGAAAATCTGTCAAACACTGGATGAACAGTGCTGGTTTGACAATGTTTTTGCAACTTCTAATGCTAGGAAACCCTGTGTAGCCTACATAATTTAAGAGTATAAGATAGTAAGAGTTTCTTGTTTGCTCTAGATGTCTGATGTGGTTAATAATAGTAATATTGACTGCCTAATTCAGGGCAATACGACTTGTCATATATCTCCCTCACCTTCGGTTCGGGCGATATATGTCGTATTGCCCAGAAGGCAGTCAATATTACTTAAATATTTTGAGACAAGGTATATATGTCCAAAATGTAATTATCATTAAAATTTTGGTTTTAAACAGCCCGTTACAAACATTCCATGTTTCCTGCGAGTATACTTGCTTTATGAAAATGAAAATAATGAAAGCACTTGGGCAAGGCAAACTTAACTACATGAAAAATCTCTAAAATCGTTCTAGCAAGACAGTAGTGATCAATATATCTTGGGTGTGACGAAAACTACTAAATCACTATTCACCAATGAAATAGAATTTAGTGACAAAAACAGCATTTTTATACAAGATTTATTATCTCCAACCTCTTGACCACATTCAAACAATGTGGCATTTATTCTCATTCACAAGAGCTATCTATCTTATAACTGTTAATTGCATCAAAGTGAAGGATGCTTTATTGTCAATGGGCCTTTGGTGAAAAATTCCACGAGGTAGTATGGACTCCTGCATTCATCCAATGTGTTTGTTTCATATGCAGATCAACAATGCTCTGATGTGGTACATGGGTGCAGAGAAGAAGGACTTTGACAGCCGATGGAAAGGATTCCTCATCATCAAGAAAGCCATGGAAGACAGGGTAAGCCTCAGGGTGGTGGAACCGGTTGAAATATTACCTCTATTTACTAATTGAAATTGTTAACCCTGGTATTAGTTCCTGCTACCACTAGTCTAGTTACCCATTTACAACATTCATGTAGAGAAACGCAATAGTAGTTCAACACACTAACCAAACAAAGATCCAAACTTCTGACGTGCCAGTGAATAATGATAGATTAATTGTTTTATATAAAACTGGGAAAGTTAATGGGTACATGTACCTTGAAGGATCAAATTTCCTGAAATTAAATCAAGTGCAATACCTTAGCTGCCCACCTGAAGTTTATGTGACAGTTTCAAAAGCACACAAATTCAGTGTGATTTAATTTGTACAAAGGAAAAAGTTTTATTAGGAGGATTGTTGAAATTCCCTCAGCATCTTCTTTGTCTTTGTTAATACTAGTATGGTGTATACATGTAATCCTGAATGTGTGTGTCTTTCTTTAATGATATTTAATCTTAATTTAATATGATATTATTGTGATTTATATCGTCTGTATTATCTTTCTCTCATCATCAGTTACATGGGAAGAAGAGGCACCTGCGAGCTCTGTTGATAGATCGGGTGTACCTCCAGCATGAGATGAGGATGCTAGTCCAGGCCAAGCATGTTTACACTGATCTTGATAAACAGATCCATAGTGATCTGTTCACACTGTCAACAAGCAGGTACAGTGAGGTAAGAATCAGTTTAATAGTTGAGACCAAGCATGTTTACACTGATCTTGATAAACAGATCCACAGTGATCTGTTCACACTGTCTACAATCAGGAACAGTGAGGTAAGAATCAGTTTGATAGTTGAGAAATGTTTTAAATGTAAGAGATATGAATGGTGGTGGTTATTTTACCTGACTGCTAAGAAAGCATAAATGCTTGTAAGTAAGCAACCAGACGGCCGATGGCTTTAGGTCCTCTCCGAGGGACCTGGTAATGAGGATTAATGCCTTACCAAAGGGCACTAGCGCATCGCCTTGGTTTCGAACAAGGGTCACCGGAATACGAAACCACTGCTCTACCGACTGAGCTGTTGTGCCTCCTGTATTGAATGTGATGGTGTACAATCCAAAAGAATTGTTAGATAAGGAAATGCATGGGTGTAATTTAGTCTAAACCTTAAAGTAAGAACAAATACAAGCTGACGTGCTTCTCTAATTGCATACAATGATGTACAAGTATGATGTGGCATCAGTAGACGTAAGTGAACTTTAATGGGGGAGGAGCTGAAATCACCTTTCCCACTGTGTCATTTGCTTCAGGCTTTATTGCATCATAGAATTGTTAATAGGTGTTTAGTTAGGTTATAATTGTAAGCCTTTTATGATGTTGAGGTTAGGGTTAGGAAAGAGTTTGGTCAAAGCTTGAAATTCAGTGTAGGATACTGACTGTAGATCAATCATCACTAGAGTGTGTGTCGGAGAAGTGAACTTGGTTGTAATCATGTAGTGAAGCTTTAGCCAACATTGATATGAGCTGCAATGCATTCACCTTTGTCTGTTTGTCTTCCTTGTGAATGAATCCAGGTGCGTAAGAAGGCCCAGATCATGCTGTTCAAGATGATGGATCACTTTGTGTCATCAGTGAGGCTAATCATTCCCAAGGTCTTGGTCAACCTCAAGCCAGACACAGACATCCCACATCACCAGTTCAAGGTAAAATATTCAATTTATATACATTTTTTTGTTTGCCCCATTCTATGCCCCTGATTCAGTTGGCCAATTCCTTTTAATTTTGATATTGATAAGTAGCGGGATATACACTCAACTTTTAAGCTGCTGCCAATTTCTCTATTCCTCCATTGGAGGGATTAGCAATATCATGATGATTGTAACTACATTTATGATGCTTTTCTAATGGATGCTTTAGCCAACTGGCTTGTGTGTAACAATTAGCAAGTGATACTATCTTCCACCCAAGAATTGTGAGGGTGTACTTAATTTTGGAGACAAAGATTCTAGTCTTTTTCCTGAAATGGAAACAGGCACATGCTTTAAGAAGTGTGTTTAAAAAAGAAGAAGTTAGTTTATTCTTTATTTAACAATGATACAGAACTTAAACTAAAAATTTGAGTCGTAGAAGTTTGTTTAGAGTAATTTTTTGGAGCAGGTGGGCTTGGATTTATGATATCACAATTTGTGTTCTGCTACAGGGAGCCCTCTATGTTCTAAGTGGGTACAGCATGAACAGCACCTGGGCATGCCTGCCTTACTGGTCAATCCTGAAAGACGTATGGTTAGGACTGGTCAATGCTGGTCACTCTGAGAAGCTGTCCATCATGAAGGTCTTGGCTCAGGTCATGATGAAGATCAATAAGGTCTTTGACACGTCGGCCATCACGGTCAAGGTTTGTACCCAACGATGTATCTCAGTTTGCGAAATATAATATGCATTTTTTCAACAGGTCATTTTTGTAATTGCAGTGAAAGTGTTGGTCAAGTGCCGCTTGAAGAACTATTATATTGAATTTTTATGAGTTATGATACAGTGAAACCTGTATAGATAGACTGCCTTAGGGACACATAAAAGGAGTGGATCTTCACAAAATATTCCAGTTCAAATATTGTCTAAGTTGTAAGCAGTTTGTAACACATTACACCTTCTCTATATTATTTCTGTTTCCTGTATTTATGAAACTCAAAAAAAAAAATATGACAGATTTTTTAGTATGTGCCCTTCTGCCAGGCACATGCACACAATGAAATGGCCAATATTTGCAGTATATTAGGAAATCAATTTAACTACTCTGTCTTTTCCGTACTAGGTTTCAGATGGGGCCAGGAGCAAGGCCAGTGATTTGGTACAGGGTTTGAACATCAGCATAACACCTGAGAAAGAATCAGCATCAGTTCAGAGGTTACAGGAACACAATCAAAGCAACATGAGGTGAGGAGATTATTTCCAGAAGAAATTACCAAATTCCACATCATCAGGATAGCAGTAAACAAATGAAAAGTGCACTACCCACAAATGTTTTCTGTTAGTCTTCTCACAAGAAAGAACAAATTATCTGCCGATAAAAATAAGTAAAATATATCTACCCACCATTACAGTATCTACCATCAAACTTTTAATTAGGTATTTGCATTTTTAACATTCAATAGTAAGTGTGTAGTCCAGACCTCTCATTTGTAATGTAACAGCCCAGAATGGAATTGGAGGGGATGAGACAATGATCAACTTTTGAAATGAATGAGGTCTGTGTGCTTTTGGCACCTGTAAAGATGATAATGAGAATGCACAGAAAGTGAGATGGAATATTGAGCAGGTGATGTGTTGATCCACCATATGAACAATCTCTGTTGTTTTTCTTTGAATTTTGATTAAATCCTTTATACTTTTATTACAGAGTGTATAACGAGCTGGTAGCAGAGCTGGTGGATCTAATAGAGCAAGGCAAACTGTAAGTAAACTACTCCATAATGAAATTTACCAGTGAATGATAACACATGGATCAAAAATTGAGTAGTATGCCTGGATTATTGATCGAGATAGTTTGATGTTTGTAGTTTTCATATTCATAATTCATATTCATAATTATGGCACAAATTTTAGTAGATTACATAATTGTCACTTTGTTTATCTTTTAGGTTCATTCTGCGTTCGATGCTATTTATACATGGTTGATAATGTATTATTTTGTTAATTGACGTCAATGTGTTTAAACAGAATTTAGAGTTTACTTAAGATTTGATTTAGTTTTGGATTTAATATCAATACATTTTATTTGATTTGATTTTACATTATAAGGTTGATAATATTCCACTTTCTTCATTGCATGTGTCCTCTAGGCGATGGAAGTTTTCTCAAATGGCGGCAAGCCTCCTCCGCCTTCAGCTGAGGGTAGACACCCCTCCACCCATCCCTGTCATACGGCTCTTCACCTCCCTCCTTGTACATGACACTCTTAACTTAAGAAAGGTAAATGGTGCTTCGATTTAGAGCCATTCTGTTCTTGTGAATATGATCATTAGGGAATAGTTATGCTTGAAAGAGAGGAGAGGAATAGTTGAAAGAGTGGAAAGAGAGAAAAGAAGAAGAGCAAGAGTAAGATTTAGAGCGGGAAAAAGGGACCATTTCATGAGGAAAATGTTTTTTAATTATAAAATATTCTCCTTTAATTAGAGGGGAAGTTATTGAGGTTTTTGTTTGTTTTGTTGGCTGTTGATGGATCAAGATCAGATATAATCTATATTGTATTGCCAACTTATCCCTTACAGAGATATTATCACTGGTGTGATGAGAGTTTATTTCTCCATCAGTACTGATTCATACATATCCTTTATATTACTTGCTTTATTATTCAATGAAATAGCGTTCAGGAGTTGGTAACTCATTATGAACAAATTCTTTGAATGTTTGATATTTGAGTGCTTTATAAACCAAAGGATAGGTAACATTATGCAAAAAGTGAAGTGAAATGAAGGTCTCTATATACATCTTGAAACCATTCATCACACAAACATTATTGCATCTATTCTTCTATCCCCCAGCTTGCCATTTCAGCTATGGGTGCAATAATGAAGCAACTGAAGCGTCCACACAAGAAGGTGCCCCTGGACCCCTACGCCACAGCTGGGTGCCCCGCCCCTCCTGACAATGCCCTACCCAACCCTGGGGAGCGGCCGGATAACAAGTGGACCCAGTACCAGTGTGACAGGTTACCTACCACCCAGGAGAAGTGGGACCAGTGTGTGTTCGTAGAGAAGACCCACTGGGGCTACTATAAATGGCCAAAGTAAGTTGTTGTCTGAAAAAGCCTGTTAATGACATCACCTTGGATGTTTGAATGATTGTTTATAAAAGTATGCTGGGAGAAAAACAATGACATTACGGTGTGAACACTCATTCACGGATGCCAATTTTCAGGCAATAGCCTAAATTCAGGCCCTGGCGAGTTATTTTCAGACCATAGTTTAGGCTTTTTTTGTGTACAAAATAGCTCATTCTATGTGATTTTCAGGCCCTCTGATCAATTCTAACTGGCATCCCAGACTGATTGATTGAGTGGCAGAGACAAAAAGAGAGGGGCACAGAGGGCAGTGTCCCTCTCTCCCTCCCTTGATCTTTGGTTTCGATTTGGTATTTGATTAGGTTTAGGATTCCCATTGAGTTTAGTGTTGGATCCAGGGTTGAAGTTGGGAATGGAGTCAGTGTTACATATTGACCACAGAGCTATTGTGATATAAAACCAATGTCTGACATTCTGACTGTGATCTAACACCCTTGAAACTCTCCCTTTGCCTCAGGAACATGCAGATCTACGCCCCATTCGCTGAACAGCCCAAGCTAGACCGTAGCAGAGAGGAGCTGTCGGAGACGGAACAGATCATCTATGATCACTTCAGCAATGCAGAGTTTGTAGAGAAACTAGTAGGCTACCTGTCCTTAGAAGATAAGAAAGGAAGAGACAAGTTTGACAACAAGAAATACACGCTCTTCAAGGTAAGTAATGTATGGGACGTTGCAGGATCCTTTTTTAAGATATTGCAATGTAATCAGATATAGAAAGGTGAACATGTAAAATCCTTCTGATTAGGATCCCTAAAAGTTGTGTATTCAATAAAATTGTGATTGTGTAGATTACTAAAAATCCTAATCAGAGAAAAGCCCCAGCAAGCTGCAAATCGTAGTGGTGTTGGACCAGTGGCATCTTATTTTAGAAAAAGGGCTGTTTCCCTATTGTACAGGACCATAAAACTTCACCTAATGTTGCCCCCAATACCATCCTGGGTAAGACATACACTCTTGCTTCTGAATCTGCTTTTCACTTGGTTGCATTGTTTTAACTCTTAGATAATTATAAATGAAATATGACTTGTTGGTAAACACAATTGCTAAATTGGGAATTTAACTGAAAATGTTTGAAAATGGCTGTTAACAAAAATACGTAACAAAATCATGAATGTTCTCTAAAAATTATATAATTCTGTTGTGGGATAGTTAAATTTGCTGCCTGAAAAAATATACAGGTTTTATACCAGCAGTTTTGACCAATGCAAATGTATTAACTGTAATCTTAATAATTGTTCGAAATGATGATGTATCTTAAATTTAAGTATTCATTGAAATCATAGACCCAAGATGTATCATTGTTCTGTTCTGATTTAATTTTACCATAATACATTGTTGTTTCATTTCTCAGGGACTGTTCCGTAACTTTGGGGACACTTTCCTGCCAGTCTTCCAGCCCCACATAGAAAGGTTGTCCAAGGAGGCACTGGAGAGTAGTCAGCGGAGTATGATGGAGATGATGGCTGGTGTTATACGAGGCAGCAAGCACTGGGGCTTCCAAAAGGTATTCTTTACTGGTCAAACAACAACATGTCTTTATCCATCAGTGCAAGAAGCTCAAACTGCAGATATTTAAATTATATATATTTGATATGGTTTTCATGAATTATGAAGTTAGAGATCATTGAACAGTGTTGCATTGAGATGAACAATGAAAAATAAAGATGCTATGATTGCAAACTTGTCTCATAAACTTTGATTTGTTAAACAGGTTCATAAAGTAATGGCCCGAAATGGGTTAAAATATAATGCATCATCAACTGTGGTCAGAAGTCATCAGGACCAGGGCCCTGTGGCATAAAACTTTACCATTTATGGTAATTTTGCCATTAATGACAACTTCCCTGAAAACCTTGATTTGATTGGCTGTTGAGTGATGTTGCCAAGGTAGTTTATATTGATGGCAAAGTTACTATCAATGGTCAGTTTTACACAACAGGGCCCTTGCTACCAATGCTTCTTCTAGTAGTGTAGTAAAAGAGCATTTATGACATATGACATGTTATTTTACTTTTTGCTCTCTTTAATACTCTTCACACTTAATGCATTTCGTAAAGTATAGACAGAGGTGACTGGTATTTAAAAATGGAGGGAATGCTGATCCCATTCTTCCAGTTGAAATCAATCTTGCACTCTAATAAATAGATTATTATTCGATTGGATTGAATTAGTATGCTGTAGTTTCAATTGTAGTTTCCCCTTTTAATATTCAATATATACATTTGCTATTATGAAAACTCCATAATGCATTATCTCAAAGATTAACTTGATCACTCAAACTAGAGTGTGTGAATAACATGTAGATTTTGTGACAGTAGTCTAATATATTTTATCCCACAATATTTATTTTTCCAGACCAAGAATCTATGGGAGATGGTATTGCTGCCTGCTATGAAGACATCATTGTCCTTGGTAACAGCAGAGACCATCATAGATTGGGGAATGTGCATGGCTACGTCATGTGAGAGTAGAGACCCTCGGAAGCTACACTGGCTCTTTGAATGGCTCACCCAGCAACCAATCAGTGAAGATGAGGAGAGGGGGTCTTTCCTGGATTCAAGGTAAAAAAGGGGAGAAGGAAAAATGAATTTCGCTACTGTTTGTTGTTTTTCAGACAAATTTGAAATTGATTGTAAAGTATCGATGTCCATGTAGTATTTGCTATTTTCCAAATTCTAGATATTCACCTGAATGTTGAGTGACTTCAAGATGTCATATGTTTTTACAGAATGTTGTTTTTTGTCATTTTGTTTATTGAATTTCGTTAAAGTCCGCTATTAAATTCATGCAGTTAGGTTTCATGTAATGGTTTCCTTGCTGTAAACATCCCTCTATTTTTCCAAGTTATATCATTCAATGTGGACTTCTTTCAGACAAAAGTAATGTTTACTGTACATATGTCGGCCTTTGCAAAATTATCTGTTTATCTAATCAAACATTTTGTGTAATGGAGAAAATATTACTAGGATATTCTAATTTGAAAGGGATGTGAATAAGACTGTAAAAGTGTGCAAAGCCAAATTATCACTATCTTCATCTCTGTTTGTCTCCTTCAGTCGTCTGTTCATCCTACAAGGTGGTTTGTTTCAGCAGGAGTGGAGAGTACCTGGTCTTCATCACAGACTGTTGGGCTACATACGGCAGCATCTTACCCACAGCTACAAGAACGTCAGGGACAAGATCGGCAGGTAAGACCCATGATATACCAGGGGGGTGTTTTGCAAAACTTGTCATCAGTGACAAATGACAGTTGTTGTTATAAGCTACTGAAACCCATGCTTTTGATTGGTAATCAGCAGATTTGTCACTGATATTTGTCATTTGTCATTGAAAAAGGGCTTTGTGAAACAGGTCCCTGATGTGTGCCAGAGCTGTACTTCTTTAGATGATGTGATATAGCTTTTTATTTACAGGACTTTGATAATCACTTAAAGGTTTAGGAATTCAGTCTTAATAGGCATAACTGACTTTGGCAAGAAATTAATCAATGCACCTGTATTTGGCTTTTGCTTGGCCGTAGCTAGTGTAATACCATTTGAGTGTGAAGAGCAAGATGGAGTTGAGCACTGAACATGATTACTATTTTTATAGAACTATTATTATTTATATTATTAGAGTTAGGAAGAATAAGTTACTACATGAACATGTATGTTGTATGAAAACTGAGCACCAGTACATTAGTCAGGATCTTTTCCTGCAAATGCCCCTATGACTTTGAAAACTTCTTTAGTTTAACTTCTCTTGGGTCATTATTTTACCACTATGGATCATTACCTCCTAAAACTATCATTAAGAATATCACCCTCAGGTATGAATATCATGCATGTAGTTACCCAGGAGGTAGCTTTTCTAGAGGGTGATTTTGTCAGGAACAAACCACTTTGGGAGGTGGGGGTAGTTGAAGGAGTGGTAATTGTTTTTCCCTGACGATAAATTGCCCAACATCTCCATTACATCACCAGCTTCCTGGTCATGATCTTCATGTACGACAACGCCTGGTCCCGTGAGAACCAGACGTCCTCCCCTCACCGCCAGGAGTTCTTAGAATCCATCCTACCCCAGATGGCCCCCCTGGCTAACATAGACGTCTGGGGAGCTATCCAGGTCTCCGATGAAGAGAAGGCAGAGGATGATGAGAGGAAGAAGGTCATTAGGTTGTGTAAAACAGGTGAGTCCACCCTTACCTATGTTGCTAGAAGAAGGGCATAAGTGCCTTTACCATGAAGACTAATTAAACACAAGGCAGAAGATTGTAATAATAATAATAGTAATGGGTTCTTTTATAAATGTAATGGGTTCTTGTATAGGGTTCTTGTAATGGGTTCTTGTATAGGGTTCTTGTAATGGGTTCTTGTATTGGGTTCTTGTATGGGTTCTTGTATAGCACTCATGTCAGTCAGATTTGACCATCCTGGGAGGAAGATAGTCATAACTTAGATTTATGTTAGACAGATGAGTCGCCACTACCTTGTGTGCCTGGCAGAAGTGTGTTGGTGCATTGTGTTGTTCAAGGAACTCCTCTGTCAATGTTAGTGTCTTTCCTAGGCTTTTAAGGAGTTATCAAAGACTAGGCAGAGGATGATTACAAGAACAAAGTCATAAGGTTATGTAAGCAAGTGGAGGGTGTTAGTGCAGGAATATTTGTTCAATAATTGTTTAGTGTTTGTAAGGGCCTTTTAAATTTTAACTTCATGATTTTGGGTGGTTATATTTGATGTGTATACAAAGACATTAAATTATTGGTGACAAGTGTTTCACAGCATACAAATTTGTCATCAAATGATAAGAACTTGTTTCATTGGAATTCTTGCACTGATGATTTAGAAACATGCTGTGCATCTTGCAGAGAAAGTCCAGTACTTAGCAATAGGATTTGGATTCACCAGTGATTCCTTTCAAATATCTTTACTTATGGAGAGATGAATGAATTTTGTCAATATTTTTCACTTTGAATTCTCTCTTCAGTCATGAAGTGGATTGTAGGTAGCCTAGGGAACCTTGTATCTCCTGCACCTCAAGAATACTTCCAGTACCTTCCTCTGGTAAGTCACACATCTTTGTAAATATTCTCTGAGGAGTTGTAGCTAAGATGTTTATTGTAGTGTTTGCAGGGTTCTTGTCCAGACATTGATTCAATTAAACCTATTTTCCTTTTGCAATATTATCCAATTTCTAATTTCAAGACAAAATGAGGCTTTCCTTAGACAAATATTACAGAACTAGAGTACTGCATTGATAGGGTTTAGATTTTGTTGATCTTGTTTTCCTTCAGAAGGATGATATTTCATGACCATCGCTCCAAGTGTTTGCAGCAATGAAGCACTGATTAACCACCTACGTGTATTTTACTGATTGAGTTAAGTGCCATTGTTTGTAAGTTTATAGATTTCTTCTTTAGGATGATATGTTTATGAACATTTTGTAAAGCATATGAATGACTGGTATATGTTTCACCTACATGTATTGTACCGATTTGGTTAAGTGCTTGTTTGTAAGTTCATAGATTTCTTCAGTAGGATAATATGCTTATGAACATTTTGTAACATATGAATGACTGGTATATGTTTCAGTTGGCACCCCTTGAGAGCTGTGAGTCTGATGAAGAGCTACGGTATGAAGCAGAGATGACCCTAGCCTGTCTAGCCCAGACTTTACTTCAACCAGGGATGATACCCCTTGTACTATCATCTCTGCAGCAGGTGAGAATGATTTCATCCATGCATTCCTGATTTCCACCCTTTTTTAGTTACTCTATTACATCTTTTTCTTTTTCACTTCACTGCATTACCCCTCCATGCCTCCTCCCCCTCTCTTTCTCTCACCCCCTTGTTTTTCCTCCATTCTTCCTCCCCCCCCCCCTCTCCCTCTCTACTGTTTCTCTTCAACGGATAAGACTAGTTTCATCCATCTCTAGCTCCCATCTCCTCTACATCATATTTACCTTACACCACTTTTGTTTTGCTCTATCCCACTCTTTTCTTTGTCTTCTCTTCCTTTTTTCTCCTTTGCTATTTTCCCCTTCAGTTAACCCCTCACCCTATATTTGTGTATATGATCATGCCTCCTTTTTTCTTCATCCTCTCTTCCTTCTTCTTTTCCTCCTCCTTTCTCTCTCTCCTCCTGTTTCTTTTCCCTCTTGTTTTCATCTTCCTCTTCTTCTTCCCCATTCTCTATCTTGTCTCCTAGTCTCTCATTCCGTGCCTTTCTTCCTTTCTCTTTCTCTTTTTTTTCAATCTTTGTCTTTTCTCGTACTCAAAATAAATGAAAGGAGGTAACAATAATGAAGAAATATCAGGTTTGGTTTATTCTCAATAATGTAACTTTACTATATATAAAACACTTGAAAAATAATTCCAATTTATTCTAAAAGGAAATAAACATTAAAATATTTATAAATGATTAAATGATCACAAGTCGGCTGACTTGGTGACTTTTTAATATGACTGCAGAAATTGAAGTAAATTCTTTGTGTCATCCACACTAAAACCCTTTTTATTCATTAACTCACTTTTACTTGTTGTATTTATCTAGATTGGTCAAGGCCAGTCGTGGAGAGCCAAGTGTAGTATGTTGGAGTACCTTCAAGTGATGGTGTTCTACAACCTCTTCACCATCAACAGTCTACCCAAGCATATAGAAACCATTGGTCAACTCGTACTGGACAGGCTCAAGGACGATCGTCTTGAGGTAGGGTCATAACTTGATACTGATTTTGATGATAATGATGATGCTTTTTATGATTGTCATAATACTGATATTGATGATGATGGCGACAACGATAGTTACTGCAAGGTTGTGGAACAAGCTGCACACCAACCTGAAGACTGCTTCATCTGTGGGCCACATATTTCTTTAAAGAGCATTGATTCTAGTGTTTTTGAAGTGTTATCGTTGTATTAAGTGATTATTTGTTATTGTTTGAATAAATTGAGAAAAACAATGATGATGTTGAATACCACACAAATGTTAATGGCACTAGTGATGATGAGGACTGATATGTTCCAAAAATGGAGCTAATGTTGAAAGACATGTAACATGAATGTTACCAAACATGAAGAACTCCCTCATCCCAAGTGATGAACCATACAGGAATGTGCAGGATTTGACACTCACTTCATCAAAAATACTGAAAGAAAAATTGCTGTGATTTACTGTGTCATATTTGAACATGGCTTTATTATTATCCTCCCTTCAGGTGAGAGAGGTAGCAGGTGCGACACTGAGTGGTCTGATCCACTGTGGCTTCTTACCTATGGAGAATGGGATGCAGAGCCACTTTGAGAAGCTGTGTAAGACAAGACTATCGACCAAGAAAGTAGTCAGTATGGCTGCACCTGTAGAAGGTAAGCATCCTCTCAATGGGAGCTCTGTCTTGTTTTCACATAAATGTAGGAAAATTGCTTCCAAGAATTCAAACCATGTCAAATGGCAAATGTTAAAGATAAACTAAGTTTTGGTAAAAAAAAGAAAATTAATTCTCACATAATCAAACGCAACTTACACTGAATGTTCAAGATTACAAATTAATGTCATTTGCCAAACAATTTTGGTAGAAAATGTATACTCGCTGATCAATGAGCATAACAGGAGTGTAACAGGGGCTTTGAAGTTTAATATCAATTCTTGTAATAGAGAGATCATAAAATGTGTTTTATCACTCATCTTGTATCCCTCCATATCCCTTGATTGCTCTCCAGCCATCGTCCAGAGGCATGCTGGTATCCTGGGTCTGAGTGCATGCGTCCAAGCCTACCCCTATGATGTCCCGGAATGGATGCCAAGGATACTGATGGACCTCACAGATCATCTACACGATCCTCAACCTATAGAGGTATGTCCACCCAAAACATTTAAATCCGACAGACCGTCTTGTGAAAGTGTATATCTAAACTGAAGCCCAGGTAGAATAGGGTTGAGTCCTAGACCAGGGGGGTGTTTCACAAAAACTAAGATTGACTTTAAGTTGGACTTAAGTATAGTAGGCCATTCAAGGCACTGTTTGCTCTCACCATTTACTGGCATTGGTCTCTCAAGAGACGTACACATTGTGGTCACAAATCTACAGGGATAAAATGTTATCTAAAGATCATGATGGTGAGAGTAAATAGTGGCATGAACAGCCTGCCATAGTTAATTCCAACTTAAAATTGATCTTAGTCTTTGTGAAACACTCCCCAGGTGTAACCCTGATTAAGTTGGTTGAGTAAGTTTGTGGATTTATGGAGCGCCAAGTGTAACTTCATCTAAGTTGAACCCTATGATGTCCCTGAATGGATGACAAGGATACCCATGGACCTTACAGATCATCTACATGATCGTAAACCTATCAAGGTACGTCTACCGGGTACTTATCAAAATGGATATTTCCTGCCTTTATGTTTACACAGTTTCAAAGACTTTACAAATCAAGAAACATCTCGGGAGCGTACTGCATCAGCTATCAATACCACAATGGCATATTACACGATTAGAATGCGATATTTATAGGCAATATGAGAGGGTAGTCATTTCTTAATGGTCGGTTTGATAATCTTGTTCATTGTACATTAGCCGTTAGTAATGAATGG
Source organism: Strongylocentrotus droebachiensis (assembly GCA_035222895.1). Lineage (NCBI taxonomy): Eukaryota > Metazoa > Echinodermata > Echinoidea > Camarodonta > Strongylocentrotidae > Strongylocentrotus > Strongylocentrotus droebachiensis. The sequence continues at coordinate 54,548 of JAVYIG010000924.1, forward strand.
GTTTATACAGTTCATAACATAATTATTCAGCTGAGTGGCTCAGGTTGATTATCTCTTTGATTATCCATTTTTCTTTATCTCTAATTACCAAATTTTGTCTCTCCTTTATTTACTATCTGCAGAAAACGGTGAGAAAAACCTTGTCCGACTTCCGCAGAACGCATCACGACAACTGGCACGAGCACAAGCAGAGCTTCACAGACGACCAGCTTGTAGTACTTACTGACCTTCTTGTCTCGCCCAACTACTATGCATGATGCAGCCTTTGGTGAAGTCAGCGCATCTCTCGGTGCTTACCTGCTGTATAATTGGTTACGCCCAGTAGGACCAGTATAGATGATTTCTAATTATTTGCTATTATGGGATATCAATGCTACATTATGATGTGGGCTATATGTATGAAACAGTTCACATCAGAGCTAAATTTGGGTAACAGCCATGTATTGTCAGTGATAACTATCCATTTCTTACACTGATAAAGTGTACTGCTCAGAGACTAGAATTCCTTATTGCCCTCAAAGAAGTCATATATTATTCAAGTCATACGTAGCTATTGGCCAATAATAAGAAATGGACTGAATTTGTAGACAATGCAACCTTATCCATGAACTTAACAAATCTAGGATAATTGATATGACTCCATGAACTCGATGACTGTATGTGTGTGTCTCAAAATATCTAGTTACCATAGATACACTCACAAGATTTTACACTATTTTATAGATCAACATTTTATTTGAGGGTTAAAGGAAAGGTATACAATTATTTCATTATTTTTAGTGAAAGCATTTAATTGTGTCATGTGGCTGCATTCAGACTTTAAAAGACAATGCTTTGTAGCCAATTTAAGGAAGAAAAGTTGTTCATTTATACCTCAGAAATCTCTGAACTGCTTTGGGTGAATGGATTTGTTTGGATTTAGATCCTGAAAGCATCATTTGCAAAGATCATACACTTTCACAAAATGTGTATTCAATGGTGTTTAAATATGATCATAAAACCTTTAGGGGTGCACCAATGAACAAAATAGTACATTTCTCTCAAAGAAAGTGCAATCTATGTTTTAATGTATATTTTCTTTTTATTACAGTTAGTCACTATGAACATTACATTTATTATTTTCGTGTTAGATATTTGCAGAATTTCATTTTCTTTTGAATTGTTTTAAATTGATGTGAAAGAATTGGTTTCTCTAGCATGATATTATTTTTGTTGACATACTGAATCTTTTAAAATATGTCATTTTATTAATTGTAATTCATAACAATTCAATGTGAAGAAGAGTGACTACTAGTACCCATACCCATGTAATCACATTTTTAGGATGTTCATGCATATCTTATTTATGCAGGGCCTTCTGTTTATATATTTACAATGGGTAATTTTTCTGGAGTAACTTTCTTTTTTTTGCATAAATTAATTACATGATTGGCTGGCCCTGTGCAGCTAAGGTGCATAGGAACATTGCATAATTTGTTCATCCACCTGTTACAACTGAATGTTAGTTGTTGCTAGGTCAAACATTGTGATTTGCCAGACCTAACAACATGCAATTTCCATTTGTAACAGGTGAACGAAATAATTAATTCAGGCACTTAATTTGATTATATTACAAAAAGAGCCTATAATGAGTTTTGCTTACTTTGTCATATTGGATTTTAGACTTTTAATTCACACTTTAGATGAGTACCAGCCCCACGTTCACTAAGGCTTTGTATTCAATGTTTTAATACTATTATGATGATGGAAATACCTCTTTACCTATGGACAAAAAAAAGATATGTTGGGCTGTATGATCTAAATTTGTACCGGTATTTGGTATTGAAAATTCATGTATGTGTTTATGATGTACAGTTGTTGTTTTTAGGATTTTGCTAAATTTGCAGTCATGCATGTTTATGAATAACAGTTATAATCCTGGGTTTTGCTCATCCAGTTCCAAGATTTATGAAAAGGTAAATTATGTTATATATTTTTGTTTAGATTAAGCAGACATAAGCTCTCTTATATATTACATTTTATTTAATTTCATTTCGTATATGTTTGAATTAGGTACATGACTGTTTATAATGTCAATTGGTATTAAACTTAATGACTCATTTTTTACGTTCTCGAAAGGTGGAAAACTTAGGTGCTAAAATAGATGTAGATCTTTGAAATACTGATTGATGCAGGGATTTGGTTCATTCAATATTTATCAGATTTAGTTCATCCACTGTGATCTGTAATAGATGGACTTTATTTTGAATATATACATATATAAAAAACAGCCTGTTACCCTGTAGTTAAATAATGCTCATATGAGCCTAGGCTTTACACATTTCACAATCTAAAAATAGAAAAAAGGCCTATATTTGAGATTCTAGTTTCGTGCAGCACATTGCCAGGAAACATTTTGTGTTGTTTTCTCAAGCATTGTACAGGACAATTAAGATATGCTGTACCGTATCCGGACACCTACCCCCGGATAGTTGTCTTTGGGGGTGTTGTCTTTGGGGGTGGTTGTCCCAAGGGGTCATTATTCTCAGGGTGGTTGTCCAGGGGGTAGGTGTCCTACAACCATACTGTACATGTATTAAGCCCCTATCTTCTTATTTATGGATGAAATTATCGTTACTGAATACTTTCAATATGTGGGTACAGTGTATTATTACTGTGTTAATATGCAATAAAGGTGACATATATTGAAATCTAACCTCAGAGCCAATTTCTGTCTCTCTCTCTCTCTGTCCGTCCCTGTCTCTCTCTCTCTCTCCGTCCCCGTCTCTCTCTCTCTCTCCGTCCCCGTCTCTCTCTCTCTCCGTCCCCGTCTCTCTCTCTCTCCGTCCCCCTCTCTCTCTCTCCGTCCCCCTCTCTCTCTCTCCGTCCCCCTCTCTCTCTCTCTCTCCGTCCCCCCCTCTCTCTCTCCGTCTCTCTCTCTCCGTCTCTCTCTCCCTCCGTCCCCCTCTCTCCGTCAGTATGCGAATTGCATACATTAGGTGTTGTTAGGTCTGTCAAGCCATCATGTTTGTCCTACCCTAGCAACAATTAATGAATGCAATTCGCATTCTTACTATTCAAATACAATCATTCGTAAGAGGTGAATGAAGCAAGTCGTAAATAGGCACTTAACATTGAGCATTACATTAAGAAAATGGTCATTTAGGTTTCTATCTAGAACCTGTGATTATACTAGCTATTTAATTCACCTGCTATACATCTCTATAGATGGAATCTACTTTGCATACATTCTGTGTTGCTATGTCTGGCAATGTCTGTCAATAGAAACCTTTCTTCAAGAAGTTTGCATACATGGCCAAACTTGTATAAAAAGCTGTGGAGACGAGAAAAGAAATGCTGATTTTGATTAATTGTATTTCAATAGTGCCAATAGAATGCAAATTGCATTCATTAATTAGAGCAGCCAAACTACATGTTTGTCTGACTAAGCAACAACGAATGTATGCAATGTGCATTCTAGCTATTGTGACATCTAGGTGAATATAATAACTCATCTCTAGGTAAACATGTTTAAATAATGGTCAATTAATTAATACGTTATCCCCACTTCTAACCAGGGGCGTCGCCAAAGGGGGGGGGGTGTGGGGGTGCGACACCCCTCCACCTGTCGGGATATTGTCGGTAAAATTGCGCTGCCGTCTGGAAAACAGAGAAAAGGGGGAGGGGAAAAAAGAGAGGGAAAGGGAAAGAAAAGAAATGGAAAAGAATAGAAAGAAAGGAAAAGAAAGGAAAGAAAGGAAAGGAAAAGAAAGGAAAAAAAGGAAAGGAAAAAAAGGAAAGGAAAAGAAAGGAAAGAAAGGAAAGGAAAAGAAAGGAAAGGAAAAAAAGAAACGGAGGAAGAACGAGAGGAGAGAGAGGGGAGGTAAGAGCCTGAGAGAGGAGGAGTGGGAGTAAAAGAGAGAGGAAGGTTGTTGGGTGGAGTCGTCTCGTCGAGGGAGCAAGAAAGACACGGGTAAATATGTTGCTGTGTCGGTTTTCTTGCTCGAACCTAGTGTACTATATCAATGCAGAAGTTTGAAGTCGGTGAGATGTATATTGTCGGTCGGCCGACAAGTTTTTTTTCTTACGAACTGTGACTTTTTATCCGCAGTGACGACTTCGCGAGTGACTACAACTGGAATACTTGTATTTTCTCGAAGTTTCACGTTCCTATAAAATTTTCGGGGAAACTAAATTCAAAAAAGGTTTGAGAGTCAACAACGGTACGACGAATCGTCTTCCTTTCTCTATATTGTGATGAAACGCCAAAAATTCCGCGCTTCGCGCGGAAGGGGAAAACTTCATTTAGATGAGTCGAGAACGGTACAACAATTCGTCTTCTTTCTCTAATAATTTAAGGAAACGTCTAAGCTTCCGCGATTCGCGCGGAAGGAGGGAAACCGAATTCAGACATAATTATAAGGGTTAAAAGCCGCGAACGGTACTACGAATCGTCTGCTTTCTCTAATAATTTAAGGAAACGTCTAATCTTCCGCGATTCGCGCGGGAGGGGCGAAAACTGAATTCAAATAAGGATTAAGAGTCGAGAACAGTACAACAAATCGTTTGCTTTTTCTCAGAATTTAATGAAACGTCAGAGCTTCGCGAGGGAGGGGGAGAAACTGAATTCAAACAAATTAGGGTTAATAGCCGCGAACGGTACTACGAATCGTCTGCTTTCTCTAATAATCTAAGGAAACGTGAAAACTTCCGCGCTTCGCGCGCGAGGGGAAAACTGAATTGGGATAAGGATTAAGAGTCGAGAACAGTACAACGAATCGTTTGCTTTTTCTCATAATTTAAGGAAACGTCAAAGCATCTGCGCCTCGCGCGGGAGGAGGGAAAACTGAATTCAGACAAATGAGGGTTAAGAGTCGAAAACAGTACAACGAATCGTTTGCTTTTTCTCATAATTTAAGGAAACGTCAAAGCATCTGCGCCTCGCGCGGGAGGAGGGAAAACTGAATTCAGACAAATTAGGGTTAAGAGTCGAAAACGGTGCAACGAAACGTCTTAGCTTCCGCGCTTTGCGCGGTAGGAGGGGAAACTGAATTCAGACAAAATAATAGGGCTTATTAAAAGTCGAAAATGGTGAAACGAATCGCCTTCTTTCTCTAATAATTTAAGGAAACGTCACAGCTTTCGCGCTTCGCGTGAGAGGGGGAAACTAAATTCAGATAAATAAGGCTTAATAAGAGTCGAAAACGGTGCAACGAATCGTTTGCTTTCTTCAATAATTAAGTCAAACGTCTAAGCTTTTCGCGCTTCGCGCGGGAAGGGGGAAACTGAATTCAGACAAGGGTCAAGAGTCGAAAAAGGTACAACGAATCGTCTGCTTCCTCTTATAATTTAAGGAAACGTCGAAGCTTCCGCGCTTCGCGCGGGAAACTGAATTCAGACAATTAGGGTTTAAGAGTCGAAAACGGTACAACGAATCGTTATCTTTCTCTAATAATTTAAGGAAGCGTCAAAACTTCCGCGCTTCGCGCGGGAGGAGGAGAAACTGAATTCAGACAAGGATTAAGAGTCGAGCACGGTTCAACGAATCGTCTACTTGTTCTAATACTTTAGTTAAGGGCCAAAACTTCCGCGCTTTGCGCGAGGGGGAGAAACTGAATTCAGACAAGGATTCAGAGTCGAGAACAATACACCGAATCATCTGCTTTTTCTCATAATTTAATGAAACGTCAAATCTATCGAGCTTCGCGCAGGAGGGAGGGGGGAACTTCATTCAGACAAGGATTAACAGTCGAGAACGGTACAATAAATCGTCTTCTTTTCCTAATAATTTAAGGAAACGTCTAAGCTTCCGCGATTCGCTTGCTCACTACCGCCCCTCCCTAAAATAAGATCCTACCTCCGCACCTGCATTAAAATAATGATGCTGACTAAGTTGACGAAATAATTCGTATATTTATGTCGTCGAGGAAAATGAACATTTGCGCATACGCAAGTACTATAGATAGTCCATAGGTAAAACTTTTAGCCTTCGGCCCCGGGTTTATAGGGTTAAATTTGTAGATATTGGGACATTTAATTTTGTCGGTAATTGGTGGCTAGTTTTGTCGGTAATCGTTGGCCTCTACACCCCCCCCCCCCCCACTGAAAAAGGTCTATCGACGCCCCTGCTTCTAACTTACCTTCATAATTAATAAATAATTGAAAGCCACATATCCAAACACAGTTTAATTTTCATCATAAATGAACAATACCGAGACCCATGATCGTGATTTATACAACACTTTCATGAATTTCATGAATCAAATTTCTTTTTTTCTCATTTAGCAAACATGTTGCCTGTGTCTCCCACACATGCCTCATCCAGTCTACAAACCCCAAGTCATCGGACCACCCCCCCCCCCCTTGAATTCACTTGTAATATTAGACATCGTAACTCGCGTGTACACTAGATTGGTTTCCTTTCGTATCGAATTTCAGCTGATCGAGGTACACTGCAAGCAGCGGGAGTAAACACGAATACTAAGAATAGATCCTAAAACCACATTAATGTGCATGCGCTGTTCGTTATCCGTATACATGCAGTACCATCACAGGTACTTTTTGAACAATGATTCTTGGTCTCACTTTACAAAGCAAGCTGTAAAAAGGCACAATTAAAAAAGGCACATTTTTTAATGATTTTATTCAGACGGATATTTCCCAGCGTCTAGACATACTTTTGATTTTGATTATGAGCATACCGGCATGCATGTTTAGAGAGACGGGGAGAAATATCAGCGTATGAACATAACGTTTTAGTGGCTATTCACCACAAAAAAAACATTGAAATGTCATCATCTTGGTCCACGTATTGCAATCAAGCATTAACGATAAAATGATGTTATTATTGACAATTGGATGCAATCAGTAAACGTTAGTATTTCACGTTATGGAATAATGGCGGTGCAGTTTTATCTTGCAAAGAAATATTTAGAATGCGGTTAGACCTTTAGACATCAATGGATACCAATTCTCTATCTAAAAGAGTGATAGGAATTAAAATAGCAAATCAGACGGATTCAAGTATTTCAAAATCTATTATAATTATTATCATCATTATCATTATCATCATTATTATCATTATCATCACCATTATTATCATCATTATTATCATCATTATCATCATCATCATCATTATCATTATCATTATCATCATCATCATCAACATTATTATCATTATCATCATCATCATAATCTTCATGATCATTATCATCAACATTATCTTCATTATCATCATTACCTTCATTATCAGCATCAGCATCATTATCAGCATCATTATCATCATTATCAGCATCATTATCAGCATCATTATCAACATTATCATTATCATTATTATAATCATCATCAAAATTATCATCATTATCATCATCATCATAACCTTCATCATCATTATCATCAACATTATCTTCATTATCATCATCGGCATTATTATCAGCATCGTTATCTTCATTATCATTATCTTCATTATCAGCATCATTATCAACATCATTATCAACATCATTATCAGCATCATCATCATCGGCATTATTATCAGCATCGTTATCATTATCTTCATTATCATTATCTTCATTATCAGCATCATTATCAACATCATCATTATCAACATTATCATCATTATCATCATTATCATTATCATCAACATTATCATCATTATCATCATCATCATCATAACCTTCATCATCATTATCATCATCATTATTTTCATTATCATTATTACCTTCATTATCAGCATCAGCATCATTATCAGCATCATCATCAGCATCATTATGAGCATCATTATCAGCATCATTATCAGCATCATATTATCAACATCACCATTATCAACATTATCATCATTATCATCATTATCATTATCATCATCATCAACATTATCATCATTTTCAACATCATCATCATCATTATCATAATTATCATTATCAGCATCATTATCATCATCATTATCAGCATTATCATTATCATTATTATCATCATCATCAAAATTATCATCATTATCATCATCGGCATTATTATCAGCATCGCTATCATTATCTTCATTATCATTATCTTCATTATCAGCATCATTATCAACATCATCATTATCAACATTATCATCATTATCATCATTATCATTATCATCAACATTATCGTCATTATCATCATCATCATCATAACCTTCATCATCATTATCATCATCATTATTTTCATTATCATTATTACCTTCATTATCAGCATCAGCATCATTATCAGCATCATTATCAGCATCATTATCAGCATCATTATCAGCATCATTATCAGCATCATTATCAGCATCATTATCAGCATCATTATCAGCATCATTATCAGCATCATATTATCAACATCACCATTATCAACATTATCATCATTATCATCATTATCATTATCATCATCATCAACATTATCATCATTTTCAACATCATCATTATCATCATCATTATCATAATTATCATCGTTATGCTCATTATCATTATCTTCATTATTATTAGTAGTTTTTTAGTACCTTTTCATGCGTAGCTAGCTAGCTACGAAGGAAGGATTCCCTATTCTTGTAATCCGCACGATACAAATTCCAACAAAATTTTGTATCCTTTAGTGGTCCCCTGTTTTGAGTAATGTTGCCTTCAAAGGCGCAAAATACGACTAGGTTTCTATCGTGCACATACATCCAAACGGCTGACATTTCAAAAACTCACTGGCTGGACCTTGACGCGTCGATAATGCACATAAAAGTGTTGTGGCCGTGAGCGAGGCGGTGGGGTTCGCAAAAAGGTGTTCAAGGTAATTTTGATTGCGATTTAAGCGACGTTGTTGCGAGTTTTGATTGTCAGCGCCTAATGGTGGTAATTAATTACAGGGCTGACGATATGACAAAGAAGAATGGATACATAGCTATGTTTAAATCGCAAGTAATTGCAGAATGATCCAGTACACAATGGGCGAGATGAGTAGATCGAAGATGGAAAGAATTTAAACTATTTTTAAAAAGTTGTAGTTTAAAGCGTCGATTCATGTGAGGTTGTCTGAATAGAGGGACAACAAGATGTATTCGCTTCAGAGCTTCATTGATATATTAGGGGCCTCTAAAAGAAAGACCAAAAAAAGGAAAGAAGTAGAAAAAAAATTCTCACCACGACAAAGAGGAAATAGATATCAAAAAAATTGTAATTTTGTTAGAATAATGGGATTGTGAGTTGGATGGAGTAGAAGGCATTGGAAACTTCATCCCGAAATCCTCCAAGCAAACATAATTGGTTGACAGCCCCCCCCCCCCCGCCTTCCTTTGGGACAAACGACGTGCTCAGTGTTTTTATGAAATCGCAGGGAAGAAAAGTAGCTTGACCTATCACTGCAATCACTGTAAAAATCAAACTCATTCCCTCTTGTTTATCTTTAGAAGCGCAGATGTTCATTTCCCCCCTAAAGACATACGTGATAAGTCGTGAAAAAGATTAGAAAAATAACACATTTCCAATTAGCAAGTGTGCCCTAACGTGAAAATTTAAGACACCGTTGGAAGTAAGCTCAACAGTCTCATTTCCCCCTTTGTTAGTACTTGTACTTTTTATCCTGTACGTATACATTCAACTAATAAAGCAAAATCATATTAATTTCTCACCTCCGATATTACTTCGCAGCTATTCCAACGCGTTGTTGATTGATCGGAGTCTGTATCGAACACGCTAGCAGAAGAATACTTTTGACTACAGTGTGATACTACATTAACCTGTATCACAAAAAACACCATTCCACCGTGTTACCATTTAATTATTAAGAAGCTTCACCTTTTGGCGACGTTACGAAGGTCCAAATGTTTCGATCATGTCATTCCTTTTTTTTTCTTCCCTTTTATTCTTTCTTTTATTCTTTCTTTTCCAATGCAAAAACGAATCTTTGATCAGGGATATGTGAGTTAACTGCGCCTTGAGCATTTTTGCTTTCAAGTGTATTCGGCGCCTTACAAATATGATATGTTATTGTCATCATCATTATTATTATTATTGTTATTGTTTTTGTTGGTGTTATTATTTCAAAGGAGTGGGGCGTTGTCCCGTGCCCCCACCCCCTCTCCGCGTGTGATGAGAATTATAATAATGATAATATATATACCTTGAAATGAATACTGTGAATACCAAAGCTTCTGGAAAAAAGCCGTCTCCAGCTGCAGAGCTTCCAGATCTAACTTCAAGAGAGGAAGGGGGGGGGGTGTCCCAGCTTCCGGGTCTTGCACCATGGTCATTTTACATCTTGATCTTGCTTGCTGGGTCATATCAGGATTGTCAAAGTTAGGGTCTCTTCTGGGAGAAGGGTCCTTTTTCCAATGTTTGTCAAGTCCGGCTTTAAAGCTGTTCACCGAGGTTGCAGATACTACTGACTCAGGAAGGGAGTTCCAGTCGTCGAGGACCCTGTGGCTAAACGAATCTTGCCTGAGTTTGGTCTTGCATCTGGGTTTGGTTAGTTTGAAAGCAATATCAATAATAATAATTATGATAATAATAATAACACTAATAATAATAATGATAGCAATACATATCTAACCCCATTATTGTTGCCTTTTCAATGATTCTTTTCAGAACAGTGCCCTTTTAACAAATACTCTATTACCGCCCCTGTCTGACGTCTCTTAAAGGAAATTGAAGTATTAGTTGATCAATAAACAGGGGGAAGGGGAGATAGCTTTCATGTCTTTGCAGACATAACCCCCAGCACGATTTTTTTTCTTTTGCATCAAATATTCAGCTTTGCGTGTATAACTGGAGAGTACATGAATCATTCTCGCGATCCCCATAAATAGCCCATCCTCTTACCTATTTATCGATGAACTTTGGCAGTGTTTTCTAGACCAGTGCACATTGTCACTTCTCAAGCCGAACCGGTCCCCAGGAAAACCGTATATCGATCCGTGCTGCACTTATCCAGTCGAACCGATGTCAGAGTGGGGAGGGACATGCTCTGTATGTTAAAACAGGAAAGAGGTTTGTGATGAAACATAACGGAAATCGTACAAATAACTTAAAGAGACTTCGATACATGTACATATGGGCAGTTTTTGTCAAATACATCTGACGTATTAGATGGGTCGTGCTCATGTTTATGATATACATTAAAAAGAGTTGCGACCTTTTAAAATTATACCATGAATCCTTAACCCATTAAAATGTTTTAGAGACGCCCCTATTCAAACCGAATGTTGCCTTGGGGCAGTTTAATTATATCCTCTAAAGGGACTGACCATAAAGAGGCTGCTTGCCTTAAGGGGCTTTCACACCGGGCCTTGCGTAGAGTTGCGTAGAGTTGCGTAGAGTTGCGTAGCGACTACGCCGATCGTACGCAACCCTACGCCGATCGTACGCAACCCTACGCAACTGTACGCGGAGGGACGCAAATGGGTACGCGAGATGAACGCAAAAAATTAACATGTTTAATTTTTTTCGCGTACCTTCGGCGTAGACTTTTTACCCAGAAACTACGCAACTGTACGCCAAGCCTACGCAACTGTACGCCAATCCTACGCAACTGTACGCCAATCCTACGCAACTGTACGCCAAGCCTACGCAACTGTACGTCAAGCCTACGCAACAATACGCTACCCTACGCCAGTCCGACGAAGCATTAAAAACGTATAAAGATTTTTTGTTGTATATACCTGGATGTAAACTTGGCAGGTATTGATCATTATTTTGAAGGGAAATGCTATTTTTGTTTACATGTGTGCGTTCTCACATTTATTCTGTTCATGAAGAAATAGTGTTTCTTTGACTTTATTTTGTATTCTTGCTTGTAATTCTGTTTGTACTACTACAAGAATTTTCAGACTGACATGTTTTGCTTGTTATGGTTTATTCAATTTGTGATGTTGACATCTCAGGCTGTTGATATAATAAACAGAGATAAGACTCACAAACAGATGCCTCTTCCGAAATGTTATTATGTTTTGTGGAAATCTGTATGTATTTGTGTCGGTTTGTTTGCTTGTGTGTACGTTTATGGCCCTGTTTGTATGCTTGTAAAATAATTTTGTTTAATTTAAATGAGCAAAGAAATAATTTTGTCTCACTCTGTTAGTGAGACTGAGTGAGTGTGTATGTCAGAAGTAATAAAATAATGACTAACATTTATATCATTACATTGTCACACACATATACGCTACGGACAAAGGACAACAGCTATCGTCTTCAAACTTTCAGGAAACTGTTATGGAATGATATTTACAAATGAGTGAACAAAAGGGATATGGTCAACAAATATCAGACTTCTGTCCACATTTATTCACAAATCAAAATAAGCGCTCTTTTGTTGGCGTTTTGAGGTATCGAATCACATCACATGACCTTGCAATGTACATTAACAGAAAGTTCCTTTATTACCCTTGTGAATGAGTATACAAATGTAGTACATCCACAAAAATGTCTGCATTTTTTGGAAAATGATATGTTGAACAAATTAACATTACTGCAAAATAGCCTCAGCAGTTGTTAATACCTACTACAAAATTGAACATATAACGGTCAAAACCGTGTACCAAATGCCACTTTTGGCAACCCTACGCCAGGCCTACGCAAGCGTACGTAACCCTACGGCAATTGCCTACGCCGTAGGTACGCGGTGCCTACGCACAGGGTACGTAACTATACGCAAGCCTACGCAGGGACTACGCCGAAGCATCAATTTATTCATGAGTACGCAGCTTAACTTCGGCGTAGTCGGTACGCAACACTACGCAACTCTACGCAGATCCGGTGTGAAAGGGGCTTTAGTATATATGAAACAAATATATTATGGATTAAACTTTTGAATACTGTAGGTTGAAGATCATCAATAGTCTTATACCGCCCTCGTTGGTGTTGGCAATTGTTTCGCATTCGTCCTATACAGTATATGCAATCATCCCCTTTATTCCTCTCTCTCCCTCTATCTTTCTCCATATCTCTCTTTCTCTGTCTGACTGTCTCTCCTTGTTTGTCTGTCTGTCCCTTTTTCATCCATTTCCCTTTCTCTCTCTCTCTCTCTCTCTCTTTCTCTCTTTCTCTCACTTTGTCTCTCTCTTCCACCACCCCTCCCTTTCTTCCTGACTGTAACCCCTCTTTATCTCTATCCTTGCTAATGAATTCTATTACTTTTAATGAAAAGACCACCCCCATATGGGGTAAGGTAATACAACCCCATCCCCTGTAGATAGCAATTTGCTCCGGAAGAACCCTCTCCAATCGCGCGTTATGCATGCACAAGAGTTTTTTGTTAATAGGACGAACCATGCAAGTAGGCCCGAATCCTTCCATAGGCATAGACCTGCCGCCCCCAGGTAATTTAGAATGGAGGTACAGGTTTGACTGTGAAGTGTGTCTACTTGCTTCAATGTGCCTCAGGAATTCAGGCGAAGCTCGATATGAAATAAGAAATGATATTAAGCACTTGAACCCGTACGTGGAGGAAGGAGAAACAAAAGGAGGGGCGTCAAGGATGAATCATGCATAATAATATCTGTCGCTAGCGGCAAAAATGTGAAAACGGGCAACCGGTAAGCAATCTGTAGTGGGCTTTTTGTGTTTAATCAAATGTTAACTTTATCAAAAAATGGACATGACTTAATTTTTTAATTACTTTAAGCAAAATGGGTGATCTGTGCCACAGGCGATTTTTGGATTTGTTTTTTCTTCAAAATTTGACGTAAAGGCCCCTCCGGGAAAAAAAAGGGGGATCACAATAAATCTGTGGGCATGTTGGGACTATCATTGAGAGAAAACGGCGAGGATTGAAAATTATCAATTTTGGGGCGAAAACGATGAGCTAACCCTTGCCATTTTTCCGAAAAGGGGAGGTTTTCGATATTTTCCAATATTTGCCATTACATCTTTCTTTGGGGGCAAACGGGTGTCATTATATTTCTAAGGGCATTAAGGACTCTTATGATGAGAAAACGGAGAGGATTGAACATTTTCGATTTTTCGGCAAAAACGATGAGCCATTTTTTCGAAAAAGGAGCAGTTTTTAATTTTTCCAATATTTGCCCTAACATCCTTTTTGGGGAACAAACGAGAGTCATAATAAAACTGTGGGCATGTTGGGACTATCATTGTGAGAAAACAGAGAAGATTGAAAATTATCATTTTTGGCAAAATCATTGAGCTAACCCCTTGCCATTTTTTTCTCAAAATAGGGCCATTTACAAACTATCAAAAATTTGCTTTTACTTCCCTTTTAGGGGAACAAACGAAAGTCATAATCAGTCTGTGGGCATGTTTATACTATAATAGAAAGAAAACGGAAAGGATTGAAAATTGTCAATGTTAGGGCAAAACGACGAACTAACCCCTTGCCATTTTTTCCAAAATAGGGCCATTTTCGAATTATCCAAAATTTGCCTTTACTTCCCTTTTTGGAGAACAAACGGTCGTCTTAATAAGTCTGTGGGCATGGTCGGATGATAATGGAGAGAAAACGGAGAGGATTGAAAATTGTCAATTTTGGGGCAAAACGATGAGCTAACCCCTTGCCATTTTCCTAAAAAAAGGGGCGGTTTTCGATTATTTGTTTCCCCCACTATTTGCCGTTACATCTTTCTTTGGGGACAAACGGGTGTCATTATATTTCTAAGGGCATTTAGGACTTTTATGATTAAAAAACGGAGAGGTTGAAAATTTCCATTTTTTGGCAAAAACGATGAGCTAACCCCTTGTAATTTTCCAAAAAAGGGGCGGTATTCGAATTGTTTTCCCCCCAATAATTGGCGTTACATCTTTCTTTGGGGACAAACGGGTGTCATAATAAGTATGTGGGCATGTTTGGACTATAATGGAAAGAAAACGGAGAGGATTGAAAATTGTCCATTTTGGGGCGAAAAGATGGGCTAACCCCTTTGCTTATTTTTATCAAAATAGGGCCATGTTCAAATTATCCCAAATTTGCTTTTACTTCCCTTTTTGGGGAACAAACGGTCGTCTTAATAAGTCTGTGGGCATGTTTGGATTATAATGGAGAGAAAACGGAGAGGATTGAAAATTATCAATTTTGGGGCAAAACGATGAGCCATATTTTGCCATATTTTCCAAAATAGGGCCATTTTCAAAATATCCCAAATTTGCCTTTACTTCCCTTTTAGGGGAACAAACGTAAGTCTTAATTAGTCTGTGGGTATGTTTGGATTATAAAAGAAAGAAAACGGAGAGGATTGAAAATTATCATTTTTGGCCAAAACGATGAGCTAACCCCCTTGCCATTTTTTCGAAAAAGGAGCAGTTTTTAATTTTTCCAATATTTGCCCTAACATCCTTTTTGGGGAACAAACGAGAGTCATAATAAAACTGTGGGCATGTTGGGACTATCATTGTGAGAAAACAGAGAAGATTGAAAATTATCATTTTTGGCAAAATCATTGAGCTAACTCCTTGCCATTTTTTTTTCAAAAAATAATAAGTCTGTGGGTATATTTTGACTCTTATAATGACAAAACAGAGAGGATTGAAAATTATAATTTTTTGGTAAAAATGATGAGCTAACCCCTTGCCATTTTCGAATTATCCCAAGTTTGCCTTTACTTCCCTTTTTGGGGGAACAAACGAGAGTCATTATAAATCTGTGGGCATGTTGGGACTTTCATTGAGAGAAAACAGAGAGGATTGAAAATTATCATTTTTTGGCAAAATCGATGATTACCATTTTTTTTCAAAAAATAATAAGTCTGTGGGTATATTTTGACTCTTATAATGACAAAACAGAGAGGATTGAAAATTATAATTTTTTTGAAAAAATGATGAGCTAACCCCTTGCCATTTTCGAGTTATCCCAAGTTTGCCTTTACTTCCCTTTTGGGGGAACAAACGAGAGTCATTATAAACCTGTGGGCATGTTGGGACTATCATTGAGAGAAAACGGAAAGGATTGAAAATTATCATTTTTTGGCAAAAACGATGAGCTAACCCCTTGCCATTTTTCCAAAATAGGGCCATTTTCGAACTATCCCAAATTTGCTTTTACTTCCCTTAGGGCAACAAACGGGAGTCATAAAAAGTCTGTGGGTATGTTTGGACTCTTATAATGACAAAACAGAGAGGATTGAAAATTATTATTTTGGGCAAAAACGATAAGCTAATCCCTTGCCATTTTTCTGAAAAAGGGGCGGTTTTCGATTTTTTTTTTCCCCCCAATAAATTTGCTGTAACATCTTTCTTTGGGGACAAATGGTTGTCATTATATTTCTAAAGGCATTTAGGACTCTTATGAATGGAAAACGGAGAGTATTAAAATTTATCAATTTTTGGCATTTTTTTTCAAAATAGGACCATTTTCGAACTATCCAAAATTTGCTTTTACTTCCCTTTTAGGGGAACAAACGGGTGTCATAATAAGTCTGTGGGTATGTTAGGACTCTTATAATGAGAAAACGGAGAGGATTAAGAATGATCATTTTTTGGCAAAAATCGATGATTACCATTTTTCATAAAAAGGCAGTTTTTGAATGTTCCAACATTTGCCCTAACATCCTTTTTAGGAGAACAAACACAAGTAATAATCAGTTTGTGGGCATGTAGGGACTATCATTGAGAGAAAACGGAAAGGATTTAAAATTATCATTTTTATGGCAAAAACGATGAGCTAACCCCTTGCCATTTTTCCAAAATAGGGCCATTTTCGAACTATCCCAAATTTGCTTTTACTTCCCTTAGGGCAACAAACGGGAGTCATAAAAAGTCTGTGGGTATGTTTGGACTCTTATAATGACAAAACAGAGAGGATTGAAAATTATCATTTTGGGCAAAAACGATAAGCTAATCCCTTGCCATTTTTCTGAAAAAGGGGCGGTTTTCGATTTTTTTTTTCCCCCCAATAAATTTGCTGTAACATCTTTCTTTGGGGACAAATGGTTGTCATTATATTTCTAAAGGCATTTAGGACTCTTATGAATGGAAAACGGAGAGTATTAAAATTTATCAATTTTTGGCAAAAACGATGAGCTAACCCCTTGCCATTTTTTTCTCAAAATAGGACCATTTTCGAACTATCCAAAATTTGCTTTTACTTCCCTTTTAGGGGAAAAAACGGGTGTCATAATAAGTCTGTGAGTATGTTAGGACTCTTATGATGAGAAAACGGAGAGGATTAAGAATGATCATTTTTTGGCAAAATCGATGATTACCATTTTTCATAAAAAGGCAGTTTTTGAATGTTCCAACATTTGCCCTAACATCCTTTTTAGGAGAACAAACAAAAGTAATAATCAGTTTGTGGGCATGTTTGGACTATAATAGAAAGAAAACGGAGAGGTTTCAAAATTGTCAATTTTTGGGCAAAACGATGAGCTAACCCCTTGCCATTTTTCCGAAAAAGGGGCGGTTTTTATTTTTCCAATATTTCCCCTAACATCCTTTTTAGGGGAACAAACGAAAGTCATAATCAGTTTGTGGGCATGTTTGGACTATAATAGAAAGAAAACAGAGAAGATTGAAAATCGTCAATTTTGGGGTTAAATGATGCAATTTTTCCGAAAAAGAGGCGGCTTTCGATATTTTGCAATATTTGCCGTTACATGTTTCTTTGGGGACAACCGGGTGTCATTATATTTCTAAGGGCATTAAGGACTCTTATGATGAGAAAACGGAGAGGATTGAAATTTATAATTTTTTTGCAAAAACAATGAGCTAACATTTTTCCAAACATCCTTTTTAGGGGAACAAACAAAAGTCATAATCAGTTTGTGGGCATGTTTGGACTATAATAGAAAGAAAACGGAGAGGTTTGAAAATTGTCAATTTTGGGGCAAAACGATGAGCTAACCCCCTTGCCATTTTTTCGAAAAAGGGGCGGTTTTTTAATATTTTGCAATATTCGCCGTTACATATTTCTTTGGGGTAAATGGGTGTCATTATATTTCTAAGGGCATTAAGGACTCTTATGATGAGAAAACGGAGAGGATTGAAATTTATAATTTTTTTGCAAAAACAATGAGCTAACATTTTTCCAAACATCCTTTTTAGGGGAAAAAACAAAAGTCATAATCAGTTTGTGGGCATGTTTGGACTATAATAGAAAGAAAACGGAGAGGTTTGAAAATTGTCAATTTTTGGGCAAAACGATGAGCTAACCCCTTGCCATTTTTTTTCAAAATAGGACCATTTTCGAACTATCAAAAATTTGCTTTTACTTCCCTTTTAGGGGAACAAACGGGTGTCATAATAAGTCTGTGGGTATGTTAGGACTCTTATGATGAGAAAACGGAGAGGATTAAGAATGATCATTTTTTGGCAAAATCGATGATTACCATTTTTCATAAAAAGGCAGTTTTTTAATGTTCCAACATATGCCCTAACATCCTTTTTAGGGGAAAAAACAAAATTCATATTCAGTTTGTGGGCATGTTTGGACTATAATAGAAAGAAAACGGAGAGGTTTGAAAATTGTCAATTTTTGGGCAAAACGATGAGCTAACCCCCTTGCCATTTTTTCGAAAAATAGGGCCATTTTCGAACTATCCCAAATTTGCTTTTACTTCCCTTAGGGCAACAAACGGGAGTCATAATAAGTCTGTGGGTATGTTTGGACTCTTATAATGACAAAACAGAGAGGATTGAAAATTATAATTTTTGGGTAAAAATGATGAGCTAACCCCTTACCATTTTTTTCCAAAAAAGGCATTTTTTGAATGTTCCAACATTTCCCCTAACATCCTTTTTAGGGGAAAAAACGAGAGTTATAATAAATCTGTGGGCATGTTGGGACTTTCATTGAGAGAAAACGGAGAGGATTGAAAATTGTCAATTTTTGGGCAAAACGATGAGCTAACCCCTTGCCATTTATTTTCAAAATAGGGCCATTTTCGAACTATCCCGAATTTGCTTTAACTTCCCTTAGGGCAACAAACGGGAGTCATAATAAGTCTGTGGGTATGTTTGGACTCTTATAATGACAAAACAGAGAGGATTGAAAATTATTATTTTTTTGAAAAAATGATGAGCTAACCCCTTGCCATTTTCGAGTTATCCCAAGTTTGCCTTTACTTCCCTTTTGGGGGAACAAACGAGAGTCATTATAAATCTGTGGGCATGTTGGGACTATCATTGAGAGAAAACGGAAAGGATTGAAAATTATCATTTTTTGGCAAAAACGATGAGCTAACCCCTTGCCATTTTTCAAAATAGGGCCATTATCGAACTATCCCAAATTTGCTTTTACTTCCCTTAGGGCAACAAACGGGAGTCATAAAAAGTCTGTGGGTATGTTTGGACTCTTATAATGACAAAACAGAGAGGATTGAAAATTATTATTTTGGGCAAAAACGATAAGCTAATCCCTTGCCATTTTTTTGAAAAAGGGGCGGTTTTCGTTTTTTTTTTCTCCCCAATAAATTTGCTGTAACATCTTTCTTTGGGGACAAATGGTTGTCATTATATTTCTAAAGGCATTTAGGACTCTTATGAATGGAAAACGGAGAGTATTAAAATTTATCAATTTTTGGCAAAAACGATGAGCTAACCCCTTGCCATTTTTTTTCAAAATAGGACCATTTTCGAACTATCAAAAATTTGCTTTTACTTCCCTTTTAGGGGAACAAACGGGTGTCATAATAAGTCTGTGGGTATGTTAGGACTCTTATGATGAGAAAACGGAGAGGATTAAGAATGATCATTTTTTGGCAAAATCGATGATTACCATTTTTCATAAAAAGGCAGTTTTTTAATGTTCCAACATTTGCCCTAACATCCTTTTTAGGGGAAAAAACAAAATTCATATTCAGTTTGTGGGCATGTTTGGACTATAATAGAAAGAAAACGGAGAGGTTTGAAAATTGTCAATTTTTGGGCAAAACGATGAGCTAACCCCCTTGCCATTTTTTCGAAAAATAGGGCCATTTTCGAACTATCCCAAATTTGCTTTTACTTCCCTTAGGGCAACAAACGGGAGTCATAATAAGTCTGTGGGTATGTTTGGACTCTTATAATGACAAAACAGAGAGGATTGAAAATTATAATTTTTGGGTAAAAATGATGAGCTAACCCCTTACCATTTTTTTCCAAAAAAGGCATTTTTTGAATGTTCCAACATTTCCCCTAACATCCTTTTTAGGGGAAAAAACGAGAGTTATAATAAATCTGTGGGCATGTTGGGACTTTCATTGAGAGAAAACGGAGAGGATTGAAAATTGTCAATTTTTGGGCAAAACGATGAGCTAACCCCTTGCCATTTATTTTCAAAATAGGGCCATTTTCGAACTATCCCGAATTTGCTTTAACTTCCCTTAGGGCAACAAACGGGAGTCATAATAAGTCTGTGGGTATGTTTGGACTCTTATAATGACAAAACAGAGAGGATTGAAAATTATTATTTTTTTGAAAAAATGATGAGCTAACCCCTTGCCATTTTCGAGTTATCCCAAGTTTGCCTTTACTTCCCTTTTGGGGGAACAAACGAGAGTCATTATAAATCTGTGGGCATGTTGGGACTATCATTGAGAGAAAACGGAAAGGATTGAAAATTATCAATTTTTGGCAAAAACGATGAGCTAACCCCTTGCTATTTTTCCAAAATAGGGCCATTTTCGAACTATCCCAAATTTGCTTTTACTTCCCTTAGGGCAACAAACGGGAGTCATAAAAAGTCTGTGGGTATGTTTGGACTCTTATAATGACAAAACAGAGAGGATTGAAAATTATTATTTTGGGCAAAAACGATAAGCTAATCCCTTGCCATTTTTCTGAAAAAGGGGCGGTTTTCGATTTTTTTTTCCCCCCAATAAATTTGCTGTAACATCTTTCTTTGGGGACAAATGGTTGTCATTATATTTCTAAAGGCATTTAGGACTCTTATGAATGGAAAACGGAGAGTATTAAAATTTATCAATTTTTGGCATTTTTTTTCAAAATAGGACCATTTTCGAACTATCCAAAATTTGCTTTTACTTCCCTTTTAGGGGAACAAACGGGTGTCATAATAAGTCTGTGGGTATGTTAGGACTCTTATAATGAGAAAACGGAGAGGATTAAGAATGATCATTTTTTGGCAAAAATCGATGATTACCATTTTTCATAAAAAGGCAGTTTTTGAATGTTCCAACATTTGCCCTAACATCCTTTTTAGGAGAACAAACAAAAGTAATAATCAGTTTGTGGGCATGTTGGGACTATCATTGAGAGAAAACGGAAAGAATTGAAAATTATCATTTTTTGGCAAAAACGATGAGCTAACCCCTTGCCATTTTTCCAAAATAGGGCCATTTTCGAACTATCCCAAATTTGCTTTTACTTCCCTTAGGGCAACAAACGGGAGTCATAAAAAGTCTGTGGGTATGTTTGGACTCTTATAATGACAAAACAGAGAGGATTGAAAATTATTATTTTGGGCAAAAACGATAAGCTAATCCCTTGCCATTTTTTTGAAAAAGGGGCGGTTTTCGGTTTTTTTTTTCCCCCCAATAAATTTGCTGTAACATCTTTCTTTGGGGACAAATGGTTGTCATTATATTTCTAAAGGCATTTAGGACTCTTATGAATGGAAAACGGAGAGTATTAAAATTTATCAATTTTTGGCATTTTTTTTCAAAATAGGACCATTTTCGAACTATCCAAAATTTGCTTTTACTTCCCTTTTAGGGGAACAAACGGGTGTCATAATAAGTCTGTGGGTATGTTAGGACTCTTATAATGAGAAAACGGAGAGGATTAAGAATGATCATTTTTTGGCAAAAATCGATGATTACCATTTTTCATAAAAAGGCAGTTTTTGAATGTTCCAACATTTGCCCTAACATCCTTTTGAGGAGAACAAACAAAAGTAATAATCAGTTTGTGGGCATGTTGGGACTATCATTGAGAGAAAACGGAAAGAATTGAAAATTATCATTTTTTGGCAAAAACGATGAGCTAACCCCTTGCCATTTTTCCAAAATAGGGCCATTTTCGAACTATCCCAAATTTGCTTTTACTTCCCTTAGGGCAACAAACGGGAGTCATAAAAAGTCTGTGGGTATGTTTGGACTCTTATAATGACAAAACAGAGAGGATTGAAAATTATTATTTTGGGCAAAAACGATAAGCTAATCCCTTGCCATTTTTTTGAAAAAGGGGCGGTTTTCGGTTTTTTTTTTCCCCCCAATAAATTTGCTGTAACATCTTTCTTTGGGGACAAATGGTTGTCATTATATTTCTAAAGGCATTTAGGACTCTTATGAATGGAAAACGGAGAGTATTAAAATTTATCAATTTTTGGCAAAAACGATGAGCTAACCCCTTGCCATTTTTTTTCAAAATAGGACCATTTTCGAACTATCAAAAATTTGCTTTTACTTCCCTTTTAGGGGAACAAACGGGTGTCATAATAAGTCTGTGGGTATGTTAGGACTCTTTTGATGAGAAAACGGAGAGGATTAAGAATGATCATTTTTTGGCAAAATCGATGATTACCATTTTTCATAAAAAGGCAGTTTTTTAATGTTCCAACATTTGCCCTAACATCCTTTTTAGGGGAAAAAACAAAATTCATATTCAGTTTGTGGGCATGTTTGGACTATGATAGAAAGAAAACGGAGAGGTTTGAAATTGTCAATTTTTGGGCAAAACGATAAGCTCACCCCTTGCCATTTTTTCGAAAAAGGGGCTGTTTTGTTTTTTTTTCCAATATTTGCCCTAACATGCTTTTTGGGGAACAAACGAGAGTCATAATAAATCTCTTGGCATTTTTGGAGTATAATAGAAAGAAAACAGAGAGGATTGAAAATTATCATTTTTGGCAAAATCATTGAGCTAACTCCTTGCCATTTTTCCAAAAAGGGGGCGGTTTTTGATATTTTTCAATATTCGCCGTTACATAATTCTTTGGGGTAAATGGGTGTCATTATATTTCTAAGGGCATTACGGACTCTTATGATGAGAAAACGGAGAGGATTGAAAAATTTTATTTTTCGGCAAAAACAATGAGCTAACCCCTTGCCATTTTTGTAAAAGGAGCAGTTTTAGATTTTTCCAATATTTGCCCTAACATCCTTTTTGGGGAACAAACGAGTGTCATAATAAATCTGTGGGCATGTTTGGACTATCATTCAGAGAAAACGGAGAGGATTGAAAATTGTCAATTTTTGGGCAAAACGATGAGCTAACCCCTTGCCATTTTTGTAAAAGGAGCAGTTTTAGATTTTTCCAATATTTGCCCTAACATCCTTTTTAGGGGAAAAAACAAAATTCATATTCAGTTTGTGGGCATGTTTGGACTATAATAGAAAGAAAACGGAGAGGTTTGAAAATTGTCAATTTTTGGGCAAAACGATAAGCTCACCCCTTGCCATTTTTTCGAAAAAGGGGCTGTTTTGTTTTTTTTTCCAATATTTGCCCTAACATGCTTTTTGGGGAACAAACGAGAGTCATAATAAATCTCTTGGCATTTTTGGACTATAATAGAAAGAAAACAGAGAGGATTGAAAATTATCATTTTTGGCAAAATCATTGAGCTAACTCCTTGCCATTTTTCCAAAAAGGGGGCGGTTTTTGATATTTTTCAATATTCGCCGTTACATATTTCTTTGGGGTAAATGGGTGTCATTATATTTCTAAGGGCATTAAGGACTCTTATGATGAGAAAACGG
Organism: Strongylocentrotus droebachiensis; assembly: GCA_035222895.1. Lineage (NCBI taxonomy): Eukaryota > Metazoa > Echinodermata > Echinoidea > Camarodonta > Strongylocentrotidae > Strongylocentrotus > Strongylocentrotus droebachiensis. Next base: position 78,087 of record JAVYIG010000924.1, read on the forward strand.
AGAGGATTGAAAATTTTTATTTTTCGGCAAAAACAATGAGCTAACCCCTTGCCATTTTTGTAAAAGGAGCAGTTTTAGATTTTTCCAATATTTGCCCTAACATCCTTTTTGGGGAACAAACGAGTGTCATAATAAATCTGTGGGCATGTTTGGACTATCATTCAGAGAAAACGGAGAGGATTGAAAATTGTCAATTTTTGGGCAAAACGATGAGCTAACCCCTTGCCATTTTTGTAAAAGGAGCAGTTTTAGATTTTTCCAATATTTGCTGTAACATCCTTTTTGGGGAACAAACGAGTGTCATAATAAATCTGTGGGCATGTTTGGACTATCATTCAGAGAAAACGGAGAGGATTGAAAATTGTCAATTTTTGGGCAAAACGATGAGCTAATCCCTTGCCATTTTTCTGAAAAAGGGGCGGTTTTCGATTTTTTTTTCCCCCAATATATTTGCTGTAACATCTTTCTTTGGGGACAAATGGTTGTCATTATATTTCAAAAGGCATTTAGGATTCTTATGAATGGAAAACGGAGAGTATTAAAATTGATCAATTTTTTGCATTTTTTCCAAAATAGGTCCATTTTCGAATTATCCCAAATTTGCCTTTACTTTCCTTTTTGCGAACAAACAGGAAGTCAAAATAATTCTCGTGGCATGTTGGGACTGTGATAATGATAAACAAAGAATATTGAAACATTTCATTTTTTCGGCAGAAATGATAAACTAACCCCTTGCCAGCGGCCAAAAATTGATGATTTTCGAATGATCAAATATTTGCTCTAAACGCCCCTTTTAGCGAACAGGAAGTCATAATATTTCTCTGGGCATAGTGGGACTGTGATAATGATAAACAAAGAAGATTGACAAATTTGCCTTAACGCCCCTTTTGCGAACAAATGTGAGTCATAATAATTCTAAAGGGCGTGTTGAAACAATTATCATGAGAAAACAAAGAAAATTGAACATTTTAATTTTTTGGCTAAAATGATGAACTGATCCCTTGCCATTTTTGCCAAAAATTGACGATTTTCGAATTTCCCCCAAATTTGCCTTAACACCCCTTTTTGAGAACAAACAGGGATCAATATAATTCTCTGAGCATGTTGGGACTATCCTGATGAAAACACGGAGATGATTTAAAAAAAAAAAAAAAAAAAATCATTTTTTGGCAAAAATGATCAACTAACCCTTCTCAATTTGGGCCACAAAGTGGCGATTGTCGAATTTTCCAAAGTTTGTATTTAACGCCCATTTAGGAAACGAACGGGGGATCATAACTAATCTGAGGGCATGTTGGGACACTCACTATGAGAAAACGGAGAGGATTGACAATTTTCAAAAATTTAGCAAAAATGATGAACTTAACCCTTTGCCATTTTGGCCAAAAAGTGGCGACTTCCAATTTGTGTTTTTGTTAATGCTGGACTTTCCCAATGTTTTTCACTGTGAGCAAATGAAAGTGATAACCATTTCCTTTTCCCCTCCCATTTAAAAAAAAAGCAATGCTCTTTAAAAAAAAAAAAAAAAAAAAAAATGGTTCTCAATGGCGCATTTAGCAAGTTTATTAATAAACTTTATTAGTGGATTCTAAGACTTATGTTTCTTTTGAAATAGATTTGGATTTTTTTTGGCTGGTACTCTTGTTCATTTATTGCCGAGTTGTAGTGCAGAAATATAATTCATGATACGAATATAAAATATGATTTATAATACGACTTTGTATTACGATTTGTAAAACGGAGACTTGTCATATAAATTAAAAAAGCAGTACCTGTTGATATTCTGGAAACATCTGTTATAAATATTGTGTTAAGTCTACATGTTCATGTACCATATATAAATTCGTAGGCTATTAAAGAAATAAAGTCCCAGTGTATGTACTTTTAGCAGCTTTCCAATTGCAAAGAATAATTCGGATTTCTTTCAGCCAAATATGAACTACGAATTAATCAGTTTACTGAGAGAAAGAGCGGGAGAGGGATAGAGATGCAAACAAGGAATAACAGAGGAATAAGAAAAACGTGAAAAGTTGGCGGTTTAGCAATGCTTTGAGCAATAGCATTTGAAATCAAGGAAATTAAACTATTTTAATCGGCGCAAATCTAATAGTCAGTCGGGAGCACGGTGCATATGGCTATATTTCCTATTGAAGAATGACTTAATTAAAGAGTTCTCCCCTCGAGTATTTAGTGCATACAGCGATGACGGCAAAACACATGTTACAAAATATGTATTGGTAGATACTGGGCAAAATCCCCATAAGATGTATGCTGATGTCAAAACTATACGAAGACCCTGAGCACACGATTCCTCATTCTGATTACATTATTATCTTGGCTAATCTCACCCGTAAAGGCAATTAGCCCTTACGCCACTTATTTAAAGGAGTACATGTATTTTCATTGTTTAGTTTTACATTTGTTTTATGTATGACATCTCTCTCACTTGATGTGCCAACGAACGCAAAGGTCACTGACGGAGTCTTACGTCAGGGAAATAACGATACATGCGCAAAGGACATTCTTCTCGTTACTTCTTCTATTTCTTCTTCTTCTTACGCCTCTTCTTCTTATCCTAGTAATCTTCAAAGAGATATCTAGTCTATCACGAAGATGACATGAGGGTTGAAGCTAAAGATTGAGTTTATCAAGAAGAAAAAAGAAGAATAAGAATGAGCAGAAGAAGAAGAGTGAGCAGAGGAAGAAGAAGGTGTTCCTATCACATCTCTTGTTCATTTTCCCCATCATTCTATATGTTTCCCCGGATGAGGATTACGATTCTTAGATCATGCATAAAGTATCAGACTTGTTATGCAATTAATAAGGTCAAATACGTGCTTTTTGCAACAATATGTGTTAGACCTAATAGACAAAGCCAAGGGGGCGACACAGGGGCACGTGCTCCTAAATGAATAAAATAAGCAATACAAAGGGGAGGAAAGGTTAAAGGGGGAAGAAGAGGGATGAGAGAAGGAAAATCTCGGGGTGAATCTCTGGGCAAATCTTGGGGTAAATGAACTTGAAACGACCCAACTCCTGCAACCTTTTCCGCTCGATCTCTCCGCTCACTCTCAGGAATGACTGGACCTATGCGACAGCACCTTTAAAACAGGTATTAGATTTAGTTTTTTTAATTGTATACTTTTACAAAGATTATCGTTTCTCAGTATGTAAACGAGGATCGAAAAATAACCATTACCGATTACTTAATGCAGCTAACACTATTTGCGGCAATGAATTCGTTCAATATTTCTAACATGATCAACTAGCGAACAAAATATTGTTTTTTAATTTAAAGGCACTAATGGTATTTTGCAAAAGTACTTTTTGTATTTTCTGTTTAGATAATGAAGTTTCCTCTTTAAGCCGTCCCTTTTCAAGATTCCATGTATGTTCTAAGTAATTCTAAGATTTATTCACGCATATTTTTTTTTTCAACTAACAATGCAAAATTGTACCTTTAAATTGAAAAGTGATGATCAGAAGTATTATATAAATGACACGGCGCAAAAATACCGTATTGATTGTTCAAATAAACCATCAAAATGAGTCATCGAAAATGGCATGGAGACACTTGGAACGATTGTGTGTGTTTATATATTAGCGTCATCATGATAATCAACGTGATGCAAGCAGTGGGTTCACTGACGATTGCTATGCTATTGCAGCCAGTCTTGGGAGAAATAGCGATTCATCACAGGGGGTGTATAGGAGGATATTGACTGTCCATGACTAAAATTTTAGCAGTTTATGAAAACCGTACGACCTTTTCAATATCAGAAGTTAATTTGGATCTTTAAAAAATCATATTGGATGAGGTGTGAAAAAATTGATACAATTGAAATGTGCGGGTGTGAGCATTAACAGCCATTTTGACCGATATTGACAATTTAAAATGAGGGAAAAGGTCCATTTAGTAATTACCAGAGATCAGGGGCAGATGAAGACTTTTTCGGAGGGGAGGGGTAGGGGGGTTCACAGAAAAAAAAATCACTCAATTACAGGGGCAATTTCGGTGTTGTATTCATAAGATATGTTAATTGGAGTTCAAAAGGGGGAGTATGGGTCGGTCGTGCCCCCCCCCCCTCCGCGCCAAATCTGCCATAAAACCTTTAAAAATTGTACCAGCATTTTCACTTTCACTTTAATTGATTTAATATCTACCTGTAATTACTTAATATACCCTCCCCCTTCCTGCCCCGGGCACTATAAAAAAGACGTCACTAATACATGATTTAATATCTACCTTTAATTACTTAATATACCTTTCCCCTCGCTGCATGCCCCGGGCACTATAATGACGTCACTACTACATGTAAATCTTTAAACCAGTATGACGTCAATATACTTGTAGTGTACGAGAGACTTGTTATTTACTTTGCTATTCAGTGGCTCTGGGTGCATACTCCTTGGTTCATGATGAACTCGAGAAATCAAGAAGAGTGAATGGAGGCGTCTCCCATCCTCTCTCCGGAGATGGCAGGCGTTCAAAAATAATTTAGTAAGGAATAAATGAATTAGCGGTGGATTCAGCAGGTTTCTCTTACATGCAGGGGGCGGGGGAGGGGGGCAAATGTTTGAAAATCTTAGGTCTCCTAGTAAAATGGTGTGGGGGAAATTCCCACATCTTTTAGCAGGGTACACGAACAAAAATTTGAGAATTTGTTTGTAAATAAAGTATGTTACATAAGACTTTTTTTTCAAGGGGGCGGACGACACGAGCCACCCCCAATTCCATAGATCCGACACTGGAAATTATTTGATATGTGAGTTTTAAAACCACCTTGGAATTAAAAACGTCACTTTCCCCCAAAGGGCAATATTGGAAATAAAGTTGAAGTTAAATAATTCTTCACAACATTCATAAAGTTGAATGCATAATAGTGAACTGTCAATGTTTTGTTAAGAGTCGGTTTCGACTTATTCGTATTCGAATTAAAATGACGAGACATCAATCTTAAATTTAATAATACCTAAATTAAGCGATATAGGTATACTTCTCGGATTATTATTTGACTATCTGTAAGCGTTTTCATTTTTTTGCGTTGATACCTTCGCTTTAATAATGTCGAATGCAGCTCAGAGATTTTAATTAGATTTCGGATCGATAACCGTGGATCGGTGCCGATTGTGTCGTAGTATAAACCCCGAGTGCAAATAACATCCAATTTACTCGTTTCGTGTGTTGCCAAATTTGGGAGGTGTTTCAATTATCTCGTAACGGGGTCCGGGGAAATTCGTTTTTATTTGCAGGAGCTTTTGGCACGGTTGCCCCCTATACTTTGATGAGCTGCGATCATGTTCGTTATTCATGATAATTATCGTGCTGACAAAATCAAATAAAGGCGGCTCCGTAGTTTGGCCATGTATTTGTATAGATTCGAGTGGCAGAGGAATTAATGTTTAGAGGTGTGTGCTTATCATGTGTGTGTGCGTGTGTGTGTGTGGGCGTGTATGTGGGTGTGTGTGTGTGTTTGTAAGACGTGTGAAGCGGGGATAATCATATGTATACATACATTCCAAGTGGGGATACCCTGGCAACTGAGAATATCCCCAGTTGATAATTTTCTTATTTTATGCTAATTTTGGTAAAAAATGACCCGAGAGGAGTCTACTATCCTTTTCCTGAAGAGTTTAAAGACATCCACATGTTCATAGTAAGACGCCACATCTTCGAGCGCCACTTGTTGTTTCATCTGATATTTTAGAATTCTGATACATGAAAAGCGCCTAGTAAACTCCCACATAAAAACAGGAGGCTAAATTCTTGTTATTTTTTGAAAAAATGTAGTTTTATTTATTAATCTCGCGTTAAAAAGAAAGAAGGAATCTTTGAAAAACCACCTCAAATCCCAATATCCTCAATTTCATAGTTGAAGATAGGTTAACATAAATGTCCCCATTTGGCACATTTTACCTGTGTATGTGTGTGTGTGTGATTGTGGTTGTGGAATGTCGATGAGTGTACATTTAGAGAAGAATGGGGAGTGATATATATTTATCCCATACCATTCATTGGGGACCTGAAGAAAAAAATTGACACATTTCTAAGTCAACATGGTCTTCATTTTCTCATTTAAAGTGACTCGTTCCTATAATACTGAGGACGGTATATTTTTGGAACCAAGATACATATGTGGCATGCAGGGGTGATGGTAGTGTAGGGAAGAGTTGATATTTTGTCGCCTTTACCCTTTATATGGTGCTTCTGCTGGATATGCTGAAATATTTCAAGAAAATTTGTCTATCATGGAAGTAGAAAGATATTTCTGTATAAATACACCCCCTCCGTCATATAGGAAATAAGGTATCCCTTGTAAATATAGCACAAGATATTTCATAATCAATGTTTAGTGGCGCGTAATCATTGTTATAAAAACTTACGGCAGTTTGTATTGCCACGATTGAAAAATATATAGAAGGTTTAGAGCCCCACTCTCTGCCAGCGGCCGATTAAAAGCGCTTGCGCTCATTATTAGACGGATATTTTTTACTCTGGTACATGACTAGAATGATTTCATCCTACGTGCTTTTAATAGAGAACTTATCCCACGCATTCTCGTAGACAGACACGGGCCGGGGAGAAGCTGTACTATATTTTGTTGAGTAAAAAAAAAAATCGCTATCCTCAGAAATAACTTCGTGATCAGAATCTAATTGAAGACATTCCCTTATCTTTTGATGTGATCAATATTACTATGGATTGCAGATAAACTTGATATTTTGGGATCATTTAAATGACTCATACCTCGAGGGCGTCGCGATAGGAGGAGGGTGGGGCAGCAGTGGCGTAATGAGCAATTAGGGGTCAGAACAAATCCGCATCACCACCAAGTAGCATAATACAGGGGCGGCGGAGCGTCTTCAAAAATAGGGAGGGGGCAACACCAAAAAGGTCACTTTCTGGATAAAAATGGGCACTTACAAAAGGAAACATTACAAAAAAACATACACCATTTTTAGACATCGGTATATACCCCAGCATCGTCATGATTATGATTACACTACCAGGGATGTTATCAATATTTGTTTCTTTAAGATACTGCTTAATTAAGCAAAATACTTTGCAGTTGGGATTGATGGTCCGAATATTAATTTTCGAGCGAGAGAAGCGAACGAGCAAAAAAATTCAGAACTGTGGGGTCCCAGTGAGAAAAATTACATATTATAAAGGAGACAAAGAAAAAAAAACTTGACGAATATTAAGCACAATCTAATGGAGAAAGACTGAACACTTCTTTAATAACTAATATAAAGCGAGCGAGTTTTTAGGAAAATTAAAGCAGAAAAGGGGGCTCTAAGTCGCCTTGAATTAGGGGTGCATGTTATGGAGAAACGAAAAGTAGGCACTTATCAAAAGTGAAAAGGACAGTTATTAGAACAGAAAAGAGGCACCTGTCCTATGTAAAAAATGAAAAAGGGCATTTGGGGCGTACCAAAAAGAGTAGGGGCATAGCCCCCCCCCCCCACCGGGAGTGCCTCTTCTGGCATAATAGGCAAAAGACAGTGAGAGAAAAAGACCGAAAAGTCATGTAATGTTAGCAACATGTGTAAATCACTGGTATCGAATTAGAAATTAACCACGTTTGAAATTTATTCGGGGGTTCAACTGCCCCCAAAGCCCCCCCCCCCCCATCAGTTCACCAGTGGGTGGGGGCACCCCTATCAAGATTTTATGTAATTTGTAAATTCTCCGGCAAGTAGCAAGTAGCATCACTCTCACTCTTTCTCTCTCTCTCACTCGCTCTTTCCCTCTTCAATTTGAAAAATTACATTTTTCCCCTTCTGTTGTTGGGAGATTTTCAACAAAGTTGCCGGGTGTTGACATGACTCTCCCGACTCCCCCCCCCCCCCCACCCCCTCCCACACACACACACATACTACACTGGGCTAGCTGCTTGTTTACATTATATAGACATGATTGTATTCAGAATCGGGTAGACAGGCTGTCAGTTCGAATATTGATGAGCTAATTTATTTTAAGGATCCAACATGGTTTCGACTTCATGCGACGCTCACGCTCCGTCCATTAAACTCATCTCGGCCTCTTTCCCTCCATAATATTTTCTAGATCCCCGCATTCCTCGTCCCTCTCTTGTATTATTCATGGTGTCGGTGCGCCTCTCGCATCCACTCTGTTCACCTTGCTAATGAGGACAGTGACCACAGTGACATGGTTCCCTCAATTACTCATCTTTAACAAATAACAAGAACTTAATTCGCACTTTGCTACCTTCTCTGAATTATCACAACTCGTTCTCACGCTTACCCCTTGGTCTTGCGACAAGTAAGGCTTTGATATTTGTGACGGCTGACGCGCGCTTGCCTGGGAATTGGCACCCCTGCAATGCATGAAGTCTAACCTCAAAACTCAAAAATATAAGATTTCCTTCTTTCTGTTGATTTAACTCGTTTTAATTGTTTGGTTAATAGTCTCTAAATGTTCCTATAAAAATATAATTGAGATAAATAAATCAAGAATTATTCTTACCGCACTGTGTGATTCTCTGGCTGCAGTTACTGGGTCCGCCATTTTCTCCATAATGAACAAGGAATTTTTTTGGGAAAAAATTGTTTCAATCAATGTAATGAGAAAAAAATCCGATGCCCGCAAAATTCTATTCGTGATGAACAAAATAGCGAAACCTCCTAAAGATATAAATATATAACTTTTCAGATACAGATACTTGTAAAATACCCTAATTTTATTAAATTAAAAAGATCACCTTGGACTTGCCTGACATAGCAAAAGCTAATGTATGCAAACGGGGCCTGGTTTCACGAAACCGACATAAGGACAACTTCCTCGACAATCTATTGTATCATAATACATGTACACGTCTTTCAATAGATGTTGACGAACTTGAAATTATAACGGCTTCGTGTAACGCTACCCTGACTTCTAACCATGCTGAAATACACGTACAATACCTTAAAGCAGTTGAATGAATAGGTCATCACTATGGACACTCGGGGAAGAAGCATTCATAACATTTGAATACATTTGGAAACCAACTACGCCTCGTAGGCTATATCAAGCATAATAAATATCATTGCGGCCCCATGGCCGGGAGACAATAATTGGTTATAATAAACTTGCTGTATACTCCATTGGGGATTCTTTTAGTTTGAAATCTTCTATAGATCGACCCACAGAGGGTTGTTTTAGACGAACTGTTTAAAAAATGAGCATATAATATTTAGGGGTGGGGGAGGTGATTTACCAAAAACCGGTGTCATAGAATTGTAAAGCTTTGTATACATATCGTCTGTATGCACCCTTCCCAGTTTCGGGTGAGCGCCATAGTCATCAAAGGACGTAAACTAGTTCACGTGTTTCCGGCGTTCATGCAGTATGTGTGGATTGCAAATCGTGCCTCACCGTTCATTGAAGAAATTCTGACGCCTTTTTAATCACGCCGTGCCTGACTCCGATAATGCATTCGCATTTTTCGTTTGAACCTGGCTCACAATAGGCCATTTTCGTAATGTAGTCAAGTGCGTCAAGTATTAAGTGGCGCGTCCAAATTTATTTCATTCAACTGTTACGAATAAACGTATTTCGATAGTCAGAATGCAAACTGCAGACATGTGGGCCCGAATTCACAAAAGAGGTTTGCCGACGAACCTAGGTTTATGTGCGTCATTAGACGCGTTTTGTACGCTTTTTTAAAACAAACCTTGGTTTGTAAAAACGCCTTTGTGAACCTAGTTTGTAAAACCGCGTCGAAACGCGTCATATGACGCACATAAACCTAGGTTTGTCGACAAACCTCCTTTGTGAATTCGGGCCATTAAATTGTTACTAGGTAGGAGAATCATTATGGTTTGCCCTACCTAACAACACACAAAATTGCATTCTGACTATTGAAATACATTTATTCAACAGGTGAATGAAATAATCAGTATTAAGTCACACCACAAAGACGTATGCATTAAATCTGGTTACATTACGAATATGTCCTATTGTAAATTGATTCACACATTGTCATATTTGGATTAAGACTATAGGGAGCTCCCCTTGCATCCGATTTTATTTAAGGTCTACCAAATAACTGTTTTTATTTCAACAGGACCCCCCAAAAAAGACTCTTCAGGCAAATATCACCTTTATCATTATTTCGTTTTCCATCCTCATTCCTGCAAGTCATCTGGACCTTCATTTCATTTCCACTTGTCAAGTGATTTATGCTACTTTTTGATAATTTAATGATACCAACAATTGTCATTGTTTCTATAAAAGCACTGTATGTGTTATAACATTACTAGGGCTTTACACAATATTACTTCAGACAAAGCATTCATTCAGACACAATGTGTGCACTATCTCCACTCACTGGTATGCATCCTCATCGTAATCTGCTTTTGCGTATAGCAAATGCAATCGCGATGGAATTTTCTTTTTATTCCAGGTCACTAATCGACCTACTTTCCTTGCAATAAAGACGTAAATAAAAATAAGTATCGTTCCGAAAGATGAAAGCATTATGTAAGCCTATTACTTATTCGCTTCGATTTCTCATGAACGAGACGGATTTTGCGGCTTATCATACTCTTATTAAGTACAGTGCTGTAAAAGACAGAATTTGCGAATTGACGACTAAACCCCGAGTCCATTAAGGCATTAGCAGCGAATATCTTAGTAGACATGTAGGGGTTTAAAGTACTCTTTGACCAAGTGCACGCAGCAAAGTGCCAAGAATCCGATCTCTATAGGGAAAATGAAATTCTCTTTACCGTTACAATTCAAATATCTTTTAACGCTAACAACCACCGGACAGAAAATCCAGATTTAAATCTTAGCCTTAAGCAATGGTATTAAACAAGTCTATTTCAAAAATTATAATGTGATACAAATCCAATAATGAAGTGGTGTAGGCCAATTGTAAATTTGCAAAACGTATTGTCGGTTGCCATAAGTATTACAAATAGTAGTTTATTGGGATTTATTGACACAGAATCGTGGGGGGGGGGGGGAGGGTGCCCACAAATCGAATGGTGAGAGAAGGGGAGAACATTATTATTTTCATATGGAAACAAATATTATGACTTATGGTGACAGCGTTTACTAGAATAATGTAGTCGTGACTCGTGTTGAAACAAATCACCGATTTATAGCATTTGCTTCGAGCGTTTTAAAAGCAATCACATATAGAGAACTTATGAAACACAGTTTAACAAACGAGAAAAGAAATCAAAATGAACTGGCCTATGGCTATGGTTCATCTTAACTAAATTTTGTTAATAATGTCATCAGGCTTTTTCAACCATCAATGGTTACACAGAGAAAGAAAAAAGATGAAATCCTGGTACAAGCATTATGAAATAATCATCACAATATGAATGTCATTTATTCGAGTATCAACAAATCGGAATCTGCTTTCGTACAACAAAGGTTAAAAAAATAGAACAGAAATACCAAAAAACACGAAAACCAACGTAACAAAATTATAAATCCATCAATGCGAGATATTTACAACAACAGCCTCCATTAATGCACGTTATTGTATCCGTGCATTAGGTTGGCGTGATGAAAAACACACCTATACACACTGTAATCATAAAGCGTTATAATCATATTATGTATAATTATAATCCGGAGCCCGCGCAACAGTTGGTATGGTTGAGCCGCCATAATATCAGCTCAGCATTTCAATGTATTATTTATTGGGTTAGACGTCAAACATGTGTCACTTGCAGCAGCATTCATCCCGACTGCTGTTTACAAGTTTAACACGAGACACATGCCTCTCACGATTTCAGATTCTATTGAATAAATATTCTTTCTCCTTTTAAAGTGATGGAGCCTAGGATGGTGTCGGTGGATCATTTGAAAGGGGGGGGGGATACCAGACTGAATTGGCCAACAAATTAGCCACCGCCACAAGAGGCGCATCAACAATTTAATTTGCCTTTTCTTAGGGTTTAATGATCAACCGTTTGGCCGAAGAAATATAAATATGGAGGACGGGGGGGGGGGGGCACGCCCCCTCTAGCAAACCCCCAGCTCCTAACCATTGACCGAACCACACGATGAATTAAAAAAAATACACCACAAGAATAGATATATTCAGTGAATAATCAACAATATCATATACACATGTTTATAGTTGAGAGTTTGAGTTCTGATAGCAGAAAATGGTAAACTACTATCAAAATGTCCCAAATATTACAGCACATTTCGACAGCTTATTTAAGTGACCGATTTATAATCATAATTACTGGAATATCATAGGCCCATTTCTACTACATCAACTCTAACTGTTTTTTGTTATACCGTACTATATTCTACTACAACATAATTACTACTGTCAGCGACTACACGAACCTTAAAAAATATGTATATAGAAAGAATAATTGCGCACTTATCACGGAGCAATTCTTATTGCTGGAGTTTCTTTCATCACTACACATCTGTCTTTATCAAATGACATTTATACACATCTACTGTAAACGATGCATCACTTATTTACATTCCAATGGACACGTTGCACGAGAACTTGTCAAATTTTAAAGGACATCATGAGTCCTGTGAATTGACTCTTTACTGTCATGGGTCATACCGTAGATTACATAATAATGCACGATTACTGTTGCTGCAAACAGGGAAATGATCATCGTCAGAAAGCGAGTGAAAAATAGTATTATGCATGTCTAGCGCCCGTTGTACATGAGTCGTCATTTCTATATAAGGTCTATACCTCCGTTTATTAAGTCTATGGATGCAATTAGTTCATGCGCCAGTGTTTCACAGAATCACAGCATAAATTTTACTCGTTTATTTGGTTTAATCGTTAGTATGATGCCACTCTTGCATATCGCGTCAAGGACCGCGATAGTCGCTGACGCTTTCTTGCGTCATTTTAATTACGTCAATATATGCGCTTATCAAGCATAATTTACAGACCAGTAATAACATTTTAAGGAATTTTACACTCATCGTTTTACGACACAACTCCTTAAAGCGCAGAATTCGATGACGCATTCTTGCGTCATTTTAATTGCGCCAACACCTACGCTAATTAAGCTCATACACCAGTAATACGATTTCAAGAATTGTTTTAACGCTCATTTTGTACGACGCAACTCCTGACAGCACGTCAAAGAGCGCAGAAGTCGCTGATGCAGTCCTTTATATACGTAATATGGCCTTGTGTGCAACAGGTATTAAGGGCTCTACACTGGGTGTGTTGGCTGTACGATGTGTCTTCATTGGGGACTTTTAGTTGTGACGTCGACATAGTGGACTGTTACGTGTGACGTCCTTTTAAGCACTCCACTATGTCGACATGCAAATATAAAAGCCCCTAATGTCTGACTGAATACGCCCATCCATATGACATTGGGACTTGTTTCATTCCGGATAATGGATGCGTTTTATGCATCTAGCTGTGTCGAAGCCCTTTAACCTACTTACACTTTTAAATTGTACGATTTCCTCTCGCCCTTTAGCCAATATATATTGCTGAAGCTCCTCCTCTCCCCCTTCTTTTTTTTTCCTTTTCCGTTTTCGTTTTCTTCTCCTCCTCTTCTCATCCGCGTTCAATATTGAAGTGCGATTCATTTGTGTGTCGTATTGATCATAAAGCAGCAGGAAGCTACCCAATACGTACAGTATCTACGTAAAAGAAACTCATTGTATATATGTCGTGTAAAAGGACGTGGGTTCCTTTATACCCAGCAGCTATAAACTACTATATACCTCTATGAATGATCTATGATTATATACTAGCCAAGGTAACTCTCATTCTTTATGCAGGCGATTCGAAGCAATTTCTTCTGTAATACGTTACACTTCCAAGGCTGAAACTCAAGTGGCTGCGCATGTTATACGCCGCAAAAGGTTATATTTGTTAACTTCTTCGGCAGTAAATTGACTGGATTGCCTCGATTCAAAGCATGATAAATGCATCCTTTTTCCCATCACTCCAACAGCCATTGTCTGCAAAGCTTCATAAAAGCGCGTTATTCCCCAGGGCAAATGTCTCTGTAAGACGCGTGGGCGAATATTGCGGTCGATTTCCAACAAGTGAAAAACGTTGATTGGAAAGGCGGATCTCCAACATTATTACTGTTATCTTTTTTCTTTTCTTTCTCTCGTTTTTTATTTTTTATTTTTTATTTATTATTATACCTTTTTAAAAACTTCAAACACATTTCCACAATCTACTTTGGTGTATTCAGTTTGCAACACATAATATATAAACAGTAGCATCCTAAATCACACAGTATTATTATACAGTACATCTGTTCATTACTCAAATCGATGTTGCACTTGCGGTTAAATAACATGGTAAAAAAAGAAGCATCGATTTACATGTGGTACTGTAATAATTTTTGTTTATATACATGGAGCGATTTCCTCTAAACTGGTTCATCTTGGCAGTCTATCATCTGGTTATGACAGAGAAACTACGTTAAACTCTCACGACTAGTCTAACTCGTATAATAGTTGTACTTGGTACTGCCACTAAGTCGGGCGCTACTTTGCAGTCCTCCGACACTACTTGTCGACATTAAGCATTCTCCGATAAGACAGTGCGGATCTCACAAATGGGACCTTGTAAATCTCAGATCACTCGCTCCTCCCCCATCACTGTAACACCTCTTGGAGGAGGTGCATACGCCCTCAAGAGCCTTGGACCATGGGGATCATTTCGAGGGCACATAGAGATCAAAGCTCGATCTTCCATCAAAGTAATCCACGCAATCATACTCAACCACAGAGCATCCGCTTGGCATCTTGGAGCCTGTCCTTGATTCTGGAGCCATAGATCAGGAGCTGGTCCGACGATGCTCTGACCTCCCGAAGCGTCGTGCTGTAGAACCATGACTAAGTCATAGCTCAAAGATGTTCTTGAATCTGGAAGAGAGGAGTGATTCAACACCGCTGGATACAGTTCAGTCTAGACCCAAGACGGGTCCTTGGAACCTGGTGCGGACTTGGGTGCCTCTGTCGTACTCTGTGGCTGTGTTCCTGATCCATCTGTACTTAGATAGACCGGTTTTTGTGTGGGTTGTGTTATCGTGATGGTGGTGGATGATGTAGGTGACTGTGCTGTATGGGTCACGTCGGCCGAGGCGGAACGTTGCCGATGCGTCGTCGGGACCGTCATGAAGACGTCACCTTCAAGTTCAGCCGTATCCATCTGCCTCGAGTTCTTTCTACTCCCGCACTCGGAATTCGTGTTGCCACTGGTACTGTCTGTTTTGTGTATGTGAACGCAGCCGCCTTCGTTTCGGTATTGAAGCCCTTGTCTTGTCCACCGCTTCTCAGTTGGTGTTGGTGGGGGCTTGAATGCCGACCCTCTCCTTGCCTCTTGGATATTAGGGGCGCTACCTGCTCTTAGCTGTCGGCCTAGTCCCTCTGGAGATAGGTGCTGTTTTTGTTGTTGTGATGCTGATGCTGTGTCAGCTAGGGCTGGCTCTGCGACTGGAGCTCCTGTCTCACACTCTGCGGCTGCTAGTAACCTCTGGTCGCGGATGCTTTTGTTTTTATCCTCAATCCTCCTTCGGTCCCTGCAAAGACAAAACAAATTGAAGTCTCAGTCAACATTTCAAGTTTGTAATGTGATACACATTTTTTTCCTTGAAGTTATGTAGCCCATTTTTTTCTTGTGCGTGTAAAGGTTATTTAAAAATATGAATTTTCAGGTTACCTTTATAAAAACATTTGCCATCAGACAGTGTGATTCCCCGTAACAAGGTATAACAAACAACTTCGAAACCACATTTCTCAACCCAGCCAATGAAATTGATTATTACACTTGGGACTGATCTATCCTATCTGTTATACACGAATACAAATTCATGCATAACAAATGGTATGGAGAGAGAGAGAGAGAGAGAGAGAGATGGATAAGGTGAAGGCGAATAAAGGCATGTAATTATCATTCGCGGAAGCCTAAATAGATAAACAAAATTGCTCTGAACTTCTTCAAACACCGAAATAAACATTACTTCTATTCAAAAGCATCTTATCTGAGCGCTAGATTACTTTCTCATGCAGAAAGATCAGAAGAGGTATTGCGGCAGGATTTTGATACACAATAACAGAAAGCGAGAGTGTGAAGGCTTCGAAAGCATCAAGCACCTTTTAGTGAATGACGCCCTGATTAGAACAGTATGGCTGGTACCGAATGGCGGTCTCTTTAGTCGGCTTCTCACGCCTTAAGGTACTCACATTTCATTTCATAAGACATTCCTTAGGGTAATACTCTGCAAACACGCCTGGATATATATATCTTACCCACCTCACATCACGACAAGTGTATATAATTACTCCGTTTCGAGGAATTGGCGGATTTTCATGGAGCCGCAATCAACGAATGCAGTTTATATAATTATAACTTAATTAAATTTAAATCATATCGTCTTGAAAGATAATAGGACGGCTAATGGCGGCACGTTGTATCTTGGCTTGATCAAGCATTATATTCCCTCTAGACAGCTACGTTCTCAAAACTGGCTTACGTGTTATTCCTAGAGTTAACACAAAACGGGGGAGCGAGCTGGCCGTCTTTATGGAATACTCTCCCTCAGTTCTGGTGAAGTGTTAACAAAATAATCTTAAGAAATATCTCTTTACTTTAGCCTATAATAATCTGATACCTTTTATGTCCGTACCTTTTCTATTTTACTTTTGTCCTTTTATCATGTATTTCATCTTTTGCACAAGCTGCGCCTTGAGCATTAATGGTTGTCAAGTGGATTTGGCGCCTTACAAATCTTATGTATTATTAATATCTCATGCAAAATGGTAACTGCCTCCTTGCCTCGTGATATCAATTCATGTTCGTATTTTCGAGATAGAAATAGTGTGAATGGGAAATTTGAATTGGGAATTACGTGACTGTGGAATACATAAGAGACGTGGACGTTAAATGCCTGGTCGTTTCAGTTTTCCTTGTTCGTTTCCCTCCTGACTATATGCTTTTAGTTGATGCTATTTGAAACGAAAGGACTGGAACTGCCACAGAAACGTCGACTTTGTATTGTATTGTCCAGTATATAATAGTGTATATCTGATGTAAAATGAACATTGCTAATCATGTCCAAATAAGGAATGAAATATGGCACAAATAAATTCGTCATCAGAAGTATGAAATGGTGTACTAATAATCAACGCTAGAGAATTGGTTCACACTGTCTTATTTGTTTGTCTGCATGTCTTTCGTAACGTTTATCAAGCGTCTTAGTTCACCTGAATGATGAAAACAAGATAGAAAAGAGAGTATGATTTCTAAGTAGCGAATTTTGCTTTTAAATGCAAAATGTAATCTTTCTGTAAAATACATTCTAGATGATTTACCGCTCTTTCGTCTAATGATGATACCTGTATTTTATTATTCAAGATGAATATCGAATTATTCCTTAAAATGATTTTAACAATGCTGAATTCTATAACTGAAGTAGAGAACCATCACACGCTGGCACGAAAAAGAAGGAGCGGGAAAAAAGCAATAACCCATAATGAACGCATAGCTCTGTGAGTACACACCATGGAAATGAACTGAATTCACATTAAATTTATTTTCTTCTGATGAACAGTACAACGTGTTGAACAATAAAAATGATTCAGTCAATAAAACATGTAGGGTACGCTAGAAACGAATAAGAAAAAGAAAAAAATCTAAGAGCGAATGGTTTGACTGCGCTATGTTAGTGATATTGGACTCGTATAAAACGATATGTAGGGTACATTAAACAAAACATAAATAACATTGTATGCCAAAGTGGTTGAATTTTCCTTTCACTTGAGAGAGTTTCATGATAACTAATTCACAGCCTTGACGAGACTTCGTTTCTTACTATGCGACTGAGGTATCTTGGAGGCGAATGAAAGACTCGCTCGCTTAAATGTCAAGTCATGCTAATAAAGAAACACGCTCAGTCGACAACATGTCCGCTTTGCTATTCAACTCAGCACATTTTGTCAAAATTAATGAATCCGATTTCGAGAGGAGAAGCAGAACTAGGACAGGCTGAATTAGAAGCGCCCTTCTCACAATTCATTGTTTTATTGTCTTATTATTTCAGTTACGCCATGGTTTAGGCATTTGATGTATCTTAATATATTACAATCCTTTTACAAGGTCACATGAATTCATAAGACACAAGCAATGTTTTCTATATTTAAAATTTCTCCCTTTGTATTACAGGGAACATCGCCATCGGGACTTTAGTGACCCTGATGTTCAAGTGACCAACTTTTCCCAAAGGAATATCTGACTCAGAGCTATAACGTACCCTTTTCATGTTTGTATCACTATATCTCTGTTTAAAAAATATACAAAAGATAAAACTGAATACATCGATATTGGAGGATATTGCATCGCAGAAAATGTGCACCAGCAAATATGAAACCATTTACAAGAGATCGTTCACAGCTCACTGTATTGGAGAATAACAACTTAGAGTGCAAACTACCAGATATTCAATTTGTATGAAATAAAGACAATTACCATCATAAGTACAGAGTTCTTTTAACATCCATCCGCATATTGACGCTGCATCTTATCTTTATGAGCAAAGGATTCAAAGAACGAACAAGTTGTACTGCAGAGATTTCCTCGGGGCAATAAAGAGACACCAGGATTCCAAACGAACGATTGGAGAAATTTGCAGATCTATATGACCTGAAGAGATCCTCAAATTGACCAGGCTCATCAATTTTCAATGCTCCTGGAGACCAATTTGGTGGGTAGTTATTGCAGTGAACGAGTTAATTGCACGTCAGAAGGTCATCTTGGTCGCCAAAATAAAATTGGCTTTATATTATATACAGCGTGTTTACGCTGATAGGGCAAGTAGGCAAGAGTGTTGGGCAATTTCAGTTTTTTTCTACTTCAGAATAAGGGCGGAGGTGGAGTCAAGCACATTGTTAACAAACATTAATTTCCGAAGGTACACATTTCTAAAATGTCGTTCTCTCCACCCGCTCCCTGGATCGATATCACTCTAATTAATGTCACAAAGGAATTAAAATCACGATATTTCAGAATGTGGTCAAATCAACTCAATTATCTATTTTTTTTTTAAAAGTCATAGAAGAAAACAAAAATCAACAGTTGCTTTTATCTATGCATATATATTGATATCTATGAACTAAAATATGTAGAAATATGTTGTTTATGTTTGTTATCTGCACTAGATGAAGTCTGATATTGGATTTTGAGGATGTCAAGATTAAGATACAAGACACGGTCTAATAGCATTTCTATTATTCTGAGATAATGGGGTCGCTTCTCCATATAGGACAATTTTGGTTAGGTTAAAAGCAAGGTACATGTATATACAGACATGTTGACATAACAAAAACTGGTACCCTGAATCAGTGAAAGTAACCACGTGTGAACACACCTCCTTGTATAGCTGTGACCGTCATAATAACATCGGTGGTTGGGCTAGCTAGGAGTGGTCTAGAAGATTGCTTGCCTGTGATCTGAATAATGGCGCCTTAGTTTACACACGTACGCTCTTAACCTATCGTATCGTGGCTATGCATATACCATGGCGAAGAGTATCTGGAATAATGTATGATGTATCTCTGCTTGAGCTCGCATTCACATATTCGATTGTACAATATTATACACTGTCTACGAAGATACAAGTTTGATAGGTTTTTACATTTTATAATGAAGAACAAACGGCGGCATTTTTAGAAGCTATAGTCCTCCATCAGTAAACTTAAAAAAATAAAGAAATGAGGGATTGTACTCATTGTAGCTATTACGTTTCTGCTATTTCCTTTTGCCACTACTCGCTGCTGCTGGTACTACCATACTACTACTACTTTTTCTCCTTCTTCTCTCTCATATTAATACTTTTACTACTAGCACTTCTACACTACAGTAAGTCCTACTACTACTACTACTACTGCTAGTATACTACTACTACTACTACTACTAATAATAATAATATTGCTACTACTACTACACTACCACTAACACTACTACAATTACTATTACTACTAATACTACTAATACCAATACTACAACAATTTCTACTACTTCTACTACCACTACTTCTTTTTCTCCTCCTTCTTACTCTGTTGTTACTACTACTTCTACTACTTCTACTACTACTACTACTACTACTACTACTACTACTATTACTACTACTACGACTACTACTACTACTTCCACTACAACTACTTCTACTACTACTATTACTTCAACAACTACCTGTTGATAGACCCACCACTGTTACCTTCATGTCCCTTGTAATGCACACATGTGCATGTTGTATTTATTTTTAAATTCGCAGCTCATGAATAACAAAATACCATAAATTCCCTTCCACGATCCTCATGTCTTTATCCAAGACAGTCGTGACCTGTCTACCTACGCCTTGTCTGTCGGACATGGCAGGCATCAGAGCAGACGACAGCTCGCATGGTACAGTGTGTTTGCATATCTACAGCTGCTAGTCCGTAATTCTAAGCTTCTGACATGACGGCCGGAAGAATTGTCTTTAATTCAATTTCGAAGGCACTCTCTTTCGTTTTCTTGTCAAGCTGAGGAGCGAGCAGATCGTGTCAGACAGACCTTGTGAAGTTATTGAGAGACATCAGTTCGAGTTAAGCTTGATGAACGCCTTTGGGGGTAACGACCGTATTCACACCCTACGAAACCCAATCAGTACATTTGCAGGCTTGAATTGAAGGTGTCCAATCGTATTTCATATAGACTCGGTACGCTCTTAACTTATTTTGCCGCTGTGATTATCTTTTAGCGAGCCAGAACTGCCTGGAACATTGCTTTGTCACATCTCTTTCTCTCGTCTCTGGAGAAATTGACCTGGAAATCCTACGAACTTAGAATTCTTGGAGAACAATCACTGTGGATATTCTGAATCGTTCTGATTCTTTTTAGTTCCTTCTAGATCTAATCAGGTACGTTGAATATATTGAGGATCGATGATTTCTAAAAGATGCAACAATTTAACATTTTTCAAAGTGTTGCTGCGTCTCCTCTGAGATATTCGCTCCGAAATGACGCACGGTATTTTCAACTCAGTGTCCTACATTAACCAACACATAACACTATGCTGAACCTAACCCTAAACCTGACCTAAAAACAAATTGCAGCCCCAGCCCTCATATCTTTTACGAAATAAAGCTTGGAGCAAATGTCGCAGGATCGAATATTTGATTTATAAATAAGTGCGATACAGTGAAGCCAAAAGTGTATAGTAAATTGCCTTAAAATTCCGTTTATACAATCTTTAATAGTGTAGAGCAT
Source organism: Strongylocentrotus droebachiensis (assembly GCA_035222895.1). Classification (NCBI taxonomy): domain Eukaryota; kingdom Metazoa; phylum Echinodermata; class Echinoidea; order Camarodonta; family Strongylocentrotidae; genus Strongylocentrotus; species Strongylocentrotus droebachiensis. The sequence goes on from JAVYIG010000924.1 coordinate 99,332, forward strand.
TTGATGTGCCCATGGATTTTCATTATTTTAGCGGTTAGACTTGTGTCATAATGGGGAAAAAACATCAACAAAAATAGAAAATATATGACGGCAATATCTATAGTGTAATCATATTCTATCATAAAATGATACACACATTTATGTCAACATGAATTATATAATTAATACGTTTTGATGTTTATGTTGACGGTAATTATATATATTTTTAAATAACGACATTGAAGTACAACTAACATATCTCAAAATATGTTTTAGAAATTGGGATCCTGTTAAAATATGTGGGTATGATAATTACAAAAAAAGACGTTAAAAAATCCCGTTTTGAACCGATCAATACAAAACGAGGGATGCATTATCGCGCCTTGATTGAATTCTCCCTCGGTGTGAATACAAATTAGGCTGCAATTTTCACTCGATGACGAATTCCCTTAATCATGAATTATGATCTGAATGGAACAATTTCCATGACAACGCACGGCCATAGAAATCAATCGCAGTAACACGTGAAATTGAAGCATACCTGAATACAACCACGGAGTGATGGATATATAGTTCGATCCCATGCAAGATCATCTTACATGCCTGTATCAGTAGTAGTATTATTTACACGAATGGATCATTATTCATTACAAAACGAACTTCCACTAATGACGGATGTCTACCTAAATATGCAAGCCCCAGTATGTTCTTCATATTCTTAAATTCATTCTCTTGCAAAAATTTGTTGATCCAATATCAATGTCGAGCTACACAAATCAGTAAGGTCCTTCTCAAGCAAAAATGTGACTTCGTGAAACGTATAGCTTGTTAAGGAAATAAATGCAAGAGTTCATATATATATAAAAAATAATAATATAGCACCTTGTCTATACCGAAGAAATTTGCTTAAACACAAAGAATCTCTAAAAAAAAATGGTTGTATAATGTGAGCGAGTGAGAGAGTGGGAGAATGAGTGGATGGGTGAGAGTATGTATAGCTCCATGGTGACTATATCAGCATGTAGACAATTATTACTGACAATGCACGAAGAGAGAGGGAGAGCGAATGAGAAAGAGAAAGAGAAAGTGGAATAGAGAGAGAGGGAGTAAAAATGAGAGAGAGAGAGAGAGAGAGAGAGTAGGAGATAGAGAGAGAAGAGAGGGGGAGGGGTGAAAGAGGAGAGAGAAAGACAAATGATGTGTCACAGGAAGGGGTTGAGTCACGACTTTCCCTGATTGTCAATGACGTTGCGAATTTTATTTCTCGTAATGCATTACCATGAATACAAGCGTGCATTCTTCCGAAAATACACTACATCTCCTGACAACCTGTAAGAGTATGGGTACTTTTGTATTGAACTGGAGTTGATAGAATTTGTAATCTCTAATTTGCTCGGGAGATAAATGTAGGCATGTAAAGGTACTTTGAAAGTCATGCTCTTAAAATTCGACAAGTCATTACATTTATAAAACGGTCTGAAATACCGACATTTTACAAAAATATAATAATCATAATACACAACATTTATTAGGCGCTTAATACGGATGTTTCTAAGCGAATTATAATCTGAGCTGATTTTCTAAAACTGACCTACGTAACCATTTTGCTTTATCAACAGAATTTAACATTACTTATCAAAAATTTAATTTCTAACCAGGTATTTTTAAAATAGGAAACCCGTATAGAGCTCTTTCAACGCCAGACACAAGCCATGGAAAATTTACTCCGTCTTAAGTAAACCATACAATATTATTACAGAAACAAGATATTCACGTAGATATAATTGTGTATTCTCATGTTCGATCCACGGGCAATTGCATTGTTCAATCTTGAACAAAATCATGGCATTGCAGTACTGAGGTAGAAAGTGGCGAAATGTGGAGTTTAAAACAGATTGTCCAGACAATTTTCGTCAAAATGATGGCAATGTTAGTAAACAACCTTTTTAATTGGGAGGGGGTAGGGGCAGCCTGATGTATACAGTGAACATAACAAATTGGCTTCCATATCCCGATATACACAGTGTGACATTTAAACTTGGATTATCTTGAAAGTAACCATGGGAGAGAGGAGCACTGAATCCTGCAATCTTTTAAAGAAAGACTTGATTATCAATTATATAACGCTCCTTTGACCAAACATAATCATAAAACCTAAATTGGTGATGGAAATGTCAATGAAATATATCAGCAAATTTTATCACTCAAATCGTACTTGATCACTTATGGATAGACATGTGGGCGGAGCTGAACATGTAGGCATATTCTATAATCAGATCTTCTATTGTTTTATCCAGAACTCATATAATTATAATATCAAATACGATAACAGATGACCTTTCGCAATCAGTTTAGCCAATCCAAAGTCAATGTCAAAGATAATGCTTCAGTCTGTCCAGAGATACGAAATCCCTTTGCTGAATAATCGAGATTAATGTGGCTGCCATAATCAAGTACACGGGAGACGTTCACGGAGAAAGGGAGAAACAGGGCGGATATTAAACATATCGTGTTAAAATAAAGCTCTGACACGCGTTAGAAGAAGAAAAAATATGATCAAGCAAGAAAACTGGATCAAATACAAACACGGGTGGCGACATAAGAGGATGAAAGAGAAAGGAAGAAGGTGGAAAAGGAACGAGATAAAGGAGAGGGGAGGGGGAGGAGGAGGAGGAGGGGAGGAGGAGGAGAGGGAGGAGAGGGAGGAGGAGGAGGAGGAGGAGGAGGAAAATGCATCGTAAGTAGAACTCCAAGTGTCTCCATGTCTGCATGTCATTTCATATTACATCGATCAAAGACGCACGAGGAACGCGCGTGTAGCTAGTGAATTGAAAATGAGGCGAGGAAAAGAACATAGACAATAAATCGATTGCAGGAAAAATCTTTGTTGGATCATTTTGAAAAGCAATAGAAATTTCACAATCGTTAAACAAGTTTTATAGAAATTATGTTCATGTCTCATGAAATACATTTAGTTTGAGTATCAAAATGATATCTATAATTTAGGATGAATTCCTTTCATAGATACAATCAAATAAAGATGAAAGTGTCAAAATTGTCTACACAATACCTATTTTAGTCTTTATCTCATAGAATTGATTTAATAGCGTATATGAGCCCTAGGCCGTATGTGTCTGTACTGTTACAATAAATGAAAGGTAGATTTAGAAATAACAGGCGTTACCCTTGGAACATGTGACAAAAACACACATTCAATTGTATCAACAGCAAAATGTGCAGTTAAATCGATTTTCTTACCGTCCAAATGTGAGAGCAGATATCGGAAGAAGAACGATGATAGGTGCTAACTGCAATATGAGGCCATAATTAAAAAACACAATACCAAAATCGATGTAAAAGGCGATGGAAGGGTATAAAGCAGTAATTTTTGGCTACTCACATTACGGCCCTGTATGCAGAGTATAGACAGGCAAATAAGAATGCTGAGGCGATAGCCGCGCCCACTGTGACACCCGCTATAAAACCTACGTCTGTGGTCATGGTTTCTCCGATAGTATCGTCCGATTCAAGGTTGTGTGTTTGTATCTTTATGTTCTTAAACACCCAAAACAACACGTTCACTGCTTGATGCAAACACAGAATGTACGCCCCGTTTTCTGAGCCTACTCCCCAATGCAATATTCCTTCAGAAATAATCCGAGAGACGATGGCGACAACTAAAGCGACAGCTAGCGAGTGAACAGGTTGCTAGTGGACGGTGAAGCGTTATCATCTACATGGCTGGAGAGATGAAAAACTATGGAAAGATTTGAAGACGAAGTGATTGAGAGAGAGAGAAAGGAGGCGAAGACAGCATGCATGCATGCACTCTGCTAAAAAGCGCATATCAAAACACACAGTGCGCGGCGGCGACGGTCGTTGAGAGGGTAGAGGGGAAAAAAAGCACGCAACATGCTATACTCTCGCATTTTGCGCGCCAAACACCAGCTTCATATTTTGACGGCGATAGCTGTCGTCTGCACTCTGTTTTGCAGTGTGCATGCATATCCGCACCATTAGCATTCCCGATACACAGACCGCCTCACTATTGAGACTGTATTCATTTGCTTTGTATCTCATATTGAACTATAAATATATGTTTAGAGATTTCGCTTGCTAGATAGAGGCCTAATTGTTTTATTTCTAACTTTTTTTAAATGGGAACTGTGATGTCCATGTTTCAATATTGAGGTTCTATTAGTTCTATGCAGAGTGTTAAAGCATTATTATGATTATAGGTACGTTTTTGTAAAACTGGAATGCCAATGTATTTATTCTATCCAAGGTGTATTACTTCGTATGGTACTAGTTGCTTCAAACTGATTCCAATATTCCGTCAATTTTAAATACTACATGTAGTACATTTTCTACTTTAACCACGCTTAATCATTTTACAATGTTGAGAAAAAAAATAAGTCATGGGGTGAACTAATTTATATAAGCCTATATCCACGTCATTAATGTCCTTTGGCCAGGTATTCCATTTGCCACTCATTACCCAAGCGAGAAATAGGGACCCGGTATAGGATGACGAAAGCATTTGTGTCAGTAATTGCTTATGCCCTCACGGTGACCATTACGTTAGGAATCCTCCACAGGGAGTGGAAATGGTGCATATTGTGCGTGAATGAATCCGATGATCAGGTTAGAAATATCTGTAAAGCGCTTAGAGACAGTATTCCGTATTAAACGCTATATAAATCCAGATTATTATTGTTATTCATTATACATACCAAAGTCCATATCTACTTTAGATGCCTAATAACGTAATATTGTAAATTGCATGCCCCTCCCCTCCTGCCCCGATATAATTATCATATCCCAATACCACTGAATAACATTTTAGCTAATATAACAATGGTACTATAGCAGGGTTAAACCTCCTGGTTCAAGACCTAATATTTCGTTGACTTTTTACTTTTTTGCCGATCATCCCCCCCCCCAAAAAAAAAAAAAGAGAAAAAAAATGAATTAATAATAATAATAATAATAATAATAATAATAATAATATTAATAATAACAATTAAAAAAAAAAAAACATTAATCAATTAAAAAAATAAAGAGAAGAAGCAGGATGGATAAATGCTCTAAATTATTGTTGAAAATCTCGATTCATATCACGAGTTATTACGCATAAAATGCTAAGATAATTATGTGTTGCCAAGTGTTATGTCTATGATGATTATAACAGAATACCTATAGGAATAACCTCCCTTCGTTTAGACGTAGGCCAATTACGGTCTATAGACCTACCAACCGAATCGCTTTTACCATAAACCTTGGGTATCCTAATATAGCATGTTGATTAGTTGGTAAATTAGATTTGATAGGCGTACATGCAGAAAACTAAAATGCTTTGTGTGTGTTTGTAATAATTGATCATTATTGCACGCCTATGCTCCCGTCCCTTCGTAAATTGATAATAATTACCAGCGAAGGGTGGTGCTAATTAGCATGGTGACGATGATGGTCAGTGGTGTTGTTGTTGATCGGGGTTAACGGGTATAGTGATGAATCGTGATGGGGAGTTGATAGTGGTGATGGTAATGATAACAGTGATGATGAGGGTATTGGTGGTGGTGGCGATGGTGGTTATGGTGGTGATGATGTTAGTGGTTATCAGTGATGATGATAATAACGATGGTGATCAGGTGATGAAAAATGATAATGGCGATTTTACAATGATGGTGGTAATGGTTGATAGTAATCAAGTTATGGTGACGGCAATAATTATAATCATTGTGATGGTGGTGGTTATGGTGTTGGTAATCGCAACGTTGGTGACAGTGTTGATGATGATAATAGTGATGGTGATCAGGTGATGAAAGATAATAATGGCGATGACATAATTATGGTGGTGGTAATGGGGATAGTAATCAGGTGATGATGACGGTGATAATGTTGACGATTGTGATGGTGGTGATGATGGTGTTGGTAATCGTAACGTTGGGGACAGTGATATTGATAATAGTGATAGTGATCAGGTGATGAAAAATTATAATGGCGATTATATTATGGTGGTGACAATCGTGACAGTAATCAAGTGATGGTAACGGTGATAATTATAATGATTGTGATGTTGGTGGTTATGGTGTTGGTAATCGTAATGTTGGTGGCAGTGATGATGATGATAGTGATAATGATCAGGTGATGACGATGATAATGGCGATGACATGATCATGGTGATAGTAATGGGGATAGCAATCAGGTGATGGTGACGGTGATAATGATAATGATTGTGATGGTGGTGATGATAGTGTCGGGAATTGTGATTTTGAGTGATCATGGTGGAAATGATGATGATAGTGATAATGATGATGATGGAGAGAGGGAGGGGGCGGTGATGATGATGAAGGTTATCTTGATGATGCTAAAAATACGCAAAAAATTGCTTTCTTCCTGAGATAAGACAAACCGTTTCATTATGAATGACGGTTGGTCACACAACTCTGGATGAATTCATGTTTTTAGACAAAGTTAAAAACATGTTAACAATATGAGTACATGTAGACCTCTATTATGTCTTCACCCATATATTTGATAAACCCCTGTAATTGGTAGCTCATACGTATATAGCTATAAGTTTTCAGTCGCTGTTATCAAACATTGCCTAAAACACCAACGGGACTTTTCTTATAACACTTCTTTTCTATTATTAAATGTTTTTCTCTCGCACGAACTGTAACACATTATTTTTGTTAGGATTCCAAAGCTGCACTATTATCTCGACTTACACAAGCGAACTTGCAAAAGTCAGTACGAGACACACCTAAACTAACTGCACACAGTAATACTTTAAGATTATTCCAGAGCAGTGCCTTATGAATTATAAATTATGTTATAAATCAACCGTGGTTGTGTAATACCCTTGTAGAGACCATCGCGGGATGTAAACATCTCATCGGAGGGATTGAAGTCAGCAAAAAAGAGGACGGAATTGTGGAAAGTAAAACAGAAGACATTAGTAGCAATGACAAGAGAGAACAAGGGATAGAGGAAAGGAGAGGATATGATTAATGTTATTAAGGCACTATTTCTTATATTATTACCGCGATTATTGACATTAAAGAGTAGTAAGCACAAGGCATGGAACATAATAAAAAGTTAAGAGAGGAGAAGAAAGAAAAAAAAGGAAAAACAAAATGGCTCGGAGCATAGAATATGGGTTAAAAGAGAGATGAAGATGGGGAGAGAGAGAGAGAGAGAGAGGGGGGGAGGGGAGAGGGGAGAGGAAGGTTATAGAGGAAGATACTGGAGAAGAGAGTTAATGAGAAATTATAAGAGCAAGAGAGAGAGAGGAGAGAGAGAGAGAGAGGATCAAAACAAACTAAATGCGGTGACTGCGTCAATATAATGGCTCTCCGTAGCTCACTAAATGTAAGCCTGATAAAACCACTAAGCAAATCTATGCAATTAACTCTTAATGTACTTATACTATTAAAGCGAGTTATTCCATTACCATGTCGATAACACACTTAATTTGACGTTTATTTGCTTGTTATTCATGAACATCGATTTATTATGCAGAACACAACGTGTAATGTAAGCTATCGATAGTGAGAGAGAGAGAGAGAGAGAGAGAGAGAGAGAGAGAGAGAGAGAGCTACAGGCATACGGCTAGAATAAACAATGTGGATGAATAGAAGAGCGATGGAACGTCGAGATGCAGTTTCAAATACATTTTAGATTATGCTGACACAGTCGGGATACTCTTGAATGAAAAGAAATGGATTTAATCACAAATTATTTTTTTGGTGATTATTAAGATAAAGAAAAGAATATTATCCTTTACACAACATTTTAATATTATTTATATCACTTTAATGCTTTCTTCTATTTTGATTGTTATTTTTGTTTATAAAAATAGGATGAACAGGTGAACGGTTACGTCTTTATATGCAAGGGAGGGGATTAATTCGGCGTTTTAAATATGATAGAAGAACATATTAAATGCTGAATATTTATCGGTAATTCCGTCCTTATTCTTCACTGAATATTATGATTATCCGACAGAGCATTTGTAAAAAATGTAGAAGGCGTTTGAAATGATCATATTTTTACCAGCTCAACTAAAGCGTGCTCTTAAAAAAAAAAAGGGGGGGGGGGGTGATCTAAAACACTGTTCATGATGTTACAAAAGTAGACAATAACGAATCCTTTCCATATCTATCCACTTCCAAGCTCGGTTGTATATCCAACGTAAGAAGCTCTGATAGTACTAAGGGAAAACATATCGATATTTCTTGGTATGGAATGTCAGCTATGCTTACTATGCAAATCCAAGCTGTATTATCGACCGCCATTATTTAGATACGATGGCAGGTGTAATGGGATTATTGGCTGGTTAGAAGTATCGATCGATAACAATGGCAGGGAAGATTAAATGTCGGCTGCAATATTCATAACGGTTGCACTGCCCTGATTTAGGTTAATGATCAAAACTGGGACCGAAGTATCGTCATTTTGATTTAAGTTACACTAATATTGGTACATTTTGTTTAGACGTATAGAGATAGCTATAATGTGACTTATTAAGATATAAACGTGGCTACAACATATTTATGTAAAAAATAGGTCTCATATCAATTGATTTGATTTGATTTGATTTGATATGACAATGTGGCATTATGTATTGGTATCTGCCGAAACAGACTGGTACTTCTCTTGATACTATAATCTACTTATTTGTTTTCAGTGAGGAATATGTATATGAAGAGAGAGAGAGAGAGGGGGGGGGGGAAACTGACATAGAGAGGAAGAGACAGACAGAAAGTGGGGGAGAGGGGGGGGGGGGGGAGAAGCGCATTTTCGGAAAGAGAAAAATAGTTAGAGAGGTTATGGGCGTCAGTGGGTAATGATGTGTCTCGAGCATGGCTGGGATGATGCGTGTGAGGAAAGAGAGATACAGAGGACTTGAATAGAGAGAAATTAATGAGTAGGAAAGAGAAACAGACAGAGAGAAAGGAAAAATCTGTATATAGGTGTGGGGGTGAGCGTGTCCGTGTCTGTCCGTGCTTGCGCGTGCGTATGTGTGTGCGGAACATAAACAGTGCGGAGAGAGATAGGGGAAAAGAGGGAGAGAAACAGTGATAGAGAAAGAATGGTAGGATAAAAGGAGCTGAAAGCAATATATCTTTGATACCAAAAATAAACCGAAGAACGGAAAACAATTCATCACTTCATAACCCATTCCAATCATAGCCACATTCGAGAAAGTCTCTCCCCTGACTACTATTAATGCAGTGTATTAGAATCACCTGCATATCCTAAGATCGATTGTATATACCTTCCAGCATAGCAGGTGCAGGCTTTATTAAACTTTACTCGAAGTAGATTCTGCCGATACATCATATAAGATTGTCATACGGTCCTCTGAATATGATAGTCTCTCATATTCTACTTTTGTGATATATTTTACTCACTTGACAAAAAGATAATAGTTTTTTTTCTCCATATAGGATGAATACCAAAATTCCCCTACAATGGAATAGTCGTTCTGTACTATTATTTCTGGGTCCTAAAGAATACTATTGGTAGGTCTTATAGTAAAGATAATGATTGTGACAATGGTTGATTGCTGCTAGCAATGTTGGCAGAGTTCTAATTCGTGAACTCATTAAAGTCGAGCCATATTCCTGCACTTAAATATCCAGGCTCGATGTTAAACATTGGATTTAGACCAATAGGGGCGGCTCACTCATTTTCGTACACAAAAACAGGGGGTGTCCAATTAAAGGTGACAAGCACAAAACAACAACAAGTTTTCAAGCATTGCAAGAACAAAAAAGAGTAGGGTGGGATTCCCAGAAATCTCCAAAATGCAATTAAAGGAGGTGTCCGGACCAAGTGATCCCTGGATCCACCGAGGAAAAATGGCAAATTATCATATCGCGTTGCTCCATTGGTGCTATATGCAACCATGGACCTACTATGATGCAATCATTGATCATAAGCATCGGTATCATATGTGTTGATCGTGTTGGTTTGTGTGTAATTCCTATCAGAAGAATCTTTCGGCGAGAACATCGGTTTTATTACGACGTCAATGATGTATATAGATCATTTCTTACTACATGCACTGTTCAATTAAAAAATAGTTAGTTCGGAAAGCGATGAATAGCATTCATTGCAAAATAGAATTCGTGGTAAACGAGCGACCGTGCACAGATACGAAGGAAGCAACCAAAGTGTTCTCATGATCAGGCTTTAAAAAAAAAGGTTTTGTATTGCCCTTTTCGACCGAACCCAAAATCTTGAAATCTATTTTTTTTTTTTTTTCGTTTTTAGAAGAAAAAAATGTATTAAAGCATTCAAAACTGAGAAATATCAGCCCAAAGAAGGGGACAAATATTTTTTTTAATATATATTTCCGACCGACCGACCCATGTTTTGGCACCTAAAGGGCAATACAACATCTTTTTTGAGGCCTCATTCAATCTGATTCTGTTGATAGTTTAAATAGAATACATGTAATAAATGGACTTTGTTGTTACATCGGATAAAGCTTGTGCAATAATCGTGTCAAGAGCTATCATAAGCTGATAAGAGCCGTATATTTCTCTCACAGAAAGAAAGACTGGAGCGTATGTGAAAAAGTGAATGATATTCTAAAGACCGGTCTTTAAAAAGAGCACTCTATCCAATTCATGGCCCCTTTTCTTTGACATGTTTTGATACATTGTTGGGTGAGGTTTATTTTTATTTTTATAGAGAGGATACCGATACACGTCATAATTCTCAAATCCTGCAAATATATTATAGATCCTCATGCAATGTCGTTTTCGTAAAAAAAATGATTTGTATGCCTTTTCTAGCTCTCACCAAAGAGACAATGGCCCTTTATAATGTGACCTAATATTGATAGAAGCTTTCATAGTTCAAGGATCAATTATCTATCAAAATTCTAGTCTTTTTAAATGGCTGTCATCTACCAGTAGATCAGTTATGCGTCATGGTTGACTGTCACGCAACCTTTGAGCAAAATAACTGTCATGACTGAACCTACGACGAACCTGACCTACCTTCGAGATGCAAAATAACGATTTATTAAATGGATAAAGAGATAGAGAGAGAGAAAAAGAGAGAGAGAGAGAGAGAGACAGATAGAGACAGAGAGGCAGACAGAGACGGGGGGGGGGGTGGTGAGGAGGAGGAGGGTGGAAGAAGAGGTGTGTGGTGTGTCTCACTTTTGGATCAACTCCTTTGCCTAATCTCTTTTGGATCATCTCTTTTGTTTCATTCTTTTTGGCTCATCTCTTTTGTCTTATCTTTTTTGGCGCATCTCTTTTGGATAATCTGTTCTGGCTCATCTCTTTTGCTTATCCATTTTGGATTATATTAATGAGAGTAGACAATAATAAGATGAAGAAGATAAGGGTGTGGGGTCGTTATTATACTTATGAATATCGCCTACTACTATTGTATTCTAAACGAATCATTTTGTTAACATTTCAATCTTATACTGCAAGTACTCTATAAACAATTCTTTCCCATCCTATACGCGCTGGTATGACTGAGAACGCATTTGTGCCCATTATCTATATGATCTTGAAACTGGTTCTCGTCAAACAATATCATTCAAGCCTATATGAAGACGACAGGTATGGAAAGCTGATTTCTCATCCTCATTCAAGACTTCATAATTAGATTAGCCTGGAAAAGCAGGAAGAGGGAGGAGGAGGGAGAAAAGAAGGGTGGAGGAGAGAAGGGGAGGAGGAGAGAAGGGAATGAGAAGAGATTGGATGAGGGGGAGAGGGTTTTGGAGGGGATGAGGAAAACAAGAGGAAGGCCGAGTTTTAGGTGGTGGTGGAGGTGGTTATGGAATAGGAGGATGGCTGAGGGGAGAAGGTAGGAAAAAGGAAAAAGAGGGAGGGAAAGGAGGGGCAAAATGAGGATAGATGAGGTAGTGGTGGACAAGGAGGAGAAAAAGTAGGGAAATGAAATTTGTCTTAATTATACAAATTTCAAATTGCATTTAAATTGAAAGATAATGTCTGTCAAGAACAGTTACTCTCATCGAGAAGTCACGGGCAGCCCAATTCAAATTGAGGAGAGATACCTTGAAAAATTTGAATAGAGAACAATCAAAGTGAAAAATCTCCCCACATCATTTATCTCAATGCACGTGACGAGCGCTCCAACCACGTAAATGTCTATACTGTTGTCAAAAGGTCTTGAATTTGGAACGATTATGAAAATTGCATCTTTGGCCCAAACCTGGTTAAAAAGGATGAAAATGTAGCAGGCAGATAGGTCTAAAGTAAATCGAAATAAAGAATGAGAGGTCATGGTTGAACTTTTTTAGAAAAAGCACTTCTTCAAAGATGTACCTGGGAATTTTGATCAAAACACACGGTTTCCTTCCACAACCAAATCCTCCAACTCAATCCCTTGTCAAATTGATTCAGCCAGGGACCTTTTAGATGTAGGTTAAATCATATCAACGATTCAATCCTTCCATGCACTCCATTGCAAAGCATTCATGTCATCTAGATCAACTAATGCAATCATTTTTCTGTGCTGGTATTGGAAACAGGCAGGACTCGATAGACCTCGCGCATGGACTGCACTGAAAATGCTATACATTTTTTTTTTTAAAGGTAGGAAAGTAACTTAAGTGACTGACTTGCATTTCATTTCCTTTCTTGTGACAAACCAAATCCTTTCTTGATCTCTGTTGGATATGCAGTCTGCATGGGCCATGACAACTGCTTTTAACAGAGATTAGACGGCTCTCACCTGCTTTTAGAAATCCCCTCTCCAACGTCGGCGTGTGTGTCTTATTTTGTTTACATTCAAAGTAAAAGGTATCTAGTTTCCGGTTTTTAGAATGAAGATCGAGAAATTTACCTTATTAACACTCCAACCCATATCCTTCCTCTTCTCTTTCTTCATCGAAATCTTCTTCTATTCTTTTTTTTTCTTTCTTTTGGATAAGAAATGGCAACTGTTTTCGAACACAACAATTTGCTATTGTATTTATTGAACCTTTAATCTCTTCTTGTATGTTGGTATATATTGGTTTTACCCCTTCTCAACCTACTCCCCATCCACCTTCTCTTACTTCCTCTGTAACCTAATTCTTTATTTGAATTGTCTCTCTCCTTCCTCTGCCCCCCCTCTCTCTCTCTCTCTCTCTCTCTTTCTCTCTCTCTCTCTTTCTTTGTCTTTTCATAGTAGAGATCTGAGAACACAAAACAACAAAACAGATTGAATCACATGGGAAAAACGGACAATATTTTCAAACATTGTAAAAAGACACGATGAAAAAAGACAAAACTTTAAAAAGTTGTAAACAGCACATAAAGCATGTAAAGGAAAACATGATAATTCACACGCACGCACCTGCACACACATGCATACGAAGGGAAAAAACATTACAAGAAAATGATGTCCATGGGCAGAAGATGGTAACATATATATCTAATAAAACCAAACAAAAACATTTCTTGCTGTTACAGCATGATATCTTGTATTTATTTGAGAATAATTCTGATGCCTGGACAACATCAAATTAAATATCCATTTGCATAAATATCATGGCACACAAATCTATCATAACATTAAAGTCGACTATTAATAACCCTACAATACAAACCTTAGATAATCATTTCAGCACTTTCATGGCACAAAAATCAAATGTTGACTCAAACACTACTGGTGATATTATTAACACTTTCCTCGGTACAGGGTGACCTAACACAACATAAAATCGGGTGTTAAAGTCAACACCACTGCTGTTCAATATTACACACTTTGTATTGTATAATGAATACATAAAGAACCAAATCAGATATGAAATCTAACATTAATGATGCTCATATACACATAAAACACTTTATAAACTGCCCCCCCCCCCCTAAAACACAAAATAATTTGAGTACAGTGACATTTTGAATGTGATATGGCATATTCTTAGGGCATATACATTCATGTATGCAGTTATGCTTGAAAGTTTTGCGGCTGATTGCAACATTTTTAAAGCCCATTTGTCATTTATTTACCCGTAAAAGAGATTTCTCTTTGCCGTGGCAGTTTATAGCATCAAAGTAAGAACAAGCCTTTAGTGACCTCTATTGCCTAGGGTACCACAATCAGGTGTTAAAATCAGCACTTCTGCTGATAACAGTGTAGCACTTTCAGTGGTGAAAGGTGACCTCATCAACATGTCCCATAATAATCAACACCCAATTATCTCCGAGTGCCTAATTAACACCCTAAAAATATATATTGGCCAAATGCGGTCTGTTGGAAAAGATCATTGCTTGTATGTGAGGTATTATTTTTCCTTTTAAAATACCAACTTGTTAGTAAAACTTCTGTTCAGGTACCAATAAAATAATGAAAGGTATAGAATACTGCATATCAAATTGCACATTACACATAGAAATGGAATAATTTCTTCATATTCCATTCATGAAATAACATAAAAAAACATAGACACAAATAGAAAATATAAAGTAAGTACTGCTGACAGTCATACTGACAAGATACACATAATAACTATATCTTTAACCGAAATATAATACTCCAAAACATATTTATAAATACAGGAATCTAAGTTTGCGACTGCTTTAATGATCACAACGCTTCTACTAGTAATACAGATGAATACAGTTATTTTATGTTCAGAATATGTTACACCAGCTTAATAGATAATAATATACTGATGAAGTTACAAGTCATATACATTTTACTTTTATAATTTTTTTGTTTTAAAGATGTATACAATGCATAGTACTGTCAACAAAATTTTCACCAACAAATAGACAAATAATTTCTTAGACATATCAAACAATTTCATCCTACAAATAAGAAAGAAATCACTGTAGAATATTTTAATAAGAAGAAAACAAATAAGTCTTCGAGCCAAAACTAATTATCTAGCCGATATAATTGTATATGTAAACAATGTTGTACATATTCATGCATTGTCATCAAAATGTTACGCAATAACTCCCCAAGGACGGTAATAAGTAATTAAAATTCCTTTACATTAGACACTACAAAATTAAATGTTAATGGCAATACAGTTTTGATGTGACATGATAGTGTTTTAGGTGAGCAAGCAATTAACTTAATGAATAGGTAGATGGGGGGGGGGGGGGGGGGAGGGGGTAAGGAAACACCCCCCCCCCCATGTTTGCCCCATTTTTTCAATAAAAACTTAATGCTATGTAATTTCTAATTTCCTATTTAACTGAAATTTCTCCTTTTATACATGTACATGCATGACACTGGCCAAGTGATCTTCCAGCTCACACTTTGCATTTAATTCATTATCTCGTCGATGTGAGGAGGAGTAGCACACTGTCATTAACATTTACAACCTACAGGTACACTAATGAATGAAAAATATGACTGCTTTCATAGAACCTCTAAAGCAAAACAAAAGCGGATGATGAATGCTTCTCTCATCAGTGCTCCCCAGTTCCATTAATACAGCACCAGCATAAATCAGGTCGACCGATTATGACAGGGAATTTTTTTTTTTCTGATAAGAAAGAGGGTGTCGCACTTTCACACAAAATTCTGAACGTGATTTATTCATATGAAATGAACTGGAGGTCAAATCCATCATCTTCATTTATTTCATTCGCGCTCGGAACCAGAAGGATATTAACTTGTGTAGAGTGTATGCCTTTCTGGCTCTTAGCAGGCAAGAAGTTGATTTCTATCTCTAAAACGCATGTTTCATTCACCTGCAATACCACATGAACCGTTTCACAGATGAAGCTATGTTCTATAATGATCACTTACTAAACACACTTGTCAATTTCCAACTTCACCTGTAACCAACACCCTAACCTATCCCGTATCCTGGTAAACCCAACCTTAAAATATAAATTTAATGAAACAATTCCATGAGCAAATGTATCTGGAGCATACATGGGATCACTTTCCATCAGCCCCCATTCACGTAGTAATTACATCTCACCCATTTTGCATCTCATCCATGAAATAAAGTGGTTCTTTGTTAACATCTTAGTGATATTTATAGATTCAGCCACTTACAGTTTTAGATGAAGGCGAGTCATAAGTAGAATATTTTATTTCATCAGTGACACAGATCGGAATTAACTCCCAGGCCAGCATCTCTCATTTTTCACAATGAATGTTTGATCTACCGGTATGTCAACACAAGATCCGTCACCACTTCATAATCTCATTTCATGATTATGATAGGTGACACATTTTCTGGCTCATAAATGCTTTTAGAAAGGTTATAAAAAAGTGATTTGACAAGTTTTTCATAATCTTAGATTGACACAAGCACTACATTGTAAAAACATGTACCTGTCACCCAAGCAACTCACTAAAACCCCATTTTACTAAAGTAAAACTTCTTCTTTCACCCTCCCTCTCCACTAACTTTTTTAATTAATTGGATTTTCTTACATTGTGTGTGTAGTTTTGTTGGTCATTTACAAGAGTCATTTGTCAGATTTCTTTGACATTAGCTGACATATATCAGGATGTTCATAATATAAAGCTGCCACACTGTTTATCCTGTAGGAAGCCATATAACAAAAATGTCAGGTGAAGAAAAAAAAGATAAACAGTACATGTAGATCACTTGCCAAAAGTTAGATATTCTTTTGTTTTCATAAAGTTTGTTTTCTGGGTCAAGTTTTCACAGATGATTTATAGGAAAACTGCATTTTGAGAATGTCTCCATATCAACTGCTGAGACAGAGCCAGAAGGCCTTAAACAATAAGTTATGAATAAAGTATTAAGTAACATCCTTCTGGCCCTTAATTTAATGAAATATTCACAAATGACGAGGATCAAAATGCATTTCCTTATCGCTTTACATTTTGCCATAACTACCGTATAAATGCCCCTTAACCTTTAATGCTTTGATTCAACATAGAAAGGATATGTGGGTCATTCAAATTGGATAATGCATATAAGTATAATACATTTAAGCGTGGTTGGTGGTTACACCACGTATCCTTTGGATATCTTTAGGGGCAAATAGTAACTGATATTGTGCACAGTATACTGTCCTCTGGTAATGAAAAGGTTATAGATATCATTCTCTTTAATACATTTACGCTACTCTTTCTTTGATCAGAGGTAAATATGACAGATCATATTTTCAGCTCAGATTCTCGCCTGAAACCCACACGATTGTAGATAATACCTATTTAAGTGCATGTAGGTCAAATAACCCTACAGGCAGAAAACAAATCATAAAGATCTTTGCATGAAATGGTGAAAGTGAAAACGCAACTTCCACTGCCTCGATTGATGCTATTATCATGCATGAGGATTCATATTAAAATCAATTGGACGAGATACAATTTCTCTATTGTGCTCGATATACAGCTTGGTGTTGAGCAGCTAGCGGAAACCAATTTGAATGGCCCACATATCCTTTCTATGTGTAATCAGAGCGTGGAGTACATGATACCATCTGACCTAGTTTTAACGGAAGAGGGGAAAATTATCAACATAAATGACATCCTTAGGTATCATGACATGTTTGCCAGGTTTTTTTTCCTGAAACATCTGGTGCTCCGTCTTTGAGAATATTCAGTTCATAGAAAGAAACAGCTTCACCCCTCTTCTGGTGCAGGAGGTACCCTTCTCATCTCTCCTCCAATGATGGTAATACCGTTATTAGTGATATGATAATAAAGCCACATCCCTTTTTATATGAGCGAGGCTTGACTCCTTACTCTTTTCAGAGAGATATGTTCTTAAGGCTCCTTCACAATATCAATGATGCAATTTTACACATTGTAAAACAAAGGTTAATTTTTGACAGCCGCAGATCCAGTCCATCACAATGCTTCCCTTCTCTCTGATCACCCCAAATACATTTTTGAAAGTTGCAATTCTCTCTTTTGATTGAATTGTACCCCTCCCAATTCTTTGAGGTCCATCCTCTCTTTCCACTATCCTTACCTCATGAATATTCAGGAAGGGGGAGGGGGGGTTGACGAAACAATGATATGATCAACAAACCAAAGGGGTACATGTTTTCAAGTAACATCTCAACAAATTCTTGCTGATATTAGATGCACTATCATGCTCAGAGTCAGACTACTCACTCCCAGAGTTAATACCCACTTACTACAAAACAGGATTATATCTAAAGCTCTTTATCCCTGGATTTAGCTATTGCAATATTCACAAAGACCAGACATGATATTAATTCATTCCAAGGCTTGATCTGTCTCCTGTGTAGTGTAATGAACCGATGCCAATTGATTCCTATCTCATGGAGATAGCCATGCATCAAGCACGCTATCAAGCCCTTGAACTTTTAACAAACTTTCTGCTTTCTGCACATAATGATGTCCTCTCTGATATTGCCCGCTTCATCAAAATTAATCAGCATTTTGCTATTAAATTCCACAAAGACGATAAGAGTAGATGTTCATACCGTGAAATTGATGGAACGTAGCACTTTGTGTTTCATATCCAATTATTAAACAGCAAAAAAACTTTCTGCTATCTGCACATGAATTTTTGATGCCTTCTCAGGTATCGCCTGCTTTATCAAAGGGATGAACGGTTTGCTAATGAATATGAATATTCATGAAAAGGTCTGATGTTTAGTGTTTAGTATCCAATCACATGTTGGAAAAAAATTCTTTAAAATTACATCGTATTAATAATTATGCAAGATGAACATCCATTGATAAGGGATTGCTGGTTAGTACTTGCCACTACATCCAAATATCCTGTCAAAGAATAGAAATGTAGATACGTTTGTCTACTCTAAAGCCACCTCAAATTTGGTTTAAATCTGCATAAATCTAACAGAACTTGGCACTATTCAATGAAATCATGATTAATTAATTATGAATAATAAATATGGATGGTGAAAAACATGGATTTGAATGACTGAAATCAGTTTGCATGTATTGTAAGAAATCTCAAATTTTTCTCATCTATGCCACTTGTGGGCCATGTAACATAAAATATCACAACTAAATGTATCCCCTTTAAAATTGGACCTATACATTAAATTATATCTGATTCTATGTCACAGACAGCTACAATGCATAGACTGAGGATGATACAATAGATTTTACATTGATTGTAAGTCTTTTTTTATGTTACAGATGATACAACTCCTGAATGTGTTAAATATATTATGAGTTAACAAAGAAAGAAACTTGTATTAATGAAAAACATAATAATTGCACTGTTAATGACACCTGCACTGTATAAATGAAAGTAAAGGAAAGAGAGGTAACAACTTTTCAAACACTAAACATTATTGATATGTACAGAAAATGCAACTCTCTTGAAAGTAAGAGAACTTGGAGACGGTTTTGTGATGTCACAACCAAACTCCTTCCTTGTGTCTCTGACAGGGTTCAAGTAAACTTCAGTAGTTTTCAATTGAATTTAGATGTCTCAAAGCTCAGAAATATATAAGGCTTTCCTCTCAGTATATTAAAAAGAGAAATGTTTGCCTTGAAAAATATGATAACAATAATATTTTACCCACTTGTATCAACTTCTCATTGTAATATATATTTCTATATTTTGTACACACATAAACATAAATATTGCAACACCCACATAACATACATCTTTTCCAATATACAGATACATATCCATTCATAACCGTTGTTGAATTTATTCTTATACTTCTTACATAATGTCATACCTTACTACATACTTGTAAATATAGACGTATCTATTCTGACTATAGCTATTCTCTTTAAGTATGGAAACTCTTGCCATCTGTACATTGCTATTTCTTCTTTATATCCTGGATGGAATAAGCTTGACTGTAGGCCTACTTCCAACCTCAACCATACACAACCAAGAAGGCTTGATGCAATTTGCATACAATTTGCATATAATTTGCATAATTCCTATGCAAACCCTAATACCTGTCACTTGGCAACATCTCAGGTACAGACAAAACAAAGTCCCTTCATTTTCTAACCTTGAAACGGTATATTTGTATGAATGAACATATTCCAAATGTGCTGGAAATGATTAATTACCCTTTTCTTTTGCGGATCTCTTTAAACCATCCCATTTCCAATCGGCATAAAACAAATCCAGAGAAAATCATACTGGTTTAGAGGCTTATTCATAAAGTTGCGTTTCCTAATTCGGTTGTTACTTTGGCAAGCATTGCAAGAAAGAGATCCTCTCAATGTTAGGAGGCTTGGCAGGAGAGAATTATCTTGAAACCATTTTGTTAATTTGTTTTTCATTCACACACAGATAATGTAGCTGATCTAATTAGTCTGAGTTACAGAAAGCTTCTTCCTTAAGAGATACACATCAAGAGTCCAGAGTTACAGAAAGCTTCTTCCTTAAGAGATACACATCAAGAGTCCAGACTATCTGATTTATTCTTGAAAATTTGTATACTCTTCTTTCTGGAATGCTATTCATTTTTTTCGATAGTCTCACTAGGTCCATAGAAGTCATTTAAGAAAGAAAAGAAAATACTATAAATGGCATATCTTACTGTATAAAATGAAGCACACAGGATGTAGGTTCAAAAGCCAATAATGTGATGGATGTTGGCCTGTACTGTATAGGGTTGGAAGCTGGATCATGTTGCATCAAGCCTATTCCTCTTGTTCTGAAGATTCTGTGTCTACCTGAGGTTGGTATGAGATGTGCTCGCTACCGTGGTCCATGGTACCGTATGCCTGTTGACCTCTGATCCCTGTTGGAGCTGTGCCTGACCCTTCTCCGGCCTCGGCGTCTTCCATTAGAACATCAGGCACAAAGTCCTAGAATAACACATAGGGAGAGAGCGAGAAAGAGAGAGACAGAGAGACAGTGAGTGGAAATATGTAAAAAAATGATCATACTTTTTCTCTATCTTCTGCAAGATGACTACTCATCAAGATAATCATTTCACATCTACCCATGATTGTAGATATTGATGAAATATATCTGTAAATCCCCTCCAAAATGATACAATTAAAAAAAACTGACACACATGGAAGGGGAGTCAAATGTAATGTGAAGTGAAAGCTGGACATTTTAAACAAATGTCCCTTAAAGCCCCACTGCACTACTAATAGCTACCTGTGCCCTCTATAAAGCAAACATTGCATAATCGGTGACCATTGGTGCCCCATGGTCCCCTTTTTCTTATGTTAATTGAGAGCTGACTTGATGAGATTATCACGTGCCAGTGACTATGCAGGGAGGTCTAATCCCTCCTAGCCAAACTATTGCAGATAGGCTTTAAAGGCTAAACAACGACTGATTAATCACCATCTGTTAAACCAAACTTGCAACAACAATAATCAAAGATTAGAGACCTAGCTGGTACATTTCAATCATCTTCCAATCATCATCACTAATTGACAGCTCCTGTCTTGGTTCTGCGAGTCTGAAAAAACTTCTCTGCATTATGTATTAGAAAAAGAAATCATCACTCAACTGCTATCTTATGTCAATCTTTTTTAAAGGCTTGCATAACTGCAGCTTCATAAAAGTCAAAGCAGTCAACTTCAAAATCCATTTGCTAAACATGAACTGCAAACTAATTTTCTCAAGCAAACTGTAGAATGCAAAGTAACTTTCAGAGAAAAAAAACATCCATAAGAGTCCTCGTTTCCGTGACATATGAACTGCCTAATGCATTGCCAATTTGAAAAATTAATTAACAAGCTCATATACCATTCATACTTTGCATGGGCTCATATTTCATTTACGTGCATTAGTTCCAGAGGACTAAACATCCAGATTTACTAAAGAATAACAAGGCCGGCCATAATATGATGCACACACGCACACAGAGGCCTGCATTTCCCCCTCCGATGTTGGTAACGAAGTCTTGCTTTATAAAGCATACCTCCCAATTCCTCTCACATGATTAAACCATAATGTTCCATTCCATTACACAGGAGTTATGCCAGAAGTAATGGTGGGTAATGGGTAGATTGGAACTGATGATTTCATTAGTGCATACAGAAAGTACAGCAGAATGCCGTAATGTTTTGTATTTCGTAAACAGCCATTTTTCTCACTTCTCCCTTTATATCTCCTTTTTTTTAAACACCCCATCTAATCTTTATTTTTCATATTTTCAATGAGGCAAAAGTCACGAAGGGTTTAAGTATTATTCCTGAGCCATGTCTTATTAATTAAGTCATCCATATTTTAGAGGCTTAATGACTAATAACTTCCTGCCCTCTGCAACCCTCTTTCGCTTTCCACTTTCTTATGCTCACACGTACTTCATCTGTGTGCATCATTAAAATTCATCCCACATGTATCTTTTCCATTAAACTACAGACTTTACCCCTCCTGTATGATTTTGTTTGCACTCTTGCACATGTCAAAACATACAATATCTACATTTCAATCATTAACTTGTCAGATGCTGAAAATGAATTTAGACTTGCCAGTCCATATGCTGTTACTGTTCAGTAAATATATTTGAGATTTGCCTTACTGAATAAATATGTAACACAATGATTGCTGAGAGAGGGCTGAGAGAGAAAAAGAGAGAGAAAGAGAGAGAGAAATAAAGAGGGGAAGAGAAGTACAGAAAGAAGGACATGTGGAAGAAAGATATAGAGTGAAATTGATAGAAAGGAAGAGAGAAAGGGAGGAAGAGAGAAAGGGAGGAAGAGAGAGAGAGGAAGGAAGAGGGAAAGTGCACATCCTTTCTAAGAACACTGTCGGAAGAGTTCAACAGACGACAGCTAAATCAACAATGCATGATGGGATACAAATTCCCACTAGCAACCCACGCCTTGCATGCCGTTGACACTTGTTTTGTCACAGACATATATCTATTGAATGAGATTCTCTGTATCAAGTTCACAGGCACATTCAAATGAAACATTTTCCTTCCTGCCTACTTTTATATTCATTGATAAATGTCTTCAGCAATAAACACATGAAGTAGAATGAATATGAAGAGTGACAGATTGTACACTTTGTAAGTTCCTCTAACCTTGTTCAATTTAAGGGATAGGGGCACACATCTAGCCAGTGCTCTTTCAAGTATAAATCAGAAGAAAATAAGCCTCATTTAATTATCTTCTTCTGCCCACTTTCAAATTTTAGATCCAAAAAGCACCTAAAATACACAATAATTATTTGTTATAAAAGGGTCAGAATTTTTCATTTACATCTCTTGATTGTTTTTTCTCTGTGCTTTTCATCCGTTATTACCTCACTTCCTCTTTACCAACAATTTCATCTCCCCTTATTCTCTTATAGAGTAGACAATAGAGCAATGAGGGAGAGAAATGAGGGAGAGCAATGAGGGAGAGCAATGAGGGAGAGAAATGAGGGAGAGAAATGAGGGAGAGCAATGAGGGAGAGAAATGAGGAAGAGAAATGAGGGAGAGAAATGAGGGAGAGCAATGAGGGAGAGAAATGAGGGAGAGCAATGAGGGAGAGAAATGAGGGAGAGAAATGAGGGAGAGCAATGAGGGAGAGAAATGAGGAAGAGAAATGAGGGAGAGAAATGAGGGAGAGCAATGAGGGAGAGAAATGAGGGAGAGCAATGAGGGAGAGAAATGAGGGAGAGAAATGAGGGAGAGCAATGAGGGAGAGAAATGAGGGAGAGCAATGAGGGAGAGAAATGAGGGAGAGAAATGAGGGAGAGAAATGAGGGAGAGAAATGAGGGAGAGAAATGAGGGAGAGAAATGAGGGAGAGAAATGAGGGAGAGCAATGAGGGAGAGAAATGAGGGAGAGCAATGAGGGAGAGAAATGAGGGAGAGAAATGAGGGAGAGAAATGAGGGAAAGAAATGAGGGAGAGCAATGAGGGAGAGAAATGAGGGAGAGCAATGAGGGAGAGAAATGAGGGAGAGCAATGAGGGAGAGAAATGAGGGAGAGAAATGAGGGAGAGAAATGAGGGAGAGAAATGAGGGAGAGATATGAAGAAGTTTTTCATTGGCTCTCACTCCCTCTTTGTTTCAGTGTAGAATCTCTAGTAATGTCCATCTCTCACTGTCTCTAGTACCTGTCTCAATCTCACATATTCTATATCAATATTTTCATCTCTCTGATCCTCTTTAGATGACAAGATGATAAAAACAAACTTGTAGACTTAACAAATGTGCATGCCTCTGTGTGGGAGGCCAGAGGGAGGGAGCTCATTTCCTCTCCCTCTCTTTCTACCACTCTTCCTACCACTATGTCTCTAGCTGTCTCTCCCTCTCTTCCTACCACTCTGTCTCTAGCTTTCTCTCCCTCTCTATCAATATTTTCATCTTCTCAGATCCTCCACGAAGCACAAAGCCAAGATAAGTCAAAGACATACCTGTAGAGTGTAGACTTAATAAAAAAATATGTGCTTGAGTGTGTGAGGGTGCATGAAAATGTGTGTGTATGTGGGGAGGGGGAGGGAGGACATCTGAAGGGTCTTTAAAAGAGTCTCTCTCTCCCCCTCTCTCTCTCTCTCTCAGCCACTCTGTCTTTAGTTGCCTATCTCTCTATCCTTATTTTTTATCTTCCCAAATGCCTCATATAATATAAATCCAGGATATGTCAAAGACAGACTTGTAAACTTGTGGGTGCATACATATGTGAGTGTATGTGGGGTGGGGATGGGGTTGGCGTTATGAAAGGTCTCTCTCTCTCTTTCTGCCTCTCAGTCTCTAGCTGTCCCACACTCCATCAATATTTACATCTTCTCCAATCCTCCATGGAATATTAGCTGAGCTAGGAGGAATGAAGAGAGACAGCTAGACCTGTAGATCTGCCTGGCTGGGAGTCAGTCAGCTGGGAGTACGTACAGCAGACCATGCTCGCTCAGTAAATGTCAGCCTCACATATCACGCTTCAAGAGGACCTGGGGATATGAATACCAACCGGCATGCATCCCATCCCTATTCAATATGCAGTGTTATTACCAACATATTTGAATGGCACTGAAAGTTTGTTATTGGATATGATGAAGGAGTGCTCCTTAGCAGTAAACATCCTACAGGGAAAGGTTTTCAATTTCCCCCAATTTTTCATTATAAATACTATTTACTACTCATACACTAATATTATTTACAGATATGATAGACATACTGATTATGTTGATAACAACAATAATAATGATGATAATTGTAAGAAGGAAAATAATAATAATAATGAGTAAAATTACGTGTTAGGCAAAATAAATGCCTGGTCATGTGTAGGCTCTAAACCAATCATTTGATTAGGATCCCCTTCATCACTTTATAATGGCAACTAAAAATATACTTCTGTTTAGTGGATACTGAACGAGAGAAATGCAGAAATGAGCATGCATGCCTGTGTTTGCACAAACAATTATAACCATTAAAATGACCTAAATCAAATGAAGCTCACTATGAGACTATTACGAAGATTTGACATTTGCCGTTTCACATGTGGGTACATGTGTGATTTACTGTTTATGCTTCATGTGTATTTAATATTGAGATGCCCTTGTTCATGCCAACTATGCGTGAAAAATGATCTTACATTCTTTTACTGAGAGATAATAATAATGACAATAATAGTTGCCATTTATAATAGTGCCTTTTCCACTAGAAACATAGCCCTTTGAGATGTCATCTATGAGTCAGTGTTAAAAGTTACAATATATATACGAAGCAGTGACAGTATGAGTTCAATGAATGCATATGGTTTCAGACAAGTATGTCTTCAAACTCAGATAAATTGTTCTACTGCTGGTAATGATTTCAGTTGAGGAGGGAGACTGTTCCAGAGTTTGGAAGCAGTAGAGGAGAATGCTGCATCACCAACTAGTTTGTTGTTGAGTGGTTAAATGAAGGTCACTAACGGTGCTAGACAAGTGTGCCATGTATGAGAACGTCACACGTACAAGACACTCCTCAACATACTTGGTGCTCATTTGTTAACCTCTTTGTAGACTAGTAGGAGAAGTTAGTAGGAGAATCTATCCTCTGTGATGAACTTGTCACAGAGGATGAGAACGTAAATGAATGTGGTACGCAAGTCTAGATCGAAGCAGCATTCTGTACTCTCTGCCTGCAATCGATTAACATCAGCTTGATTGATTCCAGTAGAGCATTGCAGTTGTCCAGACATGAGAACACTATGCACAGACAGCTGTTTGGCAAGTTAGTGTGCAGATGAATGTCCTGATCCTCCACAGATTTCTGATGATCTGCAAACTTGTGCAACATGGGAGGGGGGGGGGGTCATCTTACCATCAGCAGAAAAGGCTACTCCCAAGTAATGTACATGTGAACTGAGGGGGAGATGAGAGTACTGCCGATAGGTAATTCAATGTTGCATACTAGTTGAAGATGACATTGAGAGGCAAGAACAAGAACTTGTTTTCTTTATCTTTGTTCAGTTTCAGCATTTCCTACACATATACAAATGTATATCATATAATAATTTGAAACTAACCTTGTCACAGATGAATATAATAGCATATAATTACTGGAAGCAGGAGGTCTAGGGAAATCAATAGCATAGCAGCTTGGCTGGAAAAGTATGAGCGATAGTAAAGTTAATGATCAATTTGGAGCTTACTGTAATTCTAGCACCTCCTTCATGGCATGCAAGCCACAAACACTTAAAATGGCAAGCGAGTGTAGGAGAGGATGATCAAGTTGCTTTTATACATCAAGTATCTGCAACTTTGGGGATTAAAATCCCTTTTCGACTAAATTGAATTTCAAGTCCTTGAAACGTCCTTGTAGTCTGCATTTTGATGGCACAGACACTTTCTGGAATTTAAACAAGTTTACATAAAGGCTTTGAGCTTAAACTAAATGTGTCATTAAAGTTCTGGGGAGCGTTACAAATAATTTGTGAGCATTTTCATCTGTTATTATGCAAGTGTGGAAGAACATCAGATAAAAAATGTTCCCTGAAAAGCATGGCTCTTCAAATGCCATCATATTCTAAATATGACATGTAACAGCTTAAAAATAAGGACCACATTTTTATGCCACATTTTTATGCAGTTCCATATATATCTTTCTGTGTACAGTGCATGTTACTTTTACCAAGACTGGGCCAAATTTCTCATCCTTTTGATGATTCCAGAACATTGCGGTACACACCAATACTTGTATGCTACATGATCAACTGTTTCAGATTCCACACTGTTTCTTTTTACAATGCAATTGCATGATCAGAACTCAATTTCATCTTTAAGGCCCCTGAAGGAGCTTAATTTTCTACAAAGTTTATTATAAATAACAAGGCTTTGTGCCCACAAACTACCATTCCACGTTTCTGTCCTGAAGAAAAAAAGGGTGATTGGATGGATGAAGAGATAAGGAGAAAAGGTTGCAGAGCACAGGGGCGCAGCATAGCTCAACAAGTACACTGTATGTGCAATTTCATCAAGCGAATGATGCGCACATGATCGGATGTCTGTTTTTGCCTGCTATTTTTACATCAAGCAAAGGTCAATGCTTATTTTAGAGAAGTAACTTCATCAGTAGGCCTCCTCTCTGCTCATCTTTACCACAATCCGACCAAAACGGTGCCTCGCTTTCTTCCGCAAGTGTAAGCTTTTCATTTCAGTCACGAGAGGGTCTTATGTATAGATAGGGATCTGTGAGAGGAGGTTTTTTTTCCTTCCTAAAATGTGCACTTATATTATGCCTGAATGATTATGGGAAAAACACATTACAGAGTTACAAATGTAAAAGAAAGATTTTTGGCTTCTTTTTTGTTCACTAAAAAACAAAACAATAATGTGCCTTGCTGAAAAATTATCAACAGTCGTAATTCATTACTGAGCAAAACAAGGGCTTTTGTCAGAATATTTTTGTGTGGAGAGGGGCACAGGTCTGTAATATCTCTGGCAAGTAAGCGAAAGAAAAAAAGAAAAAAGGAAAAAAAAAGAAGAAGAAAAGTCTCCTACTCTCTTAAAAAAAAAAGAGTGAATTTTCACTCTATTTTCACTTTCTTGGGAGTGACGTCCGTGATCACTTGTTTAGGAGTGAAAATCGATTGATTTTAGAGTGCTCTCTAAGAAAAAAGAGTGAATGTTCACTCTATTTTCACTCCATTTTCACTCCATTTTCACTCTCCAGATGAATGACGTCCGTGATTTTGAAAAATTCACTCTTTTTTTTTTAAGAGAGTACCCCTAAACTATCATTTATGCAGAAATATAACAACAGGAGATGTTTTCCCCGGCAAACTTGCAACCCTGAATGTTTGGCCTGACCATAATTTTTTGCAGTTTTCATTTTATCATTTCAAAAGCACCCTACATTGAATGAATTCTGCTTTCATCAATGTTCTCAAATAATAAATGTTGGTCTGGAATTCTAGTCATGTTGTCCAATATCTTTCAATTCATCTCACGACTTGGGTCGAATTTCATTTTCACTTAATGGGCAGAATATGATATTTCTCCAATTTGAAAAGTGCATTTTATTATGGTATGAAGGGGAAAAAAATGAGTCCTCAAAATAAATGAGCAGAAGGTTCTCATTTATCAAGCCTAAAAAATGCATGACTTGATTAAGATGTGGTGAGAGAAACAAGTCCTCCACAAAAAGGAACAGAATGTTCTCATTTCTCTGTCTGAAAAATGCATGATTTCATTACCCTTTGGAAGGGAAAAACAGGTCCTTTTCACAAGCGGGAAGAATGTTCTTATTTCTCTAGCATGGAGAAAAGGTATGATCAGATCAAGATATGAAAGGAAAATTGGGAGAGATGAAATGTTTTCATTTCATCCGTCTAAAATGTATTGTTTCATATGTTACAGAAAAGATGAGTTTTCTACAGAGACAAAATGTTCTACTTTCTCCAGTTGAGTCCAGTATGAATATTGCATGACTTCATTACCCTTCTGATTAATCACATAAATGAGACATGGCTCTGAAATATTTCAAATAATTCATGTGTTAATAAAGATTATAGGAGAGCAGATATTTTCTCACAAATGAATCACAACTTTCCCAATAACTATAGCAGTTTCATCATAGTATCCAATAAAATGTAAAATTAAACCTTGTATTCTAATTGCTACCGAAAAGCATTTGTCACAAACATTTTCACAAGAATGATTTTAGAATAACAAATTCGATAAGCAATTTCAGCCCACAAATAAATGTAAAATTGCTGAGAAATTGTTATTTGGATAAAGTAGGGAAAACTGCCATCGATCTCTAGAGCTAGTGAAGCAATTTGTCACAAACGGTAACAATTTGACGGTGATAATAACACATTTTTCCTGTAATGAAAACAAAATGAAACAGCAGGATGAAATTGCTTTCACTTAATATTGATTGGCCTCTGATTAGTTTTCGCGGTTTATTAAGTATGCTCCAAGTAAACTATCTAAAACATGTTCTCTTTCTTTCAAATGTTGAATTCCACATTGCATCCTCAATCAAGATGAACACATCCATATACATGTAACACTGACATATTGTTATTCATCTATTCTTTATTTATCTAGTGTACATCAAAAGGCGAATAGAATTTCCTAAAATTAAAATTGCTTGCTGGCCATGAAAAAGTAGGGTAAATTCATAGAATTTGTATAAACAGCAGGAGTACCTTTTATGCAAACTGTTATTTTTTCTTTCAACTTTTCATGAACCTTGCAATTGCATTTATCTGCTTCATCTAATACACTATATGGGATTATCTTGAATCTGTAGATAGATAAAAAGATAATTTAATTCTTATCATGCAAAGCTGCAATTTTATATGGCTAAATGTTATTGTCTAAGCTATCACTCTAAAGGAAAGCACAAGAAATGATGATCTCTATACATCGTTGAAACTATATTAAGGTCATGAAGTCATATAAACCAGACAAATCAGCAAACGTTCAATCACACATCCCTAAATCAACAAATACATCTTCAAAAGCATCGTTATTCCACTTGACTTTCCCTCTCCATTCAACGACAACAATAACGCCATCACAGATTCGTCATCATCAAACATGATCGACTCCAAAAGCTGCATCACCTTAAAAATATATAAATAAACCTCTCTCCATCTCCTCCTCCCCTTCATAAAAGATTCCCAGGCTGGTTGCCAGGGCTTGCTCGCTCTACAATTTCATCCATGAATCACTTTCTATTCAACCATGTTCTCCACTTTTCACCTTTGGTATTTGCCACCATCTTCTGAAGTTTTATCATGTATTTACGGTAGAGGCAGAGGCAGTGAAGATGATGAGGGCAGTCTCGCGTATGGTCATTCGATCATAAAGACACAACCTTGTTTCATACTCAACGCTAACTGATTCATGTTGGAAGGAGGGGGGGGGGGGGGGGGAGCAACTAAGACCAGTTATCTGGATGTGACTAATTCACAGCAAATCAAGGTCCTTGAAAGGACTCCGTCTGCACGAACATATTTCTGGATGATTCTTCAATTGCTTTATTCATGCACGAATAGTAGTTTTTGTGAATAAACTATGATACAATTGGTGGTAATTTCACTGACAAAATAAGAAATTATTTCTTCTCTAACAAACAGCATACATATATGGCATCTTCTCAGAGCTAAACAGGGTTAACTCCTATCATACCAAAAGAACTTTGACAGTCAGACCGCAGGTCGTATGCTAATGAGCAAAACCGGCCTGTTTTATTTCCAATCCCGCGAGCGCTCGCTCCTGTCATCTAACGTCTCGCGAGTCACGAGATTTTTGTACCGTGTACTGCGAGTGCAGTTTAAGAGAAAACCAAGCTTTCTGCGGTCGCAATGTTTAGGTGAGTACAAAGTCCGTTTTCTTGTGTCTATTATCGTTCTTTTTCTGTAAAATTTGAGTAAAATTTCGTATAGAAAACACGTCATAACCACACGCCTCTCTTTAGGAACTGTTTTTGCAAGCCTCTAAATGTTGCTGGATCCTGACCCTGTCATAAAATGTACGATTTTAATTTGTTTTTAATTGTCATCTGCAGATGTTGACGATTCCATCGATGTGTAATTTGTCCCGGCTCACAAATTAACAATATGAGTATTTGCCCCCCTAAAGTTATGAATATTTAATTAGTTGATCGTCTTGAAACCGTGAACGATGTGCACAAAGTCACGTGTTACCGGAATCCGAACTTAAGAGGCCATTTTCGATGAACGGTCAAGTTTTTATAGTGTAGTCCCGCGTACTTACATTTTTGTGTTTAAACCACTCGTTAGGTAACCAGTCGCAAACATTGAAAGAAAAGATCGTAGAGTCGAATTCATGAAGCAAATATGTTATGAATTTATCAAATTTACATATACCGTGTGTCTCAAAAAAAACGTAACACTTTTGAAATGGTTGCCAAATTGAGCATATATAATTTTATGAAAAAATGTTGATATGTATGGAAAGCTAAAGGACCAACCTTTCATATGATATGAAAAAATTGAAAAAAAAATCATGCTTCGATGAACAGTGTTCACTTAAGTTAGAGGTATGAAAATGGGCCTGCGCAGGATTTTTCCTTCCAATTTTGGACAGGTAAGTTACTTTTAGCATACAAAATAAGTTTGATATGAGATATTCATGATCGATGGATTAAGAGTTAAAAGGATGTTTTGAATACCAGTCCTTTCTCTCTGTCATTTATCAATCCCCAAACACCACCCCTGCCACACACACACACACACACACACACCAACTTCCACTCCCATCTTATTGTATCATTGATCTGGTAGATGTGAACAGGATGAAGGAAGAATGGGAAAATGTTAAATTGAAATACCGTATTCAAAATCATAATTGACATTATGCAACCCACTCTCCTCCCCCCCACAACCTTTTCCCATCCCATCACCTACCCCTTGCCTTTTCTTTATCAGTTTTCTTCCGTAAGTTTGGTGGATCATCAATCACATTTTATTCAGGTTTTATGAATGACCCAAACATGTAATAGCTAAGTACATCATTCATTATGCATTGAAAATACCAGAATTCGAGGTATTCAAAATATCCTTTTGATTCAAAATATCCTTTTGATCCATCGATCATGAATATCTCATATCGACCTTATTTTGTAAGTTACAAGTAATTTACCTGTCCAAAATTGGAAGGAAAAATCCTGCGCAGGCCCATTTTCATACCTCTAACTTAAGTGAACACTGTCCATCGAAGCATGATTTTTTTTTAATTTTTTCATATCATATGAAAGGTTGGTCCTTTAGCTTTCCATACATATAGACATTTTTTCATAAAATTATATATGCTCAATTTGGCAACCATTTCAAAAGTGTTACGTTTTTTTTGAGACACACGGTATAACCGTCAAAAAATATATGGTTAATAAAAAGGTCTTCCAAATTCTATATATTTTTGCTAGATCAAGGTAAGGAGATTGATGTAGATTGTGTCTTGACTTGACTTGAGACTGAGAGTTGAGTGATCAGTGATGATGTGATGTCTGATGGTGATGGAGCCAAATTTGCACTTGGCTACTTGCAGTTCTAAACGTCTAGTAACAGTAACTTAGATCATGACATGGGTGAGAATCTATGATGAAAATCAAGCAAGACCCAGTTTTTTATTATCAAAATCAGTTTGGAATTAACTTGGGTCACAGCAGCAGCCTGTGCATCTGCCATGTCTGGGCGCTGCGCCTGCGGTGACTATTCAGACTAGTTTATCCTATTCTCAAATTCTTTCAAGTTTCATATCTCACTCTCAGATTCAAAAGTTTCAATTGTCAGAGCAAGGTCATTAGCTACCAATCTTGAAAGTTGAAACAGCCCTAGAATTCCATTTATCATGCCATTCATGGTGATATTGCAGTGATCCATTAAATTGAGCTGTGTTGAACCGAGATTGAAGGCACTTAGTTTGCCCCCCCCCCCTGAATTTTACCAGTCTTTCTGGTGTAGATTTAAACGTAGTTAAATTTCTGCTTTTTTTTTTATCAACAGTCACTCATTCTTAGTTTCTTTTGTTTCCCTTTTTTTCGTTCCATGTAGGAGATGGCAGATTCATGTATATGGTGACTCAATTGTTCGTGGTGTAAGTTTTGATCAGGATCAGTTTGGTGGCAAAATATTCTGCTATCCGGGTGCCACTGTTAGGAATCTTCGACAGATAATTAGAGCACAGACTTTGACTCCACAGTGGATGCAGTTGTAATCCATATTGGAACTAACAATCTTGGCAATAGTGTCTGGGAAAGAACTGGAGGACAATATAGAGATTTGATTTTTAGTCTACGTGAGAAGTACAGAGAATCAAGAAGCTGTGAGAATGTAAAAACAACACATTTACAGAATCCTACCTCTGTGTCTTTAATAGAATTTGATAACAGTGATGATTCTGATTATACATCTAGTGATGAAAGTGATTTGGAAATTAATGACAGAGATATGCAGGTTGATGATGATGTACATGTCTTTGAGACCTCTGAAGGTAATGTAAGGGAAGCTGAGATAACAGATTTTTCTGAAGATGAAACAGAATTGGCTTTAAGAGAAGGTTGAGTTCTGGGAAGAGGTGAAAAAATAATTTGTGAGCGTAATCATTCTTATTATGCAATTGTGGAAGAAGATCAGATAAAACATGTTCCCTGAAAAGCATGGCTTTTCAAATGCCTACATATTCTAAATATGTCATGTAACATCGTAAAACTCGGGGGTAGGATTTTTACGCCACGTGTTCGTGTAGTCCCGTTTTTGTAACTTTACCAAGACTTGGCCAAATTTTTTATCATTTTGATGATTCCAGAACCTTGCAATACACACAAGTTCTTATATGCTAGATGATCAACCTTTTCTGGTCGATTCCACACCGTTTCACAATGCAATCGCATGACCAGAACTCAACTTCATCTTTAAATACTGACTGATATTACTTGTCGGAATGTTTAAGAGTTATTGCTCGGCATTTGTATTCTATTTTATATATGTTTGTATTCAGAGTTTTATTTAGTTATGTACATGTACATGCTGCCTCATTGACGTAATTACTGGTTATTACAACTTAATATGTATTAGAACTTTTGTTACATTACTGTCAGCTTTTTATCAAAGAGATTTACTAGTAGATATGTTGTCTTCATATACATGCCAGGTGTTTTCAGTTACACCCATATTTATAGTGGTTATTAATTCTAGATTGTTTTCTTGAGCACATGCATGTTCATTATTATATTATATTCTAGAAATGAAGGAAGTGTAAACAAAATGTTACACTGCTATCTAGTATCTACATGTATCTTGTATTCTGCTTTTTAAAATAAGATGAAACTTGCCAGCTGACGTTTTGAATGCTATGGAGACACTTTTTTTTCTAATAGCGTTTGTACAATCTTTCTTTTCTTGCCAAAGAAGGTTCTATCTTTTTGTTTGAATAGACTCTCTGAGATATTTAAATACCGGTGATCTGTATGCAATTATGTTTATGTTTGGATCATGGTATGCTTTACTTTAACGAATGTTTTGTTTGCATTTGCTGTCATGGTGATAAGTATTGGTCACAGGGAGTCTTTCTTTATTTTGTCATATTGTACAACTCTGCATATATGTATGTATTTCCTAGATATGTTGTCTTCATATACATGCACGGTGTTTTCAGTTACACCCATATTTATAGTGGTTATTAATTCTAGATTTTTTTTCAACACATGCATGGTCATTATTATATTTTTTTCTAGAGTTGAAGGAAGTGTACCGGTAAACAAAATGTTACATCTACATGTACATGTATCTTGTATTCTGCTTTTAAAATAAGATAAAACTTGCCAGCTGACGTTTTGAATGCTACATGTATGGAGACACTTTTTTACATGTACTTTTTAAAATTTTTATTCTACTAGCATTTGTACAATCTTTTCTTCTCTTGCCAAAGAAGGATTCTATATTTTTGTTTAAATGAACTCTTCAAGATATTTGAATACGGGTAGTCTGTATGCAATCATGTTTATGTTTGGATCATGGTATGCTTTACTTTTAACAAATGTTTTGTTTGCATTTGCTGTCATGGTGATAAGTATTGGTCACAGGGAGTTTTTCTTTATTTTGTCATATTGTACAACTCTGCATATATGTATGTATTTCAAGGAAGTAAATTATTTTCAACATTGTTATAAAAAAAGGTCATGTCACTACTACGTTACTCAAATGGCCATTTAGCATAGATGGATCAGGAAATGCAATTTGTATTAGTTCATTAGTTATTCATAGTACCATTCCATCACACCTCACTTTTAATTACTTTGTTTATACTCTTGTCAAAGAAAGTTATCCGGGTAATAAACCATTATTATAATCATGTACACATATCACTTGATTATGGTTTATGAATATGGAAATCAAAAGGAATTGTGAAATATTATTTTGTTTTGGGAACAAGGCAGTTGCTTCATCTCCTTGACACATTTGTATTGTATTTTCACATTTTTTCTTTATGGTGGTGTCTATTTCAACATTATTGTTGTCAGTTTTTTTTTGTACTAGACTTTCAATTTTGTTGATAAAAAAGACCTTGCCAAATATTTGTGTGTGACTTAAGAACAAGCCTATTTTATGTGTGTGATATTTTTTTCACATGATATTGTATTTTTAAAGATGAAACCTGTACATATGTTTTTATATTAAAAAGCCTTTCATAAGTTAAATTTTTTCTCATGCTCCTTGTAATTCTGTAAATATCGTTTCAAGAATGAGCGGTACAGAGGCCTACGAGTAAAAATGAGTGGTAGGTTTTATAGTTGGAAGAATAAGAGCGAGATGGATGAGAAAGCATGGAATATGAAAGGGAGAAGTAATGAAGTGATCAAGGTTAATCACCATACCTTTAAATTCCAACAATAACTCCAGCATGCAGTGCAGTCATTAAAAAATATATATATTATTTTGTGATTTTGGAGGATGAGTGCTGTAGACTTCTAAGTCTAGGTTACTGTTAATATAATTAGACTCCAAAAAAAGTCCAAATAAATTAGAGTCTAACCCACTCGATCTAGTAATTGCTGAGCAGCAACTTGATTTCACTAAGGGCAAATAAATTCATAAAAATGACAATATCTTTGACGGAATAATTCACGTAACTGCTGCCTGTGAGCTGTGGTCCCATGGTCTTTACTGAGTGACTGCGACTGAGCTGAGATTGATGTGTTT
Source organism: Strongylocentrotus droebachiensis (assembly GCA_035222895.1). NCBI lineage: Eukaryota > Metazoa > Echinodermata > Echinoidea > Camarodonta > Strongylocentrotidae > Strongylocentrotus > Strongylocentrotus droebachiensis. Next base: position 135,289 of record JAVYIG010000924.1, read on the forward strand.
ACGCCATTCACGCAGTTCTGAACAGTACACACATTTAGTAGAGTGGGACTGATTCGGTCACATTGGTGTCGGTAAATTCAAGAGATATATTTAGCCTACGGTATCAAAATGTATTTCTTTTCGAAGCACCTCACTTTTTCAATGTATTATCCTGATTTAAATAAGAATAGTTTGTACGTGAGATGCACAATTACATGGAATAAATAGCGGACTGTAGCAGACAGATTCGTTCCGGACCGTTCTGAGTGAATTACGTCATTGTAGGCTGCTCGCTCAACCAATCAGGGTGCAGGAATCGTTCGCGAGGGCTCGTTTTGTTCGAGAACGTCTTTTGGTGAATTTTTCGGGGACAATGTTTAACATTTTGCTGGATCCTGACCCTGTCATGAGATGAATCATCAAATATTTAGGTTCATTAGAAAGGTGAATATATGTGGATTCGGAATATTCATATGGCAATTACGTCTCGGGGGTTTAAACAAAAATTATAACGGTAAATATAAAACCTTGTGATTTGTGAATGTTTGGCAATATCTTATTACAAATATGAATCCTTTCCGATAACCAATTTCATTAAAAATATATATGTACGGAAATGTTGGGGTTTCATCTTGTGAAATCTAAAGACAGAAAGAGAAAAAAATAACTAAGAGCGAAACTATGAGCGTTTGCAAAAGTGTGTTTCACAGCGGCTTCAGAGGTCAGACGAAGGTCACGAGATCGTCGCTGGAAATAAAAGAAGCACATTTTTTCGGACCTGCGGACTGACTGTTGATGTATAAAATCTGATTTATGAGACATGCTCATACACATATCTATATATGGGCCCATGCAAGGTTCATACAACTTAAACATCAAGTTCCAAAAAAAGGGGAATGTGCCAAAAAACCACACACACACACACTAAAGATTGTTTAAGTTCAGGGTAATGTGAAAGCATCCAAAAACGAGCTGCACAGTAGCAATCAAAACAGTTGATTTCATGGCTGATTCACCACAGATTAATTTAATACATAAATGGGTTAGCGTCTTAGCTCAAGAGCTACCCCAAGAGTTCCACAGGCCCAAAAGAATTATTTTGTTATCTCAGTATGCTTTTTATGGATTTAGGATTTTGGAAACTGGGCAGACAAAAAAGCAAAATCCTCAGTGAAGGTTGACCTATTTCACTGTGACAAACTGAAATCAATAGAAAATGTAATATGGTCAGGAGGAGATCATCAACACTGCTGCATCATGGAGGCAGTTCTATACCAGCATTAGGGATTTAAAAAGGGAGAGAGAGAGAGAGAGAGCAAGAAAGAGAGAGAGGGAGAGAAAGAGAGGGAGAGAAAGAGAGAGAGAGAGAGAGAGAGAGAGAGAGAGAGAGAGAGACATATATCAGCCAAATGCACCTTGTATTTTTGCATCATGTAAAAAAAATGCACCAAATATTCTAAGGGGCTATTTTGCTAGCTGTTATATTTTCTTACACCTCCTACCCCTAAGAATATACTCTCTCTCGCCAATAATGTTCAGCATTTAAATAAATATAGATATAAATAAATTAAAATATACTTGGCACCATTTACTGTCTTTTAGCATGACATGGGGGGGGGGGGGGGTACATGTTAGATTTACTATCCGAGGTAGATGTGAAGTTATTACCATTGAATTTAAAGGCAGGCTTTACTACTTCAGCCAGAAGGGATAAGGCCACCCACCAAGCCAGCGAGGTCACTGTGACAGGTACCTATCTCATTAACTCAGCTCTCATTTAAAAGAAGAAAAAGAGGATCATGGGGGACCAACAGGCACCGATTGGGGAATTTTTCTATATAGAGGGAGCAAGTAGCTACAAGTAGGACAGTGTGCCTTTAAGCAATGTTCTAAACAGATTGAATTCTAGGGGTGAGGTCTCCTTTAATGTCTTGATAAGCTAGCTGGATGCCATTATACCAAAGGTGTCTGAGCATGGTGGTAATACCACCGGAGCCTCCATGATTCATTACTTTGGTTGAATGCTATCATTCTCACTGTGTTAGAGGCTCAACACCTCAACATGTTTCCAGGGAGCATAGAGGCTGAAAATCAGAGCATTGCGACAAGGTGCCGTCTATTGACTGTACCGGAGAGGGGTGGGAGGAGAGGGAGGATGAGGAAGGGGAGGGGAGTATGAAGGGGAGGGGGAACATGAAGGGGAGGGGGAACATGAAGGGCAAGGGGAACATGAAGGGTGGGGAGAATTAGGAGTGGAAACAACAAAGAGAGAGTGAGTAAGAATGAGAAGTGGGAGGATCAAGAGAAAGGGAAAAGAGGAATGAGGAAATTGAGGGGCGAGGAGGATTATGAGTGGGAAGGATGAAGTGTGGAAGGCAGAGGTTTATGAGGTTAAGAACATAGAAGATGAAAAAAAGTGCATCTCATATCTCATGGAGGACAATTCATTGAAATCCACCTATTTACATGAATAACTTCTTAAGAAAATAGAAACATTCAAGTAGAGAAAATTAGGGATTACTATTCAAAGTATGTCATCATATTGGCAATATAGATGCTTATTGAGATGCCACTGCCTGGCAAACCTGGAAGCATGATTATTTGTCATATTTTGACATTAAATTGGCAATCTTAAAAATCTTTACTTGGGCCAACAGACTATCCTATTGGGGAACAAACTGTAAAAATCCCTCAAAGCTGTTGAAAAAAAATGATCCTAGAAGGTGTCATTAATGGAAGGGGTTCCCTTTTTAATTGTACTTCACAACTAAAAGCGGAAGGAGAAGTTCCCCATTGAAATGAATGATGAGTGATTGAAGGCCCTGCACAAACTGTTGGGTATAGTCGCATCTAACACATGATCCTTCAAGGCATGCTCTCAAGAAATTGGAGGGCAGCTAGGGTGCACATTGAGAGGGTAATCTCAAAGGTAATGTTGTTAGTTCAAACTTGAACCGGGATGAAGTTTGAGGATATCTTAAAGCTGCCAAGTGAAACCCAAGGATGTCTCTGAGGATGTCTTCAAGGATGTCTTCAAGAACATTCTGAAGCATTGTCAAGGTCTCAGATAATCTAAAGGATTTTCATAACACCACAAGGTCAAATTCATTCCAGGTCAATGTGAGCAGCTGATAGGTATCACATTACATTGAAATTCTTTTGTTTGCATAAAAAAGCACTAAGTGCATTCCTTAAACTTAAACCTACAAGTATCTTTCAAAACTTGGAGTGAAATAATAAAGAACCAGTTGAACATAGACAGCAAAATGACTGAGAAAGAGAAAAATAATCTGCAAAAAACCTAAATTCATACATCTATACTCATTACTCAAGCTATACATACAAGCTGAATTTTTAATGGAGAATAAGATGCTTACCCATAGTCGTTAAGCATCACTAAAAGACGACAATCTTGTTTGGCAGTTACTTCCTTGGAAAAGTTAATAGGCTCGATTTTCTGTTCAGTTTATTACTAGACACAGTAGTGACAGTACCCTAGGGCTTGTGGTTATGGTATCAATCATTCAAAGGAATACAGACTAAAACAGATACTTTACAGGTTCTCCTCTTTAAAACATTTGCTTTCATTAAATGGGCAGTGAACTATGGACATAAAACTATAAATGCATTTGGTAAGAGTGGAGTGAATCACGTTTCCTTGGAAATGAAACCCTAAATTTATATCCTGGATTTTTGAAATACATTTAGGAAGCCATAAATCACTGAGCCGTCATAGTTTCTCCCCTAATTATTCCCACTCTTCTTTACCAGAACTATCTTTGTTCTTTGTCTGAATGATATATTCCCCTCCTAATTGCTTCTCTTTCATCCAGCACCCTAAACATAGAACAGATGAACCCTAAACAAAATAACATCTTTCACATTTCCCATATTGTTTCCATTACAAGGTATGGTGTGTATTACAAAACCTCCTACTTCCTTGAAAGACATTTGCAATGGCATTATTCTCATCCACACCCAATGGCCCGAATTCACAAAGCAAGGTTTAGCTCAGACCAAGGTTTAAGTTTAAACCTCCTTTTGTTTCGCCAAACCTCCTTTTGTTATTTATAAACCTGGTTTGTAAATAACAAAAGGAGGTTTGGCGAAACAAAAGGAGGTTTAAACTTAAACCTTGGTCTGAGCTAAACCTTGCTTTGTGAATTCGGGCCAATAAGTCTGATGTAAGTTGCTTTTTGTCCAAATTATCTTGAACCGTTTTAATGCTGTACATGGTTTAAAATGCATGATTTTAACATAATGTATAAAAAAAAAAATAGACAAATTAGAGCCTGCCTATCTCCTTGAAAATAAAAATGGGTTGATGTCTTATTAAGTTACATATCACAGGACAATGTCCATATCAAATGAGAAGGGTGCTTTAACTGTAAACTGTTCTCACTACATATAATTTATGACACATGTTTGTAAATGTGGTGGCACTGCAAGGGTTAATCTGCAATATACAAGATGAGATCGTGATGATGGCACAAAAACCACACTATTGTCATTAATGTTCATTTCCACTGATAGGAAAGCAAGGAAAATGGGCAGATGAACATTATGTGTGAGATATGTACGTGTGGATGGATGTACAGTCAGATCTATTTCTAGCAGATGGATTGAGATCCACAGGGAATGTCTGATATAATGAAGAGATTTATAATGAAATTATATTAAAGCCATTGGGCTTTTCATTTCTATCATTGCAGAGAGAGAAGGGGAGGGGGTAATAATAATAAGAGAGAGAGAGAGAGAGAGAGAGCAATAGAGAGGAAAAACAAATAGAAAGTAAGGGCAACTTGAGATAAAGTGAGAAAGAGAGAAAAAGGGACAGTTAACATAAACAGATGAAAAGGGAGACAAGAAAGAGTGAGAGAGGTGAGACAGAGAAAGATATAGGGAGGGAGGGAGAAAGAGAGAGAGAGAGAGAGAGAGAGAGAGGGGGGAGGGGGGGGGGTAAGACAAAAGATACAACAGAAGAGATACAGAGGATGGAACAGAAAAATGAGAAAACTGAGTTAGAGAGAAAGATAAATAAATGGAAACTGGGAAAACTGACATGTAAATACACAAACAGTTTAATGTTTAATCTTTTACATTCCTACTCAAAGCCACCACAAACCTGCAGCAGATATAAAGATACAAAATCTAACAAAGAACAAGCTATAAAAAGAAGGGGAAAAATACAGCAAGGAGACTGTGATTTAGAGTGCATTATATAACCTGTCATCTAAACTTGGCTATGATGAAGTGGGGCTTTTAGCGACATACCACCACACAAGACATGCAGAACTGCAAAATGTCATCCAATTAATGAGGAACATTGTGGGCAGGGAAAAGCTCAAAAGGGAAACAGGAGAGAATTCAAGAGAGAATTAAGGATGGTTTTGCCAATTTGAAGGTAAACCACAGTATCAGGGATTACACCAATATAAAGCCAAAACCTTAAAGATAAAGGTGAGTTCTGGTCATCTGATTGCATTGTGAAAGAAAAGGTGTGGAATGGATTAGAAAAAGTTGATCATGTAGCATGTAAGTATTGGTGTGTACTGCAAAGTTCTAGAGTCATCAAAATCATAATAAATTTGGCCCAGTCTTTGTAAGGTAACAAGCACTGTACACAGAAAGATGTATATGGGACTACACAATTGGTGTCGGGGCTACTAACCTTGATTGCCTAATCTTTCTATGCTCATTACTCAGCCAGTATACATTTTCTACCAAAATTATTTGGCAAATGACATTTATTTGTAATCTTGAACATTCAGTGTAAGTTTCGTTTGATTCTGTGAGAATTCATTTTTTTTTTTTTACCAGAACTTGCTTTTATCTTTAATTTTGGTGTAAAGTTGCACATATGCACATACAGTGCATAGCATGCTTTGGGAGTTGCTGATTCTCTTTAAAAAATATTACAAATATATTACTGGTATGTACATCTGCTTATTAGGTGAGTGTATGTCAAAAGACATGTTTTCCTGCGCAAAATCTATTTATCTGGCAAGAAAGATTAATACAACCCTTCGAGTCATATCAGACTCTAGACTCAACTGATTTCTATGGAGGTATTATTAATATTCAATGTAAAGGCACACTTTCTCACAAACAGTTCGTCTCAAAGACCCTCTTCAAACTAGGTTCAACTTCTAGATTTCTTCTTAGAAGTGAGGGACATTGGTAAACAGAAAATCAATATACCAAGACTGAGCTCCCATTGCAGAATATCCAAAAGGATTAAACACTGAACAATCATGGCAGGCTCAACCACGACTAGATTCATCCACATCATCTACATGCATGCATGCATGCATGAGAGAAGGGGCGCAGGGATTCGATCAGTCACAAGTTATCGCCTCATCCGTGAGAAATTATTGATTGTTTGGAAGTAATCAGTAATTGCATGGGATTGACCTTGGCTCCCTCAAGGTCATCTGCGCAGGCGTGGCGCAGGGGGGGGGGGGGGGGTTCTTGTGCTGCTTTGTCTGTGTGCCCTAGGTTCAGGAAAGCAGGTCCTGGAGCGAGCGAGTGTGTGATGGGTGAAGGTATCAATACCAAGATGGAATATATATGCGATCCAGGCATGGAGGAGGGAAGAGAAATGAGAAAGAGAGAGAAAGGGATGAGAGGGAAAGAAAACTGGGAGAGAGAGAGAGGAAGAAAGAGACAACGAGAAGAAGAGAGAGAAGTGGAGAAATAGAGAGATCGAGGGAGGGAGAGGAAAGACTGAGAAAGAAGAGAGAGAAGATACATAGACAAAAGTAGAGAAAGGGGGGAATGAGAGAGAAAGGGGAACGAGGGGTAGAGAGAGAGAGAGAGAGAGAGAAATAGAGGAGGGTTAGGGATGTTCATGTTATTACTTGTTACAGTTGCAATAAGCAGCCAGTATAACTAAGGAATAGGAGCAGCCGTGCGTGTGTATGTGGGGGGGGGTGGGGTGGGGGGAGGGGTACATGTTATATTTACTATCCGAGGTAGATGTGAAGTTATTACCATTGACTTTGAGCAGTGTTCTGAACAGATTGAATTCTAATTTGAATTTCCCCAGAATTCCTCAGTATTTCTATAGGATGAAAATGAAATTGAACTGGAAGCCCGACTGCTGAGAACACAGCATTCTTCCAGAATCTCGGGTAAAGGTAAAGGTAATAGTTTTTTGTGTGTGAAAAAAAAAGCTGATACAAACCCGATTCTGAGGTATAAAGAACCAGGAGAGACAAAAATATGTTTGATCAATATATTGATTCAGCGACACCGCGTGAATGGCACAATAGAGAGAGTGCAATGGATAGAGAGAGAGAAAGAAAGAGAGAGAGAAGCTGGGAATATAAATCAAATGGGATGGATCTACATAAATAATGCAATATAAAGAGAATCATTAAAGGCAGAAGATAGACAGGGAAAAGAAAAGAAAAAAAGAGAAGACATAGTATGATACAAATATCACAGCACCATTAGCTATCTTTGCACCAAAATTGATCCATGGCATCCATGTTTGCACAGTATCCAGTGTGTGCTAGCAGCATAAGAAAACAAGCAACTAATTGAGATTCAGCACCCACTAGTAGCGCTATCAGGCTGGATTTCCGGCTCAGCTCATTATGTGACCGTGAATAATGTGTCTGAAAAGGGCAGTGCAAATGGGACGCGAGCGGCTAAACCTCGTTAATTTAAAACAATGCATTAGGGGAGTGTCCCCATGGTGGGTTACAGCAACGCCACAAACTCCTCGTAAGACCCATCCCTCTACTCTCTCATTTTCTGGTTGTGTCAAATAAGAGTTCAATCCGTTACTTTGGCAAAGGCTTGGTGATCTATGACTTTTTCCATCTTAAGATGTGGTCTGCGCGTAACTGTCCCTCCCTCTAGAGGCTTGCTCTTTTCGGAAACCTGATAGCCGTTCCATAGAGGAATCCCAGGGGTAATATTCAAAGCAGATATGTTATGCTTCATCTATGAATAGCGATACAACCTTCAGGCCCCTTCTCCTCTCTCTCTCTCTTTCACTCTCTCATTCTATACTGATTACTATGTGCACCTCAAGGAGGTGTTTGATCTTGAATTCCATGTATTTCTCTCTCCCCATCTCTTACTTTCCTCCTCCCTCTTCATCTCTCTCTCTCTCTATTTCACTTTTCTCCTCTCTCTCCCTGTCTCTTCACTGTCCCCTTTCTCCCTCCTTTCTCATTCTGTATGATTGATAACTCAAAGAGATGCTTCCACTATAAATAGCTGTGTATCCTACAAGTCCATTTCTTTGTCTACCTCTCTCTCTCTCTCTCTCTCTCTCTTTCTCTCTAATCTTCTAATCTATACCATAGAGGCAACTCAAGGATAATATCAAAGGGGACATGTTATATTTTTCCACTTACAATGCATCCTTCAGGCAGCCCTATCTCCCATCTCCCCTCCCCATCTCTCTCTCTCTCTTTCTCTCTCTTTCTCTCTCACCTTCTGTACCATAGAGGCAACTCAAGGATAATATCAAAGGAGATTATGTTTTTCCACTTATAATGCATACTTCAGGCAGCCCCTCTCTCTCTCTCTCTCTCTCTCTCTCTACCTCTCTCTCTCTCTCTCTTTCTTTACCTCTCACTCTCTTTCTCTCTACCACTCTGTGATGAACAGTTGAATTGCATTAGGCATGCCCCATCACTGCTTAACACAATTATCTCATCTCCAAGAGGCCAATGTCGTTTACTTGGTATTGAGTGGAACCTTGTGACAACGTGATATTCCCCTCGCAGACACAATGCCGTTTAAATCAACAGGCACACAATACCATTCTAGCATTTCAAATTAAAAAGAAAAATGCTGATTTGCAATCCATACGTAAATGAATTATACTGCATGAAAGTACATGTATAATCACACACACAATTCAACAAGCACTCAAATTTAGTATATTAATCCAAACTGCAATAACAAATTTCTATCAGTACATGAAAAGCATACTGCATACAAGAATAATCTTTGAATTGATATCCTTTGACTTTCATTACAGCCACACATTGCATCCATTCTTCACCAGCGAATCACAATTATCTTTTAGCGCATTATCAAGCAGATATTATCATTAATTCATGGAAAATAATCAAAATTCATGCAGACACAAACATTTCAGCTCGAGTTCATGAATAAACGTAAAAATATTTAAATTTCATGAAATGCAATATTCATGTCATAAATAGAACTCTCAAGAAAGAAAAGCCATTAACAAATCAATCTAACTAATTGAATATCTGAAACAGGTAAACATTTTAAATTTCAATAAGCAAAAAAATGCATTATAATACTTTTCAATATAAAAATTTAAGGAAAATAAATATTGCAAGCAATAGATGCATTGTTAATATAATGAAAGCTAAAAGTGTAGACTGATGAGTATATGAACAGATGCAGTAGCTACTAGAATATGATTAGATAATGATAAAGCAGAGAAAATCTGAATAATATAAAATAATGTGAATAAATACTACTTCATAAATGTAAAAACTCTAATTCAAATGAGCCAAAGTGAGTCCGAAATTGAATGGAAAGTGAAAAGTTGTTAATCTGGGAAAATCTAGAACAATTTATGTACATGTAATTTCCAGAAATCTAGATATACCTTCAAGGGTAAACAGTGAAGATTCTTTCACACACTCCTGAACCCCAGCCACTAGGCTGTGTCTTCATCAGCTTGAGATTGCCAAATAGCCCGCTATTTCTGATTTGGGGAATAATACTGAAGTTACAGATCGAGATTGACCTCGAAACTTGAAACTCAAGCTTGGGAAATTAGCTTGAGATATTTTGCTCAGCGTTCACGCATAGCGTGAGTCTTCGGGCTGGTGATGACGCACCGGACAAATAGCTGGATAGTTTGCAAACTAGCCCAAGATATCTTGGGATGATTATCTCGACCAATTATCCTGCTAATTGCAATGTCAGGCTGATGAAGACGGAAATTAGCTGGATAATTTCTGATCGGGATAGTTGAATTAGCGGGTTATTTTGCAATCTCGAGCTGATGAAGACAGGCTCACTGTGACTGAACAGCTAAAGTGTCATGGATACTTGAAGAGGGTACCCCTCCCCAGGGAGCATCGCCCCCGGAGGTTGGGGTTACTCAAGTCGTTCCTCATCAACAGAAGCCTGCCAAGTGATCCTTGACACTTCTTGGCGCAAGATAAGATTCTATAAAAAACGTATTGGCTAGATTCCGTCTCGGGTTACAAATGAGATATTTATGCAATGCTGGGTACTAGCCCAAAGGATAATGAGCAAGGGCAGAATTGTTAATTATGTATTCAGAGGATCATGTGATGAGCAGACGAATGAAGTTCTATTTAAGGTTTCAGAATGTAGAAAAGTTGTTATATATCCTGTGTTCAGAAAATGCAATTTCACTTGCTTTCAGGCAGACCATATCCAGCAGTAGGGGCAAGGTAATGAGTTTTCTTTTTCTTTTAGACATACCAGTAATTGCCTTGATTTCTTGAGGGAGGTAAGGATTCTATTGAGTATATACTTAAACAAGTTGGTGCTATAGTCAAAGAATGGTGTTGGGACAATGAAATCATTTCTATACTTCTCCTCTCATATATATTGCAAATTGTCTCTAAAACCTCTACTCTAGATAGCTAGATTAATTGTAGGACAGTGGGGGGGGGGGGTAGTTTCATTGACACAATACTAAAGTGGTGATAAGAGATGGTACCTAGATATATAGGCCAATATTATATGTGTACAATATATGTCCATGAGCACCCAATATTGATATTTATCATCAGCTATTGTTGAAAAAGGTACTTTTTTCTTCATTGATATCAAAATATATCAAGACATATCAAGACATATCAACAGGATAGCTTGCAAAAGCTTTTCTCTCTCCCATTTCTCTTTTTTTCTCTCCCATCCTGCCTCTTTTAATTCATAATTCTTTCTCTCTTTACTTCCGATATTCCAATCTGTTTTACTCATGTACTTTAATGCTTGATTATCAACATTAAATCTCCACTTCAAACCAAGTAAAAGAAAGGAAACATAATAATTAATGCAATCAACATAAACATCTTGAAGAGCGCAATAAAACCTAGCAAGTAGCAACACTCCAAATAAATAAGAAACACACAAATCTTTAGTCTCCTAATGAAAAGAGAAACTACATGCTATATATGGTTGCAATTAAAGAAGAGAGAGAAGAAAAAAAACAGTGCTCAGCAAACAAGCTAAGAAGCAACCATCCCACTTGCCTGCAGCTCATCTGGAATTGTACTGCTAGGTTCATCCGGCTGCATGAGTGAAGTTAGCAGTAAGGAAATTGACAAGTAATAAAATGTTTGCAAAAAATACAGGTAGGCCAATACCAACCCTGCAGTAAATTATTATCAGTAGAATCAATTAGAATTTTTTTCTTCATTTTTGCGGGATAATAATCTGAAAAACTCGATATTTTGTCAACCTCATGCATGCCACATGTCTTACTAATTGGGGTCATATACTTGATAAGTACATGTACAAAATATACCGTACATGAACAGTATATCTGACTGACAAAGATTCTTGATCATAAAATTATTCACAGGAACTTTGACAAAACATGTTCAACATTACACACAAAACAAATGTACATATACATGTACGTACATGTACACAACATAATACATGAAACTTGTCTGAGGCAAGTCTGACACAAACATGTTGTCATCCATACACAACGTTTGCTTAAATATATATGTCGACCAGCTTCAAATTTTGCTACATGTTTCAGTATTCGTTTGCATAGTATTCAGAATAAAGCACAATTAGTGATCGAATGAAGCAAAGTCACTCTATAATTTGTATGCACTGTTCCTTTATAACATGTCTTTTGATCCAGAAATAAGCATTGATCAGCATGTCCATAACAGCATTGGTGGCATTACAAGGGTTAAAGGTAAAGACCAGTTTTTGAGAAGAAAAAAAAAATCAAAAAATGGAATGGAAGCTCTTATTACCAATCATGTGAAAGAATATATTTTGACTGATTTCTGATCGATTCCACAACATTTCTTTCACAATGCAATCGCATGACCATAACTGGTTTCATCTTTAACACACTTCACTGGTTGGTATGTTTGACCCTTGTATGACTAAACTCTTGAAACACAATGTATCAAATTTGCAATCCATGCACCCCTTTATTTATTTTTTCTTGTTTTGGAATAAGAGATGACGTGTCTTTGAGTGAATTCCCGCCTGGGTTTGGATATGTTCATGTATCGTGAATTGATGACTTCGCAAACACTTTTAGAAAGCTGGAATTTGAGAGATACTTCCTGGAAAGGGATCCACATTAAACTTATTCGGAAGACCGCAAATTTAGGCAAGCTAGGGAACACAAATGTGAAATGAAGCAAGAACTTTGCATACAAGATAGGGAAGAGACATGTACATGTAGGGATGTCATAACTCTGATCTTTTTTTTAGGGGGGAGGGGGCTCAAAGGTACAATTCTAGCATTCTTAAAAAAAAAATCAATGAAAGTTGCTGAATGGCATTCTTATTTATGCTGCTTAACATACTCCATATTTTGTCAGGTAAAAATATAGTTTAATGTTTGGATAATAATTTGCCTCAAACTTCTCTTTTCATTTTTTTGAGTGTGTTTTGAAAATACAAAAAAAAACAGGAAAATGTCCAGATTAAGTAGAGCTGTACCCCCTGCTATTTATATTGGTTATCTTGATAACCCAGACACTTTAGATGAAAACCTCAACTTATCCCAAGAAATAGTGCTTTTGAAATCTATTGTAAAGTAGGAAGGTTAGATTACTTGTTTGAATTAAAACAAAACAAAATATCTACCGGTAATATAATTCATTTAATGATACTTAAAGTTTAAGTATTTTCATGTACAGTTTCTACTTCCAGATGGAGACTAACAATGTCATACATTTTGAGGACATAACATGTATCATTCAGTGCTCTAGAAAATCCATGTCCTTGAAAAAGCTACACTGTAAATGGAAAACGCCTGACTTGCTGACTTGCCGAAGAGGACCTTATAGTATGCATGAATGACGATTTATACCATCAATCCATCATCTCTGGAATGTCAAATTTCTGTGGATTCCCATACGTCATCGACAGCTTAAAAAGTCCATCTCATCCTTATACATCACAATCCAATGGACAATTATGTAGAAAGTGAGGTTGTCTGCCATTACTTTGCAGTATGAGTCACTGTTGTAAGTGTAGGGAGGAATTCTACAAGGATGATTCCTTTTCCCTCCCCAAGGCTTAAATTCAATTCATGCACTCTGCTACTGGAATGAAAGCAAGCGATGGGGATTGTGCGTCAATAAACTTGACTTCTTTCACATTCTGTGCGATTAATGCGAAACCAAAAATGAGGCTCTGCAGTGCAATGATATCTAGGCTAACGCTCACAATGTTATTTAGCTTAAATGTCATAAGCAAGAATAACAGAGATTGAAAAGGTGGGAGAAAGAGAGAGAAAGAGGAAGAGAGAGAAAGAAGAAGAGGAAGAAAGAAGAAGAGGAAGATAAAAAGACAGGAAGAGAGGAAGAGAGGAAGATAGAGAAAAAAGAGAAATGGATGCAGAAAAAAAGCTTGTAGTCATGACCCATATATTTATATCACTTCATATCCTACATTCTAGGTAAATGTAGAAGATCCCATTCAGGAAATGCAATTCTCAGTTGGTTAAATTTGTAGCTTTGTATTTTCTTGGGGCAAGTATTTCATCTACTGTATGGTAAACAATTTATGAGAATTACTTTTGTCCAGTTTCTATTGAAATGCACTTCTGTGACGTAAAGGATTACCTAAAGAAATAAAGATTAGCGTTAATGATCATAGCTTTTGCTTGAAACTTTCCAATACATGCACATGTACGTCACAATTATTCGCAAGTCGTTCGTTTAACAAACAAATTTTTGATACAATATTCAATAGCTGACGTACGTGTAGATAAAGTCAGCTCATGCAATTCCACAAGATTGCAAACAAGTACAAAAATTTCAGATGGCAGGGAAAATACTAAGGATCTAAAATCTGATGTAGGTGTATTGCCTGCCAGCTTGTTCGAAAGCTGTGTCATTATACGTGACATAATTGAATACAGCCTATTTATTGGTCGCCGCATTCATGGAGACTGGGTGGTCGTGGGAAATTAATTATTTAGCATTCATGGCCGTGGGATGGGTACGCCAGGCTAGCTAGCAGACTCAAACTGGCAACTAAAAGGCAATGAGCATGTTAATATCTTAAATGGAAAATAAAGCGTCAAAATTGAGAGTCTTTATCATAAAGATACAGTTAAAAATTGCACTTGGTATATTTTATCTAATTATATGAGGGGATTAAACATGTTAAGGCAAAATTTTGAATGAAAGAGCAAAGAAGAGAAAACAGAACACACACGCACATACACACTGCAAATAATGTAATGGCAACCTATGAAGCATTCTTAGTTTTCCTGATTTTTAATATCTTAATATGTAATCAAAAGGTCCAAGTCCTTAGTAGCCTAGTTTATAGTTTCTACGTCCTGTTTCTCTTATGTATTGAATAAATTCGGCATCCCCCTATTTAATTGGCAACAATTAAAAAACATGCATGAAAACTAATAAGATTTTCATACCATACTGCTGATTTTGTAGATAAGATTTTTATATAATACTACTGATTTTTTAAATTGAGCATTTGATGATGTATTTTTTATATAAATTAACTAACTTTACAAAATGTATTTCATAACATTAATTGAGTGAGTGGCATTACTGTTTTTTTGTTTTTTTTTGCTCAAGCTTGTTCTATACAAAATACACTGTGCTATATACAACACATGCAGCATCCTAAACTTGATCACAAAATGTTTCATTTCACTGCCGTCTGGATCACGCTGCCTGCCCCTCTTTTGCAAACAGGTCCCCACGAATAAAAAGAGAGAAACGTTCTGTCATTAGAGGCGACGCGACAAACACGTATCACAAACCACCAGGCTGCTGGCTGCATATACACTAGCTCATGTCGAGTTTCATTACGAGGTGCTCACGCCACCTTGTTAGGATGTAAATTAGCTGATTGCCTTCAATTGAAACACACTCTAACTATAATGAGTATTGGAGGTCAAACAATTTAAAGCAGACATTCTATATCAAGGTTATTTCATTCCAATATAGTTTGCACTTTTCCCCCTCTCTCCTTTGGCTTTGTCTGTGGCAAGCTACATGTAACAAATCATGATTTATCAGCTTGCCATCTAATTATTAGACCCAAACTAGTACCGGTACACACATAACCCATGACATTATAAAATATATGTGTACATGCTCATAAGTTCTTGATTCTCTATATAATTCACCTTTATTTTTAAGGGGGATAATGAGGCTTAAGGAATGTTCAATAAAATATTCAAAAATATGTTACATGCATGTACATATGGTTAAACCTGTATACAATTATATTCAGGTTACCTTTGATAAAGGGTTTAACAAGCAAATATGTTTCAAAGGAAACAAAAGATGCAGTCTTAATAATAGGCAGGTAAAGTTAAAGCAGGTTTCACTGCATAATTTATGACAAGGAACTGCATTGGATGTAAAAGGAGGAGCATTTAACAAATATCAAATATTTAAGTTTCAACTAAAGAACAAATTGAAATGTTAGTTCTGAGAAGTAGACAATAATTAAATAAGTAAGAAGTTTAATGGTAATTGAGTGAAAGAAAAATGGAATCCAGCTTTCAGTAATAAAACATGTAGTATTAAAACATAGCAGTAATTGTACCAGTCTCATACATAATTGATTTAAACCTTAATGATGGTTTCAGTGTGTGCCCCAGAACCTTTACAATCTTGGAAAACAGTGAACACTGCTTGATTCCTAAGATATTCTAAACACATCTAACAAAACACTTAGAATAGAAACCGATACCATCGATGCAACTAACTGAAGTGCCAATACAGACAGACTGGCTTTTTAAAAACAGTAGATGGCGTTGTTTCAATCTAGAAAGTTCTTTCCAGACAACAGTACACATATCTAGGATAGGAACAAACACTTCCTCTTGATAATACAAATCAAGAAATCAAGAAATTTATTATACAGTAGGCTTGCGGGTGCACCATGTGAGAGAGAGGGAGGATTGAGGAGTCCTGAAAAGAACTCTCTGTAATCTTTCTTCAGGGTTTGTAGTCCTGAAAAGGACTGTTGGTTATCTTTCTTAGCTTATAGTTCTAAGGAGAACTATAGCGCTTGGAGAGGATGAGTGGCGGGAGTGGCTCGACGTTTCGAACAGGTTGACTATCCTGACGACTGATATCCTCCCTCTCTCTCACATGGTGCACCCGCAAGCGTAATGTTTATCTACATCACCATGCAAGCCGACACTTACAAGCAGCATCTAAGAAATTTATTGAAGTGTACATGATGTAAACACTGAAATTCTCAGTTACAAGAAAGAATTAATTGCAACCACTCCAACCATCAAACATTCTAGCATGTGGTTATTGATATATCTGTTAAAAGCCATAATTAAAAGCCATATATTCAAACTAATGGGAAATAATATCCACTACTTTAACCAATTTAAATATTTTATAAGCTTTCAGAAGCCATACATGTATATGTAAGACATTTTTAAAGGAAACCTCACCTCAAGAAATAACTTTAGTTATTCTGAGAGATTTATTGTATTCTTGCCAATTTACAAAAGGCATGTACACTTTTGTAAGGAATATTGTACATCAAAGGGCAGGAATATATCTCATTTTTCACAATACCTACACTTTTTCTTTGGGGTGAGGTTTCCTTTAAATATCCTTTGACTTCATAAATATCATGCAATACTCACTTAGTATCAACAGACAATGCATTTAGGACTCACATACCAAACAAGGTTATTAGAACATACTCCGCCCAACACCATTCTGTTAGAGTACGTCAATAGTTCCACCTTAATCCCTTAAACTGATCCAAGGTATAAACAAGGTTAGACATATCACATAATGAACTGATAAACAGTAAATCCTCAATATGAGGCCTGTCATCATCAGCTCGAGTATACCTAATAACCTGCTATTTTCAGACTCGGGATATTATCCCGAAGCTCAAAATTGCGTCTTCACAAGACCGATAAGCTCATTACAAACTAGCTCCGACGGGCTCAAATTAGCCTGCTATTTGGGAAATAGCAGGATATTTTGGAAACTAGACCAAGATTTCTTGGGATATTTTCTTGACCAAATATCCCGCTAATTGCAACTGCGGACTGATGAAGACACTGGTTAATTTGCGATTAGGTATATTTAAAATAACGGGTTATTTGGCAAACTGGAGCTGATGAAGACAGGCCTAATAACTACGGATGTGAGTTATAACACCATTTGCATGTACAATCAATTCAAGCATGTAGATGTTAGAAACATGCAGATGTTTCTTTTGTTAAAGTCCATAATAGCTTTACTTAAACCCTGTCAATCAAAGTTTATTAGGTTAGAATAAATACAGAAGACTTTCAAACCACAATTAGCAAACTTGGGAGTTAGAACATCCTGTTTAACAGACCATGGAACTACTAAGAACAGACCTATCATATCTAGAGATTAATATCAATTGAAATATATAGAAGTTAGAAACATGCAGATGTTTTCTTTTTTAAGTCCATAATAGCTCTACTTGAACCTTGTCATTCGAAGTTTACTAGCTAAGTATAAACACTAAAGACTAAGTAAATGAAACAGTATAAATGAAAATCAAAAAGAACTTGCCAATGTGTTCATGGAAAGAGTGACTATAAATTTCACTCTGTGTTGCCAAGTTAGACACTTAATTGATTATTTTTCATTAAAACACTTGTATTCATGAACAGCATAATGTACTGCACCAGAAATGAACTAACAAATTTTCCAATGATTTCTGCACTTTAATACTGCTCATGTACAATTTGTAATTCCCATCATTCGGGATCAAAAGATAAAATAAAACATCACTAAACGGTGACACTAAACTGCTATGGATTAACAAACCCATCATATACATAGTTCTACTGTTTATCCCATAAACCCTGGTTAACACATGTAGGTTAATACAGCATGAACTGGAGACTTCTAAAAACCTTGCAAACCAACCATGTGCGAGTTACAACATCAACCACTCCAACCAATAACAACAATGTGTTTCTGATTCCTACCTTGTCGAGATAGGATAAGTCGTTACCAAACGAGAACGACGGGTGAAGGTACTGCTCCCAAACAAATGTATTACAAGTCAAGAAATTAGGCACTACCAAGGTTATTGATAGAAGTTCAGGTAAAGTTGAACTTCTTAAGATTACCATAGGCAATTTTTCCTCATGATAATGGTTACAAATGCTCTGTTCCTTCAGTTTAAAAAGAACATAGATGTAGGCCCACTATGACTAGATGGCAAATTTTGAAGAAACACAAAAAACTGTTACATGTCATGTACCTTAGCTCCTGCTCTTCATACTCACTTCTCTTATAAATATATATATATATATATATATATATATAAACATTGCTCAAATTTATGAAATAGACTTAAATGCAAACACTTAAACATCCCAAGGCTGTATAACCAAATGATCAGGACACAGCGACATACATACAGACAAACAGACGGTTTCCTTGCCTTTTGTTCTACTATTTTCTCCTGCAGTTTCTTCCTCATTGCCGAAACCATCATAGACTATACCCACATTGCCCATCAGATATTGAAGAGTAACTTAACATAGAACAGACTTATGGTCAAGACATATAGACAGACAGACAGACAAACAGACAAATGTTTGTTTTATCTTGTGTTTAGCTTCTTTCTGAATTCATCATAGGCTGGAGGCTCATACATGTAGCACATTCAGATGTTGAAATATACATGTTGTACGATGCATAGGCTAATGGTCAGGACATACATGTAGCAACAGACAAGTAAACACACAAACAGACAGATAGAAAGTCAGACAGACAAACAGACAAATAATTTTCTTACATGACTTCTTTCTCCTGCATGGGTTCTTCCTGATTTGTAGAATTCATAGCTGGATGTACATAGTCTATTCACATGTTGAAACAAACCTGGGAAATGTATAGATCAATGGTCAAGACACAAAACAGACAGGCAGCAAACAAACAGACAAACAGACAGACAGACAAACAAACAGACATTTTTCTTACCTTGTGTTCTACTTCTTTCTCAATCACAGGTTCTTCCTCATTGTTGAATTCATCATATTCTGGAGGTACATAGCCCATCCAGATGTTGAAACAAACCTTAGCAATGTACAGGCCAATGGTCAGGACCAGGAACACGAACAACAGGATCGATCGAGGATCCACAGAACCTGTACGTGAGACAAGGGATATACATGTATATAAATGTTAGCATTTTCATATATCAGATATCAATAGAAAACACAGTCACATGGTGGTATATCTAATTTTACATGTTTTACATAAGATATTAAACTAGGCCCGTTTCAGGTAAACGTTTAATCGTATACCCACCCGGTAAAGCCAGTAGTCGAATAATGAACTTGATAACCCAATACTCGATGACTCATTGGGAACCCAAGAACATCGCCTAAAAAGAGTCTAAATGAATGTGAAATAGAAATCTGTCACAATAATTCTACTTTCTAAGACATTGTCAAGGAAGTTTAAATAAATCAAATTCCTACCTAACCTTAACTTTAGAAGCAAACAACTAGCGGGCTGATGAGTTTTATGAGTACCGAGTCTGCGCTTGATGATATACATGCCCTCGATTTTTAAATCCCAAATTCTGACCTCTGCAACGTCACGATCACGAGCTATAAACACAAATACATGCGCGTACTAGGCGCTGATCAAAACAAGTTCGGCACAAAACCAATCAATCAAATAATATCGAACAAATTTTACAATAGAAATAATGAAATAAATATATATTATACTATTTTAATTTATTTCTTCTGGAAAATTTGGATCTAAACATTTATAAGAACAATAATTGAAGAGCCTGGGCGGCCATAATGAATTTACCCATGTATACGTATAATACGTGCCGGTATACATCAGTACGTACAGTAAATTCATTGTGGAAGTTTTCTTGAACAAACAATTCAAACAAACAACACTCGGCAAATCGGTAAAAATAATCATTTATTGTCGAATTGAAAACGGGAATCTTTTACAATTGCAAATACATTAAAGATGGAAATATGAATGTAAGTACTTCTTTTCTTCACAAATAGTTACGTTTAAAGCAGGTTTTATGCGAAATTAGTGCTGGGCGGAAGCAGTGTTTTTCATCAAGAGTGGTGGGTGGAAATCACCCATGCTGGGTGGGCACGCCTAGCGCCGCCCACCGTAGCTATAACGCTGCACCTGTATTACCGACTAGTCGATTAATCGTCGCCAAAAATCACCTGCTTTCAAAACAGGCCTAAATTAAACCACTCAAATTATTTTTTTCTGACTTGCGATTGATATTATAGTATTAATGACTGCTTTGAGAGAAATAGTTGTTTTATTACGCTCAAGGGAAGGTTAGAATTGTGCTATTCCCCGAGGCTTGCCGAGGGGAATAGCCCAATTGTAACCTTCCCGAGAGCGTAATAAAACAACTATTTCTCGAATATTAAAGCAGTCATTAATACTTTTATATGCCGAAAAAAAATAGACTAAAAAATAAAAATAAAAAAATATTTTTCATTTTTGTCGAAGACGGGATTCGAACTCTTGCGTACAACAAGAGGTGTATCGAAAACCAACGCTTAGACCACTAGGCTATTGCGCGTCGTTAACATGCTTGGCAGTTTTCTCCAATATATATGAAGGGGTGACCAAAGTTCGCGCAGATTTTAGAACAAATTAGAAAATGTGATATTCGATCCATGTTTTCTCATATTCTACACAAATTTATTTATTTTAATTACTACCAAATGGACGGCAAAGTATTTTACTACCAATTGGTTCAACTACAACATTTATCGTCGAAGGATTTCGGAGATATCGCGATCTAAAAATTCGATGTCCGATCGTGCATGCGCGCTGCATCTAAAAAAGTCATAAAAACAACGAGACCTAAGTTCACGCACGGGGGTTAACAGCTGATTTATACAAAAATACGATCCATCAAAAATAAGGTAATTTGATAATTTGCAAGGCAAAATATCATACAACCAGACGGTACCACTTATTACTTACAATTTTGAGGATATCTGCTCTCAAAATGAAGATTTCCAGACCCTTATCGGTAAGTTGGTAATTTTTCGGAACGGACGCAAATAACTGCAAAATGTGCCGATCTTTTGTCAATATTTTCACAATTTCGCACCCAATTCCAAAGAAAATTTCGTTTCTGGGTAATTTTATGATCCTCTTTCCATTGGTGATATCAGATTTTCGAAATCTTACCGATTTTTTGAGAAAGCGAACTTTGGTCACGCGCGAACTTTGGTCACACAGCCATACATTAAAATGGATTGAAAACGGCTCTGCGTGAGGGCCTCGCAAAAGCTCCATGAAACGGGCCCTTCTTTTACTTTTGCAATGCATATTGGCACGAACTTAGATCAAGATCTATCGGCAGATGTTGTTTTTTTGTTTTTGAGAGTTTATTTTCGTCTTCATGTCAACAATGCAAGATAAAATTGTCGGTAAGATCGATCGAGATTCAATTGTAGACCAATCCTTCGCACACATACGGTATTCTCCATCGCTCAAACCATTTTTTAACATGTAAACCTATGGGGTAACCATGGAGTAACCATGGTTATTAAAAATAGTGAAATGTTTTATGCATGGTTACCGAGAATTTTACAGGAACAGTTGAAGTTTATGAATGCAATTCGACCAATCAGATGGCTGGATTTCTTAAGTGAGGTATATAATACATATTGAGCATACAATCTACAACACTGGGAGTAATGTCTAAAGTTGTGTTTAAACTCCACTCAAATCAACTGAGAATCAGAATTAGAATACTACTATTTTAAGAATAGAACAATATTGTTCATTACAAATTTAACTACATTGTACTACACTATTTGCATGTAAGTAACTAAGTTGAAGACTTCACTAAATTTTTGTTAAATATTATTTTCTGATGTTTCCACAATTCGGGCATATCACCCGGTGAAGAGAAGATTTTGTTACAGTTTGGGGCACAAAATAGAAAATTAAATATAAAGTAATCATAATTTTCAAGAATAAAAAGTAGATGCATCAGCAATGTTGACAAAGTTGAGCAAACTCCAGTTTGGAAAATTCATGTATCATTACATGAACCTTTCAGCAAATACATGCCTGCCTGACCCAAAAATAACATAGCCACATAAGCAAACATCTCGTTTGCACAAACAGGCACACATTGTCATTGTCTTGGGGTGTTGAGTTTCATGAGAGTCTAAAAATAATAATTTCTAAGAACCCAGACAGAACATGCTTACCACCATACCAAACAAAATAGAAGAAGAAAAAAAAACAGTTACCCCTTTTTCACACTACCAAAATATACAGCCGAAATATAAGCTTTGTGATTATTAATTACTTAATTTGTACATATAGTCAGTTACACCGTGCCTGTCTGACAAAAAGATATCATAGCTACATGAGCAAACATACAGGCACACATTTTCATTGTCTTGGGGTGATGAATTTCATGAGAGTCTAAAAATAATAATTTCTAAGAACCCAGACAGAACATGCTTACCACCATACCAAACAAAATAGAAGAAGAAGAAAAAAAACAGTTACCCCTTTTTCACACTACCAAAATATACAGCCGAAATATAAGCTTTGTGATTATTAATTACTTAATTTGTACATATAGTCTAAAGTTACACCGTGCCTGTCTGACAAAAAGATATCATAGCTACATGAGCAAACAAACCGGCACACATTGTCATTGTCTTGGGGTGTTGAGTTTCATGAGAGTCTAAAAATAATAATTTCTAAGAACCTAGACAGAGTATGCTTACCCCTCATTCACACTAGCATTTATATTTCATTTCATTTCATTTATTTATTTCCACATCAGGATAAAAAACATATTATGTAATCTTCAAAATACAAACATATACAATAAGATATCTGAGGTGGGAGGATGATGGAAAGCATATAAATGGCTTGTTAAAATGATCCTCACAAAATATACAAAATAATAATAACGTTGGTACATAATTTACATAAAATAAAGATTACCCGAAAAAAGGGGAAAAAAGAAGATAAAGAAAATAGAGAAAAGGAGGAAACATTATCAAGAAGAAATTGCTTATATAGTTGTTTAAGTAGCTCGATTTTCTTAGTTATCTTAATGGATATACTGTAGGAAGGTTATTCCATAAAACTGAACCGTTGTGTCATTTAATGAAATGTTGTACAGTGAAATGGGGGTGTTGAGCATTTTTTTTGTTTTTAATGTGATACAGAATCCATTACCTGCATGTTCTGTACCCTCAAGCAAAACTTAAGTGTAAGCTGACCTCTTCCCAAACTAACTTTCTCACAAATATATAATATCATACTACGTTCCTTTAAGGACCGTCACTACTACTGGGCCAAAAGCGATTAGACCACACAGCGAGGCCACTGACAGGTGGCTATCTCATTAACTCAGCTCTCAACTAACATAAGAAAAGAGGCTCATGGGGGACCAACAGGCACCGATTTGGGAAGTTTTCTATATAGAGGGAGCAAGTAGCTACAAGTAGGACAGTGGGGCTTTAAATGATTCTTATCCCATGTCTCTTTGAAATGACATCATGATTTGTACAATTCTTTATACAATGTATTTTTAAAAAAATTGTACAAATTTCGTCAAGTATGAATGCCCTAGTGGCGTCATTCCTTAATATGTGTTTGTCTTTTCTCATCCCTTCTTGTGGTCGTATCAGTAACGTCTGCCAAATAAATTGACTTCATCATACAATGCGGGCCATGATGTATGAAGACATGCATTTGATTGAATGTGAGACTCTCAAACATTTACACATTGACATTATATCATCTCACTTCAAAATAGATCCAAAGCCATACAAAGACATTCGAGGAGGGGGTGGTGCGAGGACGATTCAACATTGCTATGGGCTTTACATGTATTTTTAATCAGAGATATTGTCTGCCAGGTGCCAGGAGAATGTTAATTCTTTTCTTACATAAAAGTTAATGCCCGTTTAGCTCTCTTGGTTGTTATTCTGGTTTAAGTTTGATTTCAGTTTAGGGATACGATGGGGATACTTTTGGCTCAATCATTAGAAAGTTAGCAATATTGATTGTCGCAAAACACTTGCAGAATTTTTGTTGTTTAAACATATGTTATATATCCCACTTTCCATGAGATAATTAACCTGCCTTGCCTCTTTCAAAAGATCTGTTAAAACTTAAAAACACGTTTCTTCCCTCAGGAACATCATGTGATTGAACCTATTTAGGAGTCTATGTATTTTTTATTTCTCTTCCCATTCTGGAATTTTGTATTACACTGTGGTACTTTTTGTTCTTGGCACTTCTAAGTAATCGATTATCAATATCATTATCATCATTATCATAAGTAATTCTTTATAGCATACAAGTCAGAGCTGAATTTCAATGTATTAGAGTTACATGATTGAAGAGTATTCCCTTTTAATGAAATGTCGGTCAAAAGAGGTTGCTTTTCTTTTCTTCTCTTTGATTAGCTGACTATTTTATTTTACCACCTGCACCTAAGAGCCAGGGATCAGGTGCACCATTGTTACACCTTTATTTCCCTTTTTACTACAGAATGATTCCATTAGTCTTAACTTTCAGAATAAATATATATATATCTATATGTAAAAAAAAAAGTAGAAAAATATTTGTTTAATACATGTGACGTACGATAGATGACGCACAACAGACAAAGATTGCTCTTAAAAGCTTATTTGGCTCTGATAAGCTAGAACATAAATGTTTTATTTCTGTACACTTCAATCTTCAAACAGTACCGGAGTGTTGGCTCAGTCAGTAGAGCGTCCGCCGCACAACCGGGAGGTCATGGGTTCGAACCCCGGCCGCGTCATACCAAAAGACGTTAAAAGATGGGAGTTGTTGCTACCTTGTTAGGCGTTCAACAGTAAGGGATAGAGCAACGTCGATCTGGCGCTGCCCAGTGGCTGCCGGGCTCACGATCAATTGGGCAAAAAGAATTTCCGTTTCGGTTTAATAAAATTTGGAGTGGACTATTAGGCTATTATTATTATTATTATTATTATTATTATTACTTGTTTGTGACAGCGAAATCCTCCAATTCATCCTCTCACTAAGGTCTCATTATTAATTCACATCCCACAGTGAATCAAAAGCTTTACAAAGCCATAGAGTGAGGAGCTAACTGTAGACGAGTCAGGTAACATGACTTGTTAGATTGTTAAGATGTAACCGAGGGGGACAAGCCTGATATTGTTTATCTGAAACTGTTTTACGACTGCATATTTTGGGGGGATGAAAAAAATGATTGGAAAAGATACGGCAGCACTCCTCTAAGGGTTTTAAAGAATGTTTCATTTGTTCTTATCACTTTTAATAACCATTGAAAGGAGGCTTCGAGAAATTTGATACAACGTGGACAATTTATCTTGTCATGTTCAGAAAATTGCAACTAATGCGAACATAAAGTTCTATTTCTTCTTCTTCTTTCTCTCCTTCTTTTTTTGGGGGGTCTGCTGTTATGATGGTTGTGATGGTTTCAACCACAGATAAAGAGAGTATGTATGTTTCCAGAATATAATATGAAAAACAGCTATACAATGTAAACTGCTTGAAGTCTATTAAAAAGAGATTGGTATATTATCTAAATTCAGCCTCAAGACTATGCATAGGCACACAGATAAGCTTTGGCACTGAACAATGGTTCCAATCTTGATATTTCTAGACCTCAATCACATAATCCTAATTCTCCCCAAAGATTCTGCACATGCACAAACACTGGCATTTCCCATGAAATGTGTTTCTTCCTAGATAAAACTCGACCTTTTTTCTCATTGTCAAAACCTCATTTTGAAGTAGTAGTTCACTCTCAAGAAATTGGTAAGATATACATACACAATTAACAACTAAATTATTCATAGCCCTGGTAGATTTTTATGTTTTTGAATTTTTCCGTAACTCAAGATAAAAGGCGGACTGGTTGAATTAGGGCCTTTGTTGAACACTTTTAGATGTAAGCTGTAATGCGTCACATGTTCAAGAAAAATAAATTGGGACAAATCAATTGCTCACATACTTAAATAATTACAAAACTTGTTAGGGACATGAATAATGTAGTTGTTAACTATACATGTATAAAAGGATTTAAAAATAATATTTTCAATAACCGTACATGTCATTACTGTTATATAGCTACAAGTATAACAAGTCCTTTATACAGTAGGTTTGCGGTTGCACCATGTGTGAGAGAGAGAGAGAGAGAGAGAGGTTTGAGGAGTCCTGAAAAGGACTCTGACTCAGTAATCTTTCTTGGAGGAGTGTAGTCCTGAAAAGGACTGTTTGTTATCTTTCTTAGCATATAGTTCTCAGGAGAACTATAGCCGCTCTCCAAGCGCTCCAAGCACTATAGTTATCCTCAAACCTCTCTCTCTCTCTCTCTCACACATGGTGCAACCGCAAACCTACTGTATATCTACATCACCATGCAAGCCGACACTTACAAGCAGCAAGAAGTCCTTTGTTATAACTTTTTTTTCACATATCGATGTACTGTACATGTATCACAAGGAGTATCCTTAACTGAAGCAGCAAGGCAACAACCCTAAAGTCAGCATTAGATGGACATGCATACAATTACAATTTTAACAGAAAACTGAAAAAGAAAATACTTTTCAAATGACTGAATTTTATGGAATTAAAGAAAAGCATATCATTGGGTCATCCAAATCTCTAGTTGTAAAGAATGATTAAATCAATCGCTGCATTATCAGTCAGCCAATCAATCAACAACACAATTAATTGTGCAATCAATCCTCATCAAGCCTTTGTCACTGTCCTGACTACAATGGTCAATAGCCAGCTGAAAGATATTGCGACTTTAACAACAATCAAGTACTCCTAATCAATTTATTAATCGATCTACCTGTAACTATCTATCCAGCTATATCCATCTATCTATCTATCTGTCTATCTACCTATCTATATATATATCTATCTATTGACATCTGTCTTTCTCTCTCTCTCTCTCTATCGATCTATCTATTTATCTATATATATATATATATATTGATATCTACATGTATCTATCTATCTATCTATCTGTCTATCTACCTATCTATCTGTCTATCTATCTACCTATCTATATATCTATCTATCTATCAATACTCACCAAGCCTAAGCACAGAAAAGAAGAGCACTGAGAGCTGCAACAGCATTCCAGCAATGACCACAAAGTTAACAGCACTTTGATGGATGCCCTGATGAATGCGTGAAGGAATGTAGGCAAAATAGATGTTGTATCTATCCACTAGATGCTTCAACACAAAGTAAATCAAACCTGCAACAAAAGCAAACAAAATGTTTTAAAATTACATAAATATATATATATTCGTAGCTCTATAACAAATTCAAAGCCTCAAAGACAAGAAATATCCCTCTTTCAAAATAAGAATTGAGATATGATGTCAAGATTACAATGTTTTGAATTCATCTCTTCAATTATAGCGCCATATAGGGTAGTTATCAAAATACATGGAATATGATGGATAACATGATATGTTACATTACATATCATACAATAACTTATCAGATATCCGGAAATTGAATTGATTTAAAACATGAGTTGGAGGTACTTACCAAATGGAGCAATAAGAGGGCATGTTATACTGTATACCAGGACTACAGTAAAAGTTGTTAGGATCCAGGCATACTGGACACCATATTGAAACTCATATGCCACTCTCTGCAAAGACAAAAATGAAAACAATTTTACATTAAACTTTTCTCTAAGCATATTTACAATGTTTCATAATTTAATGGCGTTCAAAGTTCTAGTAACACTAACAGCATCAACTCACAGATTAGCAAATGATAGAAATAAAATTGTCAAATTAATGTTCTAACTAATATTCATTAAAAAAGACCTTCCATTTCACTATTTAAATACATTGTCATTATATAAATAAACTACAGTAATCATAATTATTGCCATAAAAATCCCCTTGATAATTATTTCATTAATCTTGCTATTTTAATAGTTGCTATGGTTACGATCTACTACCATCCTTAATGCAATAATATACATGTATCATATTATATAACCTCCTTCTCTTTAAATATACTTGCACTACAACCATGCCCACAACATGTTTGCCTTTTGATCTTTTAAAAACAAATTCCTCATCGCAATCATCATCCTTCTATCTCCACTGCTTTTTCCTTCCATATCACTTTTGGAAAAGACATTACATTGCACAATCAAAAGAAATTCCATTACAGACGATAACAAATTGAAATCTCCTCTGCTTGAGGCAAAAACTTCACATTCATTTCTTGATCTGTGGATATCCCATTATTCATTGCAATATCCATGCTCATTACAAAAAAGGAAAATCCTCTACTCAGTTTGTTCTGATTTACATTTCTATGGTTGCCCAAAAAACAGAAAAGCAATTTGTTTTCCAGCAATCTTTCCTGGGGATACATCTACCCACAACATTTCGAGCTTTTGATTCTACATTCCAATCACAATTCCCAAATCTCATCGAGTGATAAATCTTCTGCTTCATCTCATCTCTAATCCCCCTTCTTTTTTGAGAACACATGGTCACCAGGCAACAGTCTCACACTTCATTTAGGTGGCTTTGATAGCGAAATGTAGTGACATGATAGGATGCGTCTAGAACGCTAACTGCAGAATTGTTGAAAATCACAATTTTATCACACAGTAGAACTTTGACCTGTTTAAATCACATTCCCCTTCATATTTTCCATCCTCATTATCAACAAATAAATTGTTAACTCTATCAATATCTAAGTAGCTATAAGCAGTGCAGTGGGGCTTTAAACCATTAAACTTCACTCACACTTCGTTTTGTAATCTTTTCAGCCTCGGACCGTGTCCACAGCATGTTGATTCCATAGTAGAAGAGTTCTGGGAAGCGGATAAGTTCGAGGGCTGTGCCGATAAAGGCTGAAGTGATGATGAAGTTAACAAAGAATGCTCCATTCTCAGGAAGAAATATGCATCTACATAGTCGTGGAGAGATAAGCAATAGACAAACAGATTGGTAAACTTACATTTTAAAGAGGTAAATAATGGCAATCTGGTACGAAGGTAGAGACAGTTCAAGAATATATTGAGATGTTGGCTCTTAAAATTGATATTAAAAAAAATCAGACACATTTGTTTGCAAGTAGATTGTGCAAATTAAGTGGTCCGAAAAAAATCTAAGCTGAGACAATCATTGATTACAGTGAATAAATAACCATGCAATGTTAAAACAAAGTAATTCCTACAAATTAATTTACTACAAATATAAATTTGAAATAACATTAGAGTTTAACTCTAAGCTCCAAATCAATGAGATATAAGAGCATCTGAACATGTAAATAAGTTGTTGTAAACATATCACGTACAAATCATTTCCCATTATTGAAAGCAGTAATTTTTTTCTAACAGAGTTCTTTCAATCAAATATTAATCTTCATGTCTGCAGAGATGGTTATACAGCATCTTCATCATACAGATTGATCTTGATATGGCATACAAGCAACAAAAAAAGTGGTATAGAAGACCACTTTTTGTTTCATTAACTAGCGCTTATTATCGTGAGCCCTATCTTTTATACCCTTCCTGTTTGTATACATGGAATATGTTATTTTATATGCTCTTAGTTTAATGCTTTTGGTTCAGTATGTTAATGTTAATGTTGTATATTATACCTTCTTTTGTACTCGTATTTGGATTTGTATGTAAAGCGCCATGAGCGTCATGAGCGTCATGCCTGACGAACCTGGTGCGCTATTTAGGAAGCCACCATTATTATTATTATTAATAAGATGTCCAACTTACCCCCATCTCATCTTGATCTCTGCCACACTTTTCAGGCTGTATTCAAATAAAGCCTGAGCACTGAGAAGGAAAGAAGAAATGGATACAAAAATTGAATTACATGATTTTTGGTAGTGTGTTAAATTGGGTTAAACTAGCTGAAAACCCATATTCCTATTGAATGTTTACAATGAGAACAAAAATTATATCATTAATTGACACAGATGAACCCAAGTTTAAAGCTGTTATTCCAGTGGATACAAATCACTATACCAAGTAATAATAAGATATCCGCGTTAATAACACTCAAATACACTTCAAAGCATTAACATCTTCTCTAGAAATTATCAATCCTTTAGAATAAAGTAATATACCGTAATTAACGGTGTATTAACCGCACCTTTTTGCCGCCGATAAAACTTCAAAGTTGGGGGTGCGGTTCATACAAGGTACACCCAAAAATTATTATTATTTTTTTTTTTTTTAAGTTTCGATTTATGCCCCTCCCCCTGGCGCTATGCCTGGCAATGTCTCCCAGCTCAGTAATCGGTGTGTTGACTCAACACTCGGAAACTAGAACAACACTTAAATTTGTCTGTCATCTTGGTTTGAAAGTAATCTTTCTGATAGATTTCAATATGTAGTTGATAAAAATAATTCCTCCAATTTTTCTTTTATTACACGGCGTAAGTCAGCAAAAAAAAAAAGTCGGCAAAAAAAAAAAATTATATATATATATATATATTTTTAAGGGCGAAAAAGAGGGGTGCGGTTAATACACGAGGGCAGTTTATACAAAGTTAATTACGGTACTCTCAATTTCTCAGGCTATAAACAAAGCATCTATCAAATAATCCAAACGAGTTGATAAAATGCTAAGAGAAATGCTAAGAGCAACTCAAAGTCACTGAGTAAATGAACATCATCTATTGAGTCACATTACCTAGCAAGGCCAAGAGAGGGCAGTATAAGGATCATGAGAAGGAGAAAGATGAATGTTTTTCTCATGATGGTATGGTTGAGTTTAGTACGGGTCCAATGGAACTCAAAGTAGTAGCTGGAGTAGACGACCAGGAGAGGCAGAAGGGCTGCAAAGGTCCACAGCAAGAGGGTGGGCAGGAACTGAGACACGAACGGGGACTGTCGAGGAAAGTGATTTGGCGGTGGTGGTTAATTTGGGGGAAAAGGAAAATGTTTCTTGCAGTTTAAAGAAAATTAAATTTCTGAGACACATTCAGAGATTTGTAAAGTGAGGATTCTTCTCAAAACCAGCAATGAAATGAAGAAAAGTTTGTGTATGGGGGACGAATGACACACGATTCAGATTTTCCTCACAAGTAAACGGCCAATTTTTATTAACTTTCCATCTGAAACCATATTTTTTGGCATAAGGGCAGGATTAAAGCAATTTCATATTTTGCAATAAATTGGATGAACCCGGCCCTGAAAATCCTTTCAAAAATTAATATCTAATTGTTGGCGCTAAGTGAGGCAATTCTATTCATTTCCCATCCAACAACATGAATTCTGGCAAAAGGGGAAGGATCTCAGAAATGTCATAATTTCTAAAAAAAAGTGATGACACAGGCCCTTGCAGTTTTTTCTTCTTAAAAATTCATATTCCATATTTTGGCACTAATAAGGCAATTTCTATCAATTTGTCATAAAAATCACGAAGTGATAAAAATCAAGTGTAAGGTTGAAGAATGTCATGTTTTGTAAATGGATGACCCCAGCCCTGGCAACTTTTCTTCTCCGAAATTCATATGGCATATTATTGTTAAGAATGATGGACTGGTAATAAATTGAATGATATTTTTAAAAATATTCAATTCAATTCATTTATTTTTCCTCTTTCAATTTTTCAAATTTACAATGATGGTACATGTTTACATATTAATAAACATATCAATCAATTTGCACAATAAAAGACATTAAAAAAACATGAAATTCTGATGATATGACTGACCCTTGCATTAGCGAGAGTATCCTTGTAGTTTGTACTGTCCAGAGTGGTCATGATAACAGAAGGTGTGGTCAGGAAGAAGAGCAGCACAAACAGAGCTGGATGGATAGCAAACAAAATAAACAAAACAAGCATTATATGAGGATATTTCGCAGGACATTGATCTACATTTGCCACATTTACCCAGGTGATGTCAATGGGTACCTGGCAGGAATTAATTCTTTGAAATGCTAGAGCGCCGTTATGGCAGCACAGCTAAAGCCGGTGTAAGAATCTCCCAAGTTAGGAAGCGCTTAGTGATTGTAATAAGCGCTATATAAAAACTGAGTATTATTGTTATCATTATTTTACCAGCTAAAGCAAGGGTTAATTGTCACCCCAGAGTGTCTACCTCAGAGACAACAGAAGAAAAGAAAGAAACGACTGAAAACATGTAAATAATGCAAGATTTCATTGAAGTATGATTTTAAATTAAAGAAGAGAATTCCATCATTCTTTATTGTATATTTGAGTGATGTGTCATATATGAATAAGGTAAATATTGCTTTTGAAACCTAATAGATTCCTGCAATTTAATATTCATTTCAATCATACAACGAAATATTCAATAAATCCATACTGTCATTATTTCGTTTTTTTCTTCACAATTAAGCAGTTGTCCCTGTATCAAGTGCAAATTCAGTTTCATCAGTTGGTCATTAACAGAAGATGATGCTGTAAGACTTAAATTGGCACTTCCAATGAAACGTAACAAATTTAAACAAAAACTTACCAATGTTGATTAAGATGACACTAAGCCACCATACATATGGACTGATGGAGAGATTTTCCCTGGAGAAATGAGGAAAAGGTGAAAAGAAATTTATCAAATTGTCATGCTTTTCCTCAAAAATATTTTTAATAAATTTAACAATAAAATGCAACTCAATATTTAAGGGAGAAAGTATAATAGAGGCTTAAAATAATGAAAATTACTTGTTGTAGTTTTACATTAAATAGCCTATAACTTTACATTGGTTACCTCTAAACTGCTCAAATGTTTTTTTTTATAGTAATGCATGCCGGTCATAACAAATTTGAGAGAAAAATAGACCAACAGCTCTACAAATAATTGAAACTAGGCCAAAGATACCTCAAGATAAAACCCATTGGGAATGTGTTTCCAATGAAGTAAATGAAACCATCTCAGATGGGTCACAAATTAACCCATTGCCTTCAGGAACCGGGTGGTCTCTGTATTAAAGCCTGTCTACACTACTTTGGCCAGGAGGGATTAGACCTTCCTGCCAAAGTCACTGACAGTTGGTTATCTCATCAAATCAGCTCTCAATTAACATAAGAAATAGGGGATCATGGGGGACCAACGAGAACCGCTAAGGCATTGTTTGCTATATAGAGGGCGCAAGTAGAAACAAGTAGTGCAGACAGGCTTTAAGCCTATGGAAATGAGATAATTCTCTAGTCAGGGGGTTAAGAAAGAAAATCTCACCAGATGATGTCATCAGGCTTGGGGGCAAAGTCCACCTCCCACACAGTGGAATGAAGCTGCCTGCTCACACTGGAGACTGTAGGTGGCCCTGTCTTTAGGGTTGTATAGTCGGTCACAATCCTGAGGAGGGACAAAGGACATTGATCAATGACGAATATGGTACTGGTATCGGTTTCACATCTATAGGAAAGTCTAACCTTAGAAGTGAATAAGAATAGAAGTGGGTTATAATGAATTGGAGATCAAAATGGACAATGATCTCCCGTCATAATATACATAACTTTGTATGGTTACATTGATTAAAGATTGAATTTTAACCATTTAAGAAGGTGATTCAGAATACACCAGGTGGGTTCTAATTTCCTACTCCTTCTTGTTCTGCTCTTGATCTATTCTTCTTCTTATCTAAGTTAGAGCTCCCCATCTCCTCCTCTCCTTCTCTTATTACTTTCCCCTCTTCCTTAATATCTTAAATATTTTGTTTTTTGTTTTTTGGATCCGATTTAAAATAAAATGTAAGATTTCTCTTCGGCATACAAATGAACAGAGAATTAGAAGGTTTTATCAAAGGCT
Source organism: Strongylocentrotus droebachiensis (assembly GCA_035222895.1). Lineage (NCBI taxonomy): Eukaryota > Metazoa > Echinodermata > Echinoidea > Camarodonta > Strongylocentrotidae > Strongylocentrotus > Strongylocentrotus droebachiensis. Next base: position 169,290 of record JAVYIG010000924.1, read on the forward strand.
AAATTCTCAATTGATGATACAGTAATATTATAATATAAATAAAGCATGTTAGACAGATCATAGGGAACTTACTTTGTTGCCATGGTCTCACTGTGTACTGAAACAAAGGCCATACCAAGGTTGCTCTTCAGAGCCTTTCTCTTCTCCTCGGCTACAGTAACTGTGAGGGCCTCCTCCTCGTTACCATAGTACTCGATAGCATCCACCTACAGGTCAAGATTAGGATGAAGGTTAAATGTCAAATAAGGACTTTATTACACTTAAGAGAGGAAAAAAAAGTTTGTGACTTACTTTATGAGACACAAAATATAAAGGACGCTTAGGGAAATGTAAAGAAAGAGAAAGAGAGTGAAAGAGAGAGGGGGAAGAAGTAAGAAGGAGAAGAGATAGAGAAAGAGAATGGGAAAAAGAAAGAGACTGAGAACTGAAATTTTCTTCCATTACTGTGCTATGATACCGTATTACAGTTATCTCAGGCTAAGCATAATCTTCAGGATTGACAGACGCAGGACTAACAGAAGATGAAGAAATTACTTTCTTTAACTTGATTTAACCAAGGGTAGTTAGACAATAAGAAAAACAAGAAAATATTGTGGTATTCTTCTAATATTTCTTCCCTGAGAAGGGCCAGCTTTTAAAGGAATCCGGTAACTTTGTCTTAGATCCTTAAAAAAAACACTTGAATTAGCTCATGCTGCAATGATAATTATAAACCTTTAGATCAGTCAGAAAACCCCATGAATTTTACAAGCCAAACGGTTTTCATAACACTACAGTCTGTTGGGGGAAACGAGTATGATAAAACCGGTCACTCAAAGGTTTTTACTTTTTTGAGGCACTTCTTGATCATTTTGAAGCGCAATTTTGTTAAGGCTTCAATATAACACCATATCACAGACACTGATCAGAAGTAGGGCCGTGCATCTCAGATTTAACATTGTTAAACGATCCCTTTAACCGATACTTTAAAGATAAGATATACCTTTGCAGAACTGGAGGGGACCAGTAAGAAAATACTACAATGATTTTCCTGATTAAACAGAGCTTTCACAAGATACCTTTCATGAGTGAGGACATACCTTTGGCCCTCCACACCCTAGCTGGCCACATGTGCCCGGTCTGAGGGTAGGACGCTGGGTGGTCCTCTGGTATATCTTTTCACAATGCAGTCTGTTTAGGTGAGCATCTCGTCTGAAACCATACAGAACAAACTCCATATAATAAAACATGAACTCTTTGATTTAATAGTTTGAAGGAAAAGAAATATCAGTTCAAAAGAATGTTTTAAGGAGTATACCATCATCCCCCGTCTGTATCTGCCATTTTGAAGATTGACATTTTCAGAAATTGTTATTTCAATGTACATAATTGTAAGCAATATCAACATTAAGCATGCATACTATGAAACAAAGAACTTGTGCATGCTCAGGCACTTCAATTAACTCATTGCCTACTGGATCCAAGTGGTCCCTGTATTATGCCTATGGGAATTAGAAAATTCTTATATTCTTATGCTCATTTGAACTATCTCCAATCATTTATTCGCTCCAAGAATACCACTATGAAATGAATGACATCAATATTTATATAATATTAAATGGGCTTGGGTGGGCATATGAGCTTGTGAGTATATGTCATGAGTCGACACGAGTGAGAACTTCTCAGAGCAAATGCGATATACCCTTGTTTCTCATGAAAGAAGCTATTCAATTATTGATAGTATGAAACCAAGTTCCTCAATATTCCACATCACATCCGTATATTTATGTATCGACTTTAACATTAAATACAGGGAACAAAACATATTTTGTCCCTACAACAAGTATTTTACAAAAGCTGTGGGCATACATGTACACCCATTAGCTTAGTCCATGCGCATTTAAACATTTATTCACTATTTATGTGTTTGGGCACCCTGAACCATGACCATATGGAAAAACAGGGCACATCCAGGTACTTTTGCGCAAAGCAAAAGCTTCACCAATTTTTCTGGTCAGCGAAAAACCCTTCATACAAACAATAATAAATATTATAATCTATATAAGGCTTCCAAGTGGTACAATAAATAGTATTTAATATCTTTAGTGCAGTAACCGGATGACAGATCAATATTGTTTCTGTATTGCTCTGTCATTCGGGAACTTCAACTGTCAATACAATATTGCTTGATTGGAACATTTACCGAGGTAAGTCAAATTTTGTTATTATGCTAATCAGTCTGATATAGATGATAATAATAATATTGTATGGATTTCTTTTTGTGTGATACAAGAATATATTGCTCACGCTATGACAATATATTCTTGTATCACAATAAAATCCATCCAATATCATATAAATATTCAAGTGATACAGGTGTACCATAAAAGATGCAATGTAGCAAAAGGGGTGAACCCCAGTTATGTAACATATTCACCCAAGCAGAAGCTGTCTTTACATCTAAAAGTTGTATTACTTCTATGGGGGGTGTTTGTTTGATCATACCTCTGTGTATCAAGTCTCTTGAGTCTTGCTATGTCATAGGCAAACTGTACATCTGTGACAACCACATCCGGATAAGCCTCCCTGTCATTGGAAAAAAACAAAGGAGAAATTAATGCAACATTCATGTGGAACATTTAACAGAATGGGTGGACATTTTTTTTAAATCACATTGTTCTTTGCGTTTTAATAAACAGTTTTGTAATACCAAATAATTGAGAACTGTTTACATACTAATATTGTGATTGAGATATTTGTGCAAATTTTTAATTAAGAAATATCTTGAAAACTATGTTGGTTATTGACAGGTTGGACAAACCTCTGACAAGCCTTTCAAGTGATCCAATGCAACTACTGTCAGAAAAGCATGCATAATATCTCAATGGTCAATAAAGAGTTTGTGTGGTCCTTTGTATATGAGACAGGATTAAAACATCATGTAATCGTAATCAATCTGACCAACTAGGGAAGAGCTGTACATAATTCACATCGATCTTAATTCAAACCTTCAGAACGTTTGAGGTACGTGTTAAGGTACAATTGTATACCGTATTTGCCGGCGATAAGGCTGCACGGTCACATAGGCCGCACCGCAACTTTGACATTTCAAAGAGGAAAAAAAAAAAATTTTAAATAAATAAAAAGGAAAAAAAAAAACAACGGACAAAAAAAAATAATCATAATTTTCTTGTAAAACACTAATTTTTTTTTACATACTGATACCAAATTCATCAATATTCTTATAATTTACCGGAAGTTTAGCTCAAAAAGTGATCGCGGGCAGATTTGGTGTCCGATATATACCCCTACCACAATGTATGGTGTAATGCAAAACTGCATGAAATGGAAAACAAAATGGAAGCTTCGCGGCAGCTCAGTTAAATGGTCCCTTCTTTTACTTTTGCAATGCATTGGCACGAACTTAGATCAAGATCCATAGGCAAATGTTGGTTTAGCAATTTATTTTCGTATTCATGTCAACAATGCAAGATAAAATTGTCGGTAAGATGTGTTGAAATGTCCTGTACCATAGTGGTAGTTTTGACTTGATCTTTTTTTTTTTTTTTAACTCTTTCGTCGTAAAGGCCGCACCCCGACATTTTGATATTTTCTCTTCCAAAAATACTGCGGCCTTTACGCCGGCAAATACGGTATGTATAGGGTTTACAGGTTATATCAATACATTTTATGAGGTATGAGGTATGTACATGAAGTATAATTTAACATAGCAGTCTGTTAAAGGTACGTGCCATCAAATAAGGTGTAATGCAACATGTATGAGGTACAAGGTGCAACGAAAAGACACAATTAATTAAGGTATGGGGTACAACGTATTAGCTTCAGAAACATGTACAAGGCATACTCACTGGAAATGTTGTTTGATAAGGGCAGGATCAGTCCTCTCCAATGGAATACCAGACACAAGAAGTGTGCGAGATACCTGAAGGAAATAAAAATAAACAGATTCAACATTATTGATATTATGGCAATATGGCAATTATGGCAGTACTCTTCTCTTGTTGAAACATTTTTTTATGTAAGATAACGTCCAAGTTTATGTAACCATGTACTTTTAATATGTAAATTTACTAAATTTATTTTTTCCTTTACTGGTTAATTTGCAATGCTGTAATATGTACTTGCTGTTTTTTTTAATGAGATCAAACTATATGTTTTGATTTGTTTGCCAAGATTTGTTTGCCAAAGGCCATTGTACTTTGAAAATTCTCCCTTTGTTTGTCAGCTTCTTATCAAATAAGGAGGTGAACAAGGAATCAAGTACCTGAGTAAATTTGTCCACTTTAAAACGTATCAATAAAACAAATTTATCCATAATACAGCTGGACTTGACCTCATATCAAACATGAACAATATTTATCAGTGTAAGGGAAGGATAGAAGGAAGAGAGAGGAGATTTCAAATCACTTTTACTTGCTACACTAATCAAATTCAAAACTGCAATCCTCAACCAAACACTAAACAATCCCTATCCTTAACCTAAAACCAATATAAAACTGTTCTTTCTGTATCTTTGTCTTCCCTTCCCTCCCCTTCACCATACGACAATGAAAACAATGATAAATGAAATAGAGCGTGTTAACATTCCATTGTAAGGCTCTGAAACAAAAAGAGCAGAGGAGAGGTTGGTTGACAGTTTGGGAAAATGTGGCTGTAGAGAAGAATGGAAGGAATGAGAGGGACAGGGTCACCAATGAAGAAGTGCTGGACAGAGTGAATGAACAAGGAGCTTGGGAAAAACAATCTGGAGACGGAAGAAAAACTGGATAGGACACATCTTACAGGGATAACATGCTCAGGGACATCTTGGAAGGGCAGATATATGGGAAACGGGTAAGAGGAAGAACAAGAATCAGGATGGTGTCAGACTCGGAAGGTGACAGATCATATGACATAATGATGAAGAAGAAGACTACAGAGAAAGAGGGATGGAGAAGGAACAAAAGGCGGCTCTGATGTGTGGACCTGCCTTTGGCAGAACACCTGAGGGAGAGACAGAGAGTGTGTAAACATTGGTTGATATTAACAAATCTCTACACAGCCAATTACTAAACCTATCAAATTCCAGACATTAACCCAGGACCAAACACAACTGCGTATCATCTGTTCAGAGCCAGAAGGGCATTAACTCTGTGTCAAAGTATTTTAGATAACGCCTTGTGGCTCCAAACAGAAATTATTAAAGCCTTATACTAACCCTATTTCTTTGATGGAAAAAAAACTTGGCACAAATGTTGCCAGAGCAAATGTCAAAGCAAAAGATTATTGAGAGTTTTTTTAAACTACACTGCTACATGCAAACAATTGTTAAGCCTTGAGAACACTCTACTATTCTCTTGAAATGCCTGTGGCATGATGGATGATCTCAAGAGCTGTACTCACCGTGTCCGTCTCTGACCTGTAGGGCAGATGCATGGAGAAGTGGCGCATGAAGAGGATGACTATCATGAAGTACACCATACAGAAGATAGTGTGTACCCATAACTTGGCATCTCTGAGGGATGAAAAAAAGGGTGTTCAAGGAGATGTAAATGTAAGTCACGTTAATGTGTGATTCTCAAAAGGAATATCATCAGACCTTGATTTGATTGGCTGTTGAGTGGTGTTGCCATGGTAGCTAATATTGATGGCAAATTTACCATCAGTGGTAAGTTTTCTAAAACTGGGCCCTGGTCTTCATAAGCTGGTGATCTTTATGGACAGATTACTTTACTACTTGTTTCAATTAGAAACTATTTTCTAGCAAGGAAAATAATGTAGTCTTTATAGACAGGTTCATCTGTCTCTATGAAGGCGGTCACCAAAGCAGGCTTGACTGTATATTGACCTACTTGTTAGGGATGTTGGTGATGGTGGTGCGGCCAAAGTTGTTTGTTCCAAGCTCCTGGCTGCCACTGAAGTTGACCGGCAGGATGACCACCAGGCAGAAGGCGGTGATGATCATCATCAGGACGATCAGGTAGCGTTGGAACTGGAGGTACTGGACCGCATCCGTCCCAGAGTTGCTCCTGATGTCTGCATCCCTGAGGTGGGGGTAAAGAGGAGGATGTGAAGAAGAAGAAGAATGGATGATGTCTGAGTTAATGAAAAAAGCTTGTTGAACTTGATCATGTGCATGGAGTCACAAAGAGTTTGGAGGTTTCAAGATTGAAGTTATTCTCTCTCTAAATCAGAGCTAGAAGTACCAATTAAACCGTGTAAAACTCTAGATTGAGTACATTACATATGATTTACAGTATCTCACCATATTTCTGTTAAATTATTCAAAAGCACATTAAGGTGAGATACAGTTTTCAGTATCCACACCCCCTCACCCTCACTAACTTATAATGAATAATTCATGCCTTCCTAGAACTCTTTCTCCCTCCCAATTCTTATTCTCTATGATTCTATCTCCCTCCCTTCTCTCTATCTCTCTCTCTCTCTCTCTCTCTCTCACATACACACACACACACACAAACACATAAGCAATAACAGGAAGAGTTTCATACATGTCCTCTACATGTTTTACATGAAAAAAATCATTAGGAAAAATGTGACATTACAGGCAGTTTGCATTGAAAAATACTTCTACAAGTTTATTCATCAATGTATTATTTGTATAGCATATTTAAATGTGATGAAAGGGGAAAAGAAAATGGATCAGGTCAGACTTACGTAATCCTAAATATGGCTGGGATCCAGTCACATAATCCCTGTAAACAAAATAAAGACAAAGAATATTAGACAGCACAAAATGTAAATAGCAGCTTTGCATATACGTTAAGTTTCAGACAGGCCTTTACCAAGCTATCGAGTTAAGCTACAAAATAAAATATGATGATATAACAAGAGAATCCTTGAAATAATGTATTACGTCATTAAATAGAGACCCTTTGGTGTAATTTTGTCTAGAACAGTATTACATGTAAATGCATACTACAGCTCCCAAATTGAAACTGAGATTCCCTGCAAAAACTTTGGAACAGGCGATTACAATTTGTATGGCCCATTAAGATGAAAAATTGGTCATAACAGGAAGTTTCATAATGAAAGTAGATGTATGTACCACCCTATAGATAATCATGTGCCAAGCCATGTACACGTATAGCTATTGCATGGTAGCAGATACAATGCTGTATTCAAAGTTAAAAGAAGATCTAATTTTTCCATTTAGGAAAACAAATGATGAGAATTGAAATCAGCATCATCTGAAAATACATTTTCAAGAGTTGCAAATGCTTTAAATGATATATTTTGTATTGTGAAAAACCATGGTCACATATAATTCAAGGATAAGTAGCAGTACCCTAGTAGATATCAAAATTAATAAGAAATGCTTTCACATCTATTAACAAAGAGATTGAAGAACAGGTTCTATCAAGCTTTAACCCTAGCTGATAGGGATTATTTCTCTTTAAATGCTTGAGCAAACACTTAAGAAGGTCCCAGCAAATTTATGACTGTTTTGTGTATTTAAAAGGAAAACTATTTGGCTCAAGCATATAGACAAAAATGAATATCAAACTAGATGGAACTTCGACTGCGCGCAGTCGAAAATGATGCCTCCGTCATGGAGCAATTTTACAAACCAAAACAGAAGAAATTTTTCAAATCAATTTCAATTGTAATCCATTATATACATATATGACCCTTTGATTTTTGACCTCATGACCCTAAAATCTACTCAGTTCATTGGCTCTGCAAGATGTCCTGAGTTAAATAGTAATCCATCTGTCAGTTCTAATGAGAATGCGTTCACAAGCTATTTTTGCATACATAATGAGCCCATGACCTTTGACCTCATGACCCAAGAATCTACTCAGTTCATTGGCTCTGCAAGATACATACATGATCTAAGTTTGGCAGGAGTCCATCAATCTGTTCTAATGATAATGCGATCGCAAGCTATTTTTGCATACATAATGAGCCGCATGACCTTTGACCTTGACCTCATGATCCCAAAATCTAATCAGTTCATCGGCTCTGCAAGTAACATACATGACCTAAGTTTGGCAGGAATCCATCAATCGGTTCTTGAGATAACGCGATCACAAGCTGTTTTTGCATACATAATGAGCCCTGTGACCTTTGACCTTTCATCTCGTGACCCCAAGATCTAATCAGTTCATCCGCTCTGCAAGATACATACATGACCAAAGTTTGGCAGGAATCCATCAATCGGTTCTTGAGATAACGCGATCACGAGCTGTTTTTGCATACATAATGAGCCCTGTGACCTTTGACCTTTGACCTCGTGACCCCAAAATCTAATCAGTTCATCGGCTCTGCAAGATACATACATGACTAAAGTTTGGCAGGAATCCATCTATCGGTTCTTTAGATAACGCGATCACGAGCTGTTTTTGCATACATAATGAGCCCTGTGACCTTTGACCTTTGACCTCGTGACCCCAAAATCTAATCAGTTCATCGGCTCTGCAAGATACATACATGACTAAAGTTTGGCAGGAATCCATCAATCGGTTCTTCAGATAACGCGATCACGAGAACGGGACGGACGGACGGACGGACGTACGGACGGACGGACGGTACTACTCACGACAGTATGCTTGTGAGATTTTTGTCTTGTGTGTCTGAAAAAAGGGGTATCTTGTGTGTCTTTTCATTTTTTCCTTCTAAAGACTACTTGTGTGTCTTAATTCCCAACTTCTTGTGTGTTTGTCTAAAACTAAATGAAAATGCATCTTGTGTGTTTTTTAATACAATATGTGTTGAGACTGGTTTCTAAAATTAAAATTAAGGCTTGCATGCCCAAAAGACATTATTGTCTACCTCTATCCAAGTCAGGAAAATTAAGGCTTGTGTCCCGCAAAAACACATCATTTATCCGCCTAAGTCGTGAAAATTGAGGCTTGTGTGGCAGAAAAGACGATCAGCTACCGGCCTGTCCAAGTCAAGAAAATTAAGGCTTGTGTGCCTAAAAAACTTGATGTCCAAAAAGTATACAACTATTTATTTCTGTGTCTTTGGACCTCACAACTGAACAGTGTGACTTCTGAATGACCAAAAAATTGATTTATCTTTTTTCCTCATTGAATAAAAACATCACACACTTATAATACAGGTAATGCAATAATATTCCAATGCTGTGGAGGAACCAATGAAAAGCCAAGGAGCTTGTCATAATGTATTGCATACAATGCTATATATCATTTTTTTAAAGTCAAGATAAAATTACTTCCATCTAAAAAGAATTAAAACTATTTATGTGACCATTGATCTCACTACGAACTGCTTGTGATAATTTAATCCTAAAAAGACTTGTTCCATGTGTCTTTAGAATTCACTACATGTCACCAAGTATTAAACGTATAAAAAAAACACCATATCACTATAAACCGCACACAACAACAGAAATGCAATTTAATAACACTTGAAGTAACAATTACAAGTAACACTTTTATCAACATTTTCCTTGTCTAATTCAAACATTACAAAATATGGATAACATGAGCAGCTGAAGTGAGCATGGGCTAAAGAGATGAGAGGAAAGATACAGCAAAATTTTACAAAAAACTATTACGGTATAACAATTTTCAGAATACTGCTCCAGATGCCTATAAATAACTGGTTGTCACTTAAACACTGTAAGTATATACATGTACACATTAACAAGTCACTTTTTATATTTGGTTGGAAGATACAGTCTGCTAATATCTATTGGCTGGCAAAGTTGCGAGTAAATTCATCGGCAATAACCACTGGCTTTCTGTACATTGGATGAATTTAAACTTTGAAATTCATAAACTATGAGGATATTCCAAATATCAAACTTCATTAATATTTTCCAATTCTACATCAAAATTCACTTTAAAGGGAAAGTCCACCCTGAAATTAAGTTAGTTTTAATAGGAGTAGAAAAATGAGAGAAACAAGTCAGTGAAAGTTTGAGCAAATTCCGATTAAAAATAAGGAAGTTAGGATTTTTTAAGTTGTGATCAATCAAACACAAATTGGCAACTCTATGACGTATCATGCGAGCTCAACTTCCATTTGCTTAGTACTAAAAAAATCTAAAATGTTCATTTTCCCTCAAGAAAAATTTCAACCATACATGCACCCTAAATATAATAATTGCAAATATGTTTCTATACTCCCCCTGCAAGGAACAAATATATATTCCGTCATCAATAACGAAGAAAACGTGATTTTATGGAATATTATGCACAAAGCAAATGAAGGAGAGCTCGTATAATAAGTCACAGAGTTGCCAATTTGTATTTGGTTGATCACAATTTCAATAATTCATAACTTTCTTATTTTCATTCAGAATTTGCTCAAACTTTCACTCACCTGATTTTCTTATTATTCTGCCTCTATCGAAACAAACTTATTTTGGGGGTGGACTTTCCCTTTAAATGCAGATATCCATTAAAATTCTCAAAATCACTTTGCCGTTGGATTTTCAAAAAGAAGTATTAACAAAACAAAATTATATCACCTAAACTTGACGACTGCTAATATCTATTGGCTGGCAAAGTTGCGAGTATATTCATCGACAATAAGCACTGGCTTTCTGTACATTGGATGAATTTAAACTTTGAAATTCATGAACTATGAGGAGATTCCAAATATCAAAATTCATTAAGATTTCCAAATTCCACATCAAAATTCACTTTAAATGCAGATATCCATTACAATTCTCAAAATCACTTTGCCAATGGATTTTCAAAGAGGAGTATTGACAAAAAGAATATGTCACGTAACTATGAAGAATTTTTATTTCTTCAGAGGCAAAGTTGAGTATTTCATTATTTGCTAATGGAATACGTTTTACACATATCTGGAACTTTAAAGGTACTATGTCCCATTTGCAGGCCCCAAAAATGAAAAGGTTAAATTCCAACAGCATTTGAAAGACAATATTAATTTAGAACTTTCCGAAAAAAAAGGGGGCTTGAAAATGTCTTTAAGTGGGAAAATAACGACTATTAGTTGTTGAATCGACTAAAAGATGAAGTTGAGTTCTGGTTTTGCGATTGCATTGTGAAAGAAACGGTGTGGAATCGACCAGAAAAGGTTGATCATCTAGCATATATAAGAATTTGTGTGTATTGAAAGGTTCTGGAATCATCAAAATGATAAGAAATTTGGCCAAGTCTTGGTAAAGTTACAAACACTGTACACAGAAAAAAAACATTACATGTATTATATACAGAAAGATGTATATGTGACTACACAACCACGTGGCGTAAAAAGGCTATTCCCCCGAGTTTTACGATGTTACATGACATATTTAGAATATGAAGGCATTTGAAGAGCCATGCTTTTTAAGGGAACATGTCTTATCTGATGTTCTTCCACACTTGCATAATAGGAATGATAACGCTCACAAATTATTTTTCACCTCTTCCCAGAACTCAACCTTCTCTTTAAGAGTTATAGAGCCAGTAAGTAATAATCTGATTTCAGACCACTGTACTGCAGGGTCAATGTCGCTATTCATAAGGACCGCTATTCATACATGTAAGGTTCGCTATTCATAACGACCGCTATTCATAAGGTCCGCTTTTCATAATTGGAGAAAAGGGTCATTATTCATAGGGGTCATTATTCATAAGGACCGCTATTCATAATGAAAGAAGAGGGTCGGTATTCATAATATTAGAAGAGGGTCGCTATTCATAATACGAAATCGGGGTCGTTATTCATGAGGGTCCCTATTCATAATATTACAAAAGGGTCGGTATTCATAACACAGAAAGAGGGTCGCTAGTTATAATACGAAATGAGGGTCGCTATTCATAATACGAAATGAGGGTCGCTATTCATAATGCAAAATGAGGGTCGCTATTCATAAGGGTCATTATTCATAATCGATGAAGAGGGTCGCTATTCATAATAGGAGTAGAGGGTTGCTAGTCGTAATACGAAATAAAGGTCGATATTCATAATACGAAATGAGGGTCGCTATTCATAATAGGAGAAGAGGGTCGCTTATTCATAATAGGAGTAGAGGGTCGCTATTCATAATACGAAATCGGGGTCGTTATTCATGAGGGTCCCTATTCATAATATTACAAAAGGGTCGGTATTCATAACACAGAAAGAGGGTCGCTATTTATAATACAAAATGAGGGTTGCTATTCATAATACGAAATGAGTGTCGCTATTCATAATTGGAGTAGAGGGTTGCTAGTCGTAATACGAAATAAAGGTCGATATTCATAATACGAAATGAGGGTCGCTATTCATAATAGAAGTAGAGGGTCGCTATTCATAATACGAAATGAGGGTCGCTATTCATAAAAAGAAATGAGGGTCGTTATTCATAATAGGAGTAGAGGGTTGCTATTCTTAATACGAAATGAGGGTCGCTATTCATAATAGGAGAAGAGGGTCGCTATTCATAATAGGAGTAGAGGGTCGCTATTCATAATAGGAGTAGAGGGTCGTTATTCATAATAGGAAGAAGAGGGTCGCTATTCATAAGGGTCATTATTCATAAGGGTCATTATTCATAATCGATGAAGAGGGTCGCTATTCATAATAGGAGAAGAGGGTCGCTATTTATAATAGGAGTAGAGGGTCGCTATTCATAATAGAAGAAGAGGGTCGCTATTCATAATAGGAGTAGAGGATCGCTATTGTCCGATATCAACATTCCCCGTTTTTAAGTTATACATATTTTTGACATTTTCATCGGGGGGGGGGGGGGGGGGGGGTTGAAGCCTCTTGCCCGAAAAGGTAATTTTCTAGTTCACAATTCGGCTAGTGAGCGAAATGAGCGAGCAAAAATATGAGCATAATATGTATTTTGTGAAAGTGCTGATTTGTTGTATCATTCTCGACTCATATTTCTTGTTTGAATTGAGTTCCCCCTCCCCCTCCTGCGCAAAGCGCGTAAGCTCTGACCTTTCATAATTTCATTAAATTATTAGAGAAAGAAGACGATTCATTGTACCATTCTCGACCCTTTTTCCTTGTCTGAATTTGGTACCCCCTCCCCCTCCGGCGCGAAGCGCGGAAGCTTTGACCTTTCATTGTTTAATGCAATTATTGGAGAAAGAATATGATTCGTTGTTCCATTCTCGACTCTTAATCCTTGTCTGAATTCAGTTTCCCCCCTCCCGCGCGAAACGTGGAAGCTTTGATGTTTCATTAAATTATTAGAGAAAGAAGAGGATTTGTTGTACCATTCTTGATTATTAATTCTTGTCTGAATTCAGTTCCCACCCCCCCCCCCTCTCTTGCGCAAAGTGCGTAAGCTTTGACCTTTCATAGTTTAATGAAATTATTAGAGAAAGAAGACGATTCGTTGTTCCATTCTCGACTCTGGCTACGCGCCTGCTTTAAACGGAAAATGAAACAATCATGATTGTGATAGCACACAATAATGTTAGTAGAAATAGTAAAGAACAAAAATTATTGCAACAACCATGGATAAATCACGGCCGGGAGCGTGGGCCGGGTGTCATATCATAGTTTTGTGTTATTGGGCGAGGGGGCGTAGCGACCAAGTGAGATTTTGCAATGTTGAATGCTGACATTATGCACTCTAGGAAATCCCTAAGCCCAATTTGTACGTTCTTTCCGCTATATATCTTTCTAGCTATATTTCTAAATTTTCTGGCGGACGTGTCCTCCTATCGGGCCCAGGATCGCCGCCCCTGTCCATGATTACTACCAACATGAGCTCAAATACAAGCTCAAGCGAGTTTATATGAGCTGAGGCCAAATGAAGAGCAAAATAAGAGTTGTGAAGCGGCCCCCCTACCGTTAATTACAAAATTGACTTTACAGCGCAGGGGCTGTTTTAACCTTTTAACTTTGATTCTGTGGCTCGAAAGTTACTGTCACTAAGCGCCATTTCCTTGTCTTTCCATCTTTCTCACCCGACTCTCCCCCCCCCCCCCCCCCCACTCAGTGTTATCTAGGGTACGTGTACGCATTTCCCTCTGTTTGAAAGCACCCCTCTATCTCCGGTGTGTAAAGTCAGTACGGGCCGGATTTTTGTGTATTACGGGCCAGACTTTCTGCCCTGCGCGTATCCCTGCGTGTATCTGACGCGAAGGCAATCTGAATGTAATCGAGAAGGCTCACTTGACTCCAACTTTAATTTATCTTTAATATAAGGAGTAAAGTATAATTTGTTGATTAACGTTCTATTAGATCTTCTTCAATGTTGTATAAAACAAATAATGAATGTTTTTCATTCGTTTAATAGTGCGAATATTTTCATTCGTTGAAAGATTAACATTAATTCTATTCAACTCATGAAAATATTTGTACTATTGAACTCATAACCATTCATTATTTGTATAATAATCCATGCCTGTCAAAGTCATGAAATTAATTAAAGGTATTACAAAGTTTTGGGAAATTTTGGAAAATGGGTGGATAGTGAATCTTTACAATTTTGATATATTTGGATGCCCCTGTGGATGTGGATGTATTAAAAGCACTAGTAATTTTAACCCTTAAAACACATCTGCTTTCAAGAAAAATTGAATATTAAGATTTACCGGTGCTCCCGGTAAATTTTGATAAATTTCAAATAGCTCCTACGGCCGTACAATGGTAGATGCGACCATGAACATCTCAGAATATGTAGTTGTATATAATTTCCGAACGGGAATAGCTTATCAGTCGATTTTAGTCAAGAAACATCGTTTTATAGCTTAATTAATATCTTGACCTTGAGAGGGAGCTATACAACATGAAGTGTTTATTATTTACAATTTCATAACTCTCGAGTCGATTTCGACCGCGACAACAATCAGTGAATATTGTAGGATCGCATATGCTTCCAATATGTTCATTTGAACCAAATTCATGACCACATACCAAAACTTTGTATTACAATTTAAGGCTTGTGTAGCAGGATGATACCAAATCATCTATACCTGTCAAAGTCACAAAAAGTAAAGTTTGTGTGCAAAAAAAATACATCATAATCATCATCTACCCTAATTGTCCCAGTCAAGACAATTAAGGCTTGTGTGCCAAAAAGACATTATTATCTACCCCTGTCCAAGTCAAGAAAATTAAGGCTTATGTGGCATAAAAAAACATTACAAGCCTTACAAGCCTTAATTTTCATGACTTGGACAGAGGTATATAATATATACCTCTGTCCAAGTCATGAAAATTAAGGCTTGTGTGTCAGAAAGATATTGTCATCCACCCCAGTCCAAGTCAAGAAAATTAAGGCTTGTGTGGCGTAAAAACATTACTCGATTATATACCTGAACCACTGTCCAAGTCAAGAAAATTAGGGCTTGTGTGGCAGAAAGGCATTATTATCTACCCCAGTCCAAGTCAAGAAAATAATGGGCTTGTGTGGCAGAAAGACATTACATGTATTATATACCTCTGTCCAAGTCATGAAAATTAAGGCTTGTGTGGCAGAAAGACATTATTATCTACTCCAGTCCAAGTCAAGAAAATTAAGGCTTGTGTGGCAGAAAGACATTATTGTCTACCCCTGTCCAAGTCCAGAAAATTAGGGCTTGTGTGGCATAAAAAAAAACATTACATGTATTATATACCTCTGTCCAAGTCATGAGAATTAAGGCTTGTGTGTCAAAAAGATATTGTCATCTACCCCAGTCCAAGTCAAGAAAATTAAGGCTTGTGTGGCAGAAAAACATTATTGTCTACCCCAGTCCAAGTCAAGAAAATTAAGGCTTGTGTGGCATAAAAAAAAACATTACATGTATTATATACCTCTGTCCAAGTCATGAGAATTAAGGCTTGTGTGTCAAAAAGATATTGTCATCTACCCCAGTCCAAGTCAAGAAAATTAAGGCTTGTGTGGCAGAAAAACATTATTGTCTACCCCAGTCCAAGTCAAGAAAATTAAGGCTTGTGTGGCATAAAAACATTACTCGATTATATACCTGAACCACTGTCCAAGTCAAGAAAATTAGGGCTTGTGTGGCAGAAAGGCATTATTATCTACCCCAGTCCAAGTCAAGAAAATAATGGGCTTGTGTGGCAGAAAGACATTACATGTATTATATACCTCTGTCCAAGTCATGAAAATTAAGGCTTGTGTGGCAGAAAGACATTATTATCTACTCCAGTCCAAGTCCAGAAAATTAAGGCTTGTGTGACAGAAAGACATTATTATCTACCCCTGTCCAAGTCCAGAAAATTAGGGCTTGTGTGGCATAAAAAAAACATTACATGTATTATATACCTCTGTCCAAGTCATGAAAATTAAGGCTTGTGTGGCAGAAAGACATTATTAACTACTTCAGTCCAAGTCAAGAAAATTAAGGCTTGTGTGACAGAAAGACATTATTATCTACCCCTGTCCAAGTCCAGAAAATTAAGGCTTGTGTGGCAGAAAGACATTATTGTCTACCCCTGTCCAAGTCCAGAAAATAAGGGCTTGTGTGGCATAAAAAAAAACATTACATGTATTATATACCTCTGTCCAAGTCATGAAAATTAAGGCTTGTGTGGCAGAAAGACATTATTAACTACTCCAGTCTAAGTCAAGAAAATTAAGGCTTGTGTGGCAGAAAAACATTATTGTCTACCCCAGTCCAAGTCAAGAAAATTAAGGCTTATGTGGCATAAAAAAACATTACAAGCCTTACAAGCCTTAATTTTCATGACTTGGACAGAGGTATATAATATATACCTCTGTCCAAGTCATGCAAATTAAGGCTTGTGTGTCAGAAAGATATTGTCATCTACCCCAGTCCAAGTCAAGAAAATTAAGGCTTGTGTGGCGTAAAAACATTACTCGATTATATACCTGAACCACTGTCCAAGTCAAGAAAATTAGGGCTTGTGTGGCAGAAAGGCATTATTATCTACCCCAGTCCAAGTCAAGAAAATAATGGGCTTGTGTGGCAGAAAGACATTACATGTATTATATACCTCTGTCCAAGTCATGAAAATTAAGGCTTGTGTGGCAGAAAGACATTATTATCTACTCCAGTCCAAGTCAAGAAAATTAAGGCTTGTGTGGCAGAAAGACATTATTGTCTACCCCTGTCCAAGTCCAGAAAATTAGGGCTTGTGTGGCATAAAAAAAAACATTACATGTATTATATACCTCTGTCCAAGTCATGAGAATTAAGGCTTGTGTGTCAAAAAGATATTGTCATCTACCCCAGTCCAAGTCCAGAAAATTAAGGCTTGTGTGGCAGAAAGACATTATTGTCTACCCCTGTCCAAGTCCAGAAAATAAGGGCTTGTGTGGCATAAAAAAAAACATTACATGTATTATATACCTCTGTCCAAGTCATGAAAATTAAGGCTTGTGTGGCAGAAAGACATTATTAACTACTCCAGTCCAAGTCAAGAAAATTAAGGCTTGTGTGGCAGAAAAACATTATTGTCTACCCCAGTCCAAGTCAAGAAAATTAAGGCTTGTGTGGCATAAAAACATTACTCGATTATATACCTGAACCACTGTCCAAGTCAAGAAAATTAGGGCTTGTGTGGCAGAAAGGCATTATTATCTACCCCAGTCCAAGTCAAGAAAATAATGGGCTTGTGTGGCAGAAAGACATTACATGTATTATATACCTCTGTCCAAGTCATGAAAATTAAGGCTTGTGTGGCAGAAAGACATTATTATCTACTCCAGTCCAAGTCCAGAAAATTAAGGCTTGTGTGACAGAAAGACATTATTATCTACCCCTGTCCAAGTCCAGAAAATTAGGGCTTGTGTGGCATAAAAAAAACATTACATGTATTATATACCTCTGTCCAAGTCATGAAAATTAAGGCTTGTGTGGCAGAAAGACATTAACTACTCCAGTCCAAGTCAAGAAAATTAAGGCTTGTGTGACAGAAAGACATTATTATCTACCCCTGTCCAAGTCCAGAAAATTAAGGCTTGTGTGGCAGAAAGACATTATTGTCTACCCCTGTCCAAGTCCAGAAAATAAGGGCTTGTGTGGCATAAAAAAAAACATTACATGTATTATATACCTCTGTCCAAGTCATGAAAATTAAGGCTTGTGTGGCAGAAAGACATTATTAACTACTCCAGTCCAAGTCAAGAAAATTAAGGCTTGTGTGGCAGAAAGACATTATTGTCTACCCCTGTCCAAGTCCAGAAAATTAGGGCTTGTGTGGCATAAAAAAAACATTACATGTATTATATACCTCTGTCCAAGTCATGAAAATTAAGGCTTGTGTGGCAGAAAGACATTATTAACTACTCCAGTCCAAGTCAAGAAAATTAAGGCTTGTGTGACAGAAAGACATTATTATCTACCCCTGTCCAAGTCCAGAAAATTAAGGCTTGTGTGGCAGAAAGACATTATTGTCTACCCCTGTCCAAGTCCAGAAAATTAGGGCTTGTGTGGCATAAAAAAAAACATTACATGTATTATATACCTCTGTCCAAGTCATGAAAACTAAGGCTTGTGTGTCAGAAAGATATTGTCATCTACCCCAGTCCAAGTCAAGAAAATTAAGGCTTGTGTGGCAGAAAGACATTATTGTCTACCCCTGTCCAAGTCATGAAAATTAAGGCCTGTGTGGCAGAAAGACATTATTATCTACCCATGTCCAAGTCATGAAAATTAAGGCTTGTGTGGCAGAAAGACATTATTGTCTACCCCTGTCCAAGTCAAGAAGATTAACCCTTGTGTGGCATAAAAACATTACATGTATTATATACCTGTACCACTGTCCAAGTCAAGAAAATTAGGGCTTGTGTGGCAGAAAGACATTATTGTCTACCCCAGTCCAAGTCAAGAAAATAATGGGCTTGTGTGGCAGAAAGACATTACATGTATTATATACCTCTGTCCAAGTCATGAAAATTAAGGCTTGTGTGGCAGAAAGACATTATTATCTACCCCAGTCCAAGTCAAGAAAATAATGGGCTTGTGTGGCAGAAAGACATAACATGTATTATATACCTCTGTCCAAGTCATGAAAATAAGGCTTGTGTGTCAGAAAGATATTGTCATCTACCCCAGTCCAAGTCAAGAAAATTAGGGCTTGTGTGGCAGAAAAACATTATTGTCTACCCCAGTCCAAGTCAAGAAAATTAAGGCTTGTGTGGCATAAAAACATTACTCGATTATATACCTGAACCACTGTCCAATTCAAGAAAATTAGGGCTTGTGTGGCAGAAAGGCATTATTATCTACCCCAGTCCAAGTCAAGAAAATAATGGGCTTGTGTGGCAGAAAGACATTACATGTATTATATACCTCTGTCCAAGTCATGAAAATTAAGGCTTGTGTGGCAGAAAGACATTATTATCTACTCCAGTCCAAGTCAAGAAAATTAAGGCTTGTGTGACAGAAAGACATTATTGTCTACCCCTGTCCAAGTCCAGAAAATTAAGGCTTGTGTGGCAGAAAGACATTATTGTCTACCCCTGTCCAAGTCCAGAAAATTAGGGCTTGTGTGGCATAAAAAAACATTACATGTATTATATACCTCTGTCCAAGTCATGAAAATTAAGGCTTGTGTGGCAGAAAGACATTATTAACTACTCCAGTCCAAGTCAAGAAAATTAAGGCTTGTGTGGCATAAAAACATTACTCGATTATATACCTGAACCACTGTCCAAGTCAAGAAAATTAGGGCTTGTGTGGCAGAAAGGCATTATTATCTACCCCTGTCCAAGTCCAGAAAATTAAGGCTTGTGTGGCAGAAAGACATTATTGTCTACCCCTGTCCAAGTCCAGAAAATTAGGGCTTGTGTGGCATAAAAAAAACATTACATGTATTATATACCTCTGTCCAAGTCATGAAAATTAAGGCTTGTGTGGCAGAAAGACATTATTAACTACTCCAGTCCAAGTCAAGAAAATTAAGGCTTGTGTGGCAGAAAGACATTATTGTCTACCCCTGTCCAAGTCCAGAAAATTAGGGCTTGTGTGGCATAAAAAAAACATTACATCTATATTATTAATACGCAAAATCGCCGCGGGGGGTCCAACACGGGCTAAAACGGTTCCTCAAAAACGTCTTTCCCCGACCCCGCCCGCCTCCGCCGTGGCGCGGGGAGGGCGGCACAATTCCACAAGGCCTGTCTCCCGTAACCCGCGTGCCACCTCGACCCCGCGATCGACGTCCATGCCGTTAAACGCGGTTTCGGGGTGCCGGGGAGGACGGGCGGACGAGAGCACGGCGGGCGTGGTGGATTGCAAGGAGGCGACGAACCCGCGAGAGCGAGTCGGCAAGCCGTGCACCCTCCCTCTGCATGTCTAATCAAAGAGAGACAAAGAGACACACGATGGACGAGAATCCACTCGCATCAACGTGTGTAGCAAATCTTATTGCAACGGGTGCGGCGGTCCTCGAGTAAGGGATCTTACAATATGATATTCTTTGTATTACACGCTTAGGTCACTCACATGCACAGAGTCGATTCGAGTCGAGGCGATTGCTACAACTGGCGCAAACCATGGACCTATTTTCGCGTAAAATCTTTACTCTGAAAGTAATTATAAAAATTCTGTGATCTATGACAACATAATCATAGTCCAAGCTTCTGTTTTATTGGTCTTTTCATGAAAACTACATCGAAATCACAACAGTAATAGCGCAAATAGATGTGATAGTATGCCTCGAGTCCACACGTACACACGTATGGTGTATTGCCACTGCACTGCAGCTGAGCGCTGCTGTCGATCGCCGGTGATTTCGGAGCTGAGTGTGTGAGCCTGGAGTAGCGGTGACCGGAGTAGCTAGGCCTGTGCACATGGTACATGGTGTGAGGAGAGTAAACAACACTTTGAAATTGCTATTATTGCCCCGATTTCAATGTAGTTTTGTGAATACAGGTATGAAACCTGAGCTTAGATTGTGATTATTATAGCCATGCATAGTTGTATACTAAATTTCGATAATCATTTTTCAAAGGAACGTTTTCACAAGAAAATCGGACGGTCGTCATGGTCGTTTAAAAACATGATAATACCTTTACTATGATACAGTTCTTGCATAAAATCAATGCATTAAAACGTTTTCCAAAGTATATGGGCGGGGGGGGGGGGGGGGGGTCAGGTAGCTCAAAGCGAGTTGAGTGCAGGCGTGGTGTCCACGGGTTCAAAGGGCTGAACCGAACCCCCGAAGGCTCACAGGTTTTAAGCAATTTAATATGTTTTAAACAATTCGCGTACTTTCGGCGTAGAAACTTGACGCAGAAAGTACGCCTTTTTTACGTAACACTACGCTACCAAACTAAACACAAGAAAATCGGACAGTCGTCATGGTCGTTTAAAAACATAATACTTTTACTATGATACAGTTCTTGCATAAAATCAATGCATTAAAACGTTTTTCAAAGTATGGGGGGGGGGGTTAGGTAGCTCAAAGCGAGTTAAGTGCAGGCGTGGTGTCCACGGGTTCAAAGGGCTGAACCGAACCCCCGAAGGCTCACGGGTTTTAAGCAATTTAATATGTTTTAAACAATTCGCGTACTTTCGGCGTAGAGAGTACGCCTTTTTTATGTAACACTACGCTACCAAACTAAACAAACTATCCTTCAATGAATTAATGAAAAATAAGCCCAAGAAAAAAGAGCCCCCTAAAGTTGAAAAAGTAACCCCCGAAAATTTCCCCAAAATTTGATATAGATCGAGCACCCGAAAAAAAATAAAATTGTTCACTGGATTCTACGCTCACAGTCACACGCACAGTTGAGTCAATTTGTGCACTGCATGCAGCTGGCTGCTACATATTGGCACAAACCGTCCGATTTTTCGCGTAAAATCTATACTTTAAAAATTATTATACAAATTTTGTGAATGCCAACAAAATCATAATCCAAGCTGCTATTTTACTCTTTTCATGAAAACTACATTGAAATCACAACAATAATAATGCAAATAAATCGTACTTATCTAGATCCTACCTGACATAGTTTTTGTTACGGTGCGCCATTCATGGTCAAACAGCATATATTATAAAAATTGTCTACATAAAAATAATCTAATTTTATTTTCGATAGCACATAGGCCTCTATCTATTTAACCCCCCAAACCCGGCCCTCCCCTAGAATCCTGTGGATTTTCCACGGGTCCTCCTAGTGTATTATATACCTCTGTCCAAGTCATGAAAATTAAGGCTTGTGTGGCAGAAAGACATTATTAACTACTCCAGTCCAAGTCAAGAAAATTAAGGCTTGTGTGACAGAAAGACATTATTATCTACCCCTGTCCAAGTCCAGAAAATTAAGGCTTGTGTGGCAGAAAGACATTATTGTCTACCCCTGTCCAAGTCCAGAAAATTAGGGCTTGTGTGGCATAAAAAAAACATTACATGTATTATATACCTCTGTCCAAGTCATGAAAACTAAGGCTTGTGTGTCAGAAAGATATTGTCATCTACCCCAGTCCAAGTCAAGAAAATTAAGGCTTGTGTGGCAGAAAGACATTATTGTCTACCCCTGTCCAAGTCATGAAAATTAAGGCTTGTGTGGCAGAAAGACATTATTATCTACCCATGTCCAAGTCATGAAAATTAAGGCTTGTGTGGCAGAAAGACATTATTGTCTACCCCTGTCCAAGTCAAGAAGATTAACCCTTGTGTGGCATAAAAACATTACATGTATTATATACCTGTACCACTGTCCAAGTCAAGAAAATTAGGGCTTGTGTGGCAGAAAGACATTATTGTCTACCCCAGTCCAAGTCAAGAAAATAATGGGCTTGTGTGGCAGAAAGACATTACATGTATTATATACCTCTGTCCAAGTCATGAAAATTAAGGCTTGTGTGGCAGAAATACATTATTATCTACCCCAGTCCAAGTCAAGAAAATAATGGGCTTGTGTGGCAGAAAGACATTACATGTATTATATACCTCTGTCCAAGTCATGAAAATAAGGCTTGTGTGTCTGAAAGATATTGTCATCTACCCCAGTCCAAGTCAAGAAAATTAGGGCTTGTGTGGCAGAAAAACATTATTGTCTACCCCAGTCCAAGTCAAGAAAATTAAGGCTTGTGTGGCATAAAAACATTACTTGATTATATACCTGAACCACTGTCCAATTCAAGAAAATTAGGGCTTGTGTGGCAGAAAGGCATTATTATCTACCCCAGTCCAAGTCAAGAAAATAATGGGCTTGTGTGGCAGAAAGACATTACATGTATTATATACCTCTGTCCAAGTCATGAAAATTAAGGCTTGTGTGGCAGAAAGACATTATTATCTACTCCAGTCCAAGTCAAGAAAATTAAGGCTTGTGTGACAGAAAGACATTATTGTCTACCCCTGTCCAAGTCCAGAAAATTAAGGCTTGTGTGGCAGAAAGACATTATTGTCTACCCCTGTCCAAGTCCAGAAAATTAGGGCTTGTGTGGCATAAAAAAACATTACATGTATTATATACCTCTGTCCAAGTCATGAAAATTAAGGCTTGTGTGTCAGAAAGATATTGTCATCTACCCCAGTCCAAGTCAAGAAAATTAAGGCTTGTGTGGCAGAAAAACATTATTGTCTACCCCAGTCAAAGTCAAGAAAATTAAGGCTTGTGTGGCATAAAAACATTACTCGATTATATACCTTAACCACTGTCCAAGTCAAGAAAATTAGGGCTTGTGTGGCAGAAAGGCATTATTATCTACCCCAGTCCAAGTCAAGAAAATAATGGGCTTGTGTGGCAGAAAGACATTACATGTATTATATACCTCTGTCCAAGTCATGAAAATTAAGGCTTGTGTGGCAGAAAGACATTATTAACTACTCCAGTCCAAGTCAAGAAAATTAAGGCTTGTGTGTCAGAAAGACATTATTGTCTACCCCAGTCCAAGTCAAGAAAATTAAGGCTTGTGTGGCATAAAAACATTACTCGATTATATACCTGAACCACTGTCCAATTCAAGAAAAATAGGGCTTGTGTGGCAGAAAGGCATTATTATCTACCCCAGTCCAAGTCAAGAAAATAATGGGCTTGTGTGGCAGAAAGACATTACATGTATTATATACCTCTGTCCAAGTCATGAAAACTAAGGCTTGTGTGTCAGAAAGATATTGTCATCTACCCCAGTCCAAGTCAAGAAAATTAAGGCTTGTGTGGCAGAAAGACATTATTGTCTACCCCTGTCCAAGTCATGAAAATTAAGGCTTGTGTGGCAGAAAGACATTATTATCTACCCATGTCCAAGTCATGAAAATTAAGGCTTGTGTGGCAGAAAGACATTATTGTCTACCCCTGTCCAAGTCAAGAAGATTAACCCTTGTGTGGCATAAAAACATTACATGTATTATATACCTGTACCACTGTCCAAGTCAAGAAAATTAGGGCTTGTGTGGCAGAAAGACATTATTGTCTACCCCAGTCCAAGTCAAGAAAATAATGGGCTTGTGTGGCAGAAAGACATTACATGTATTATATACCTCTGTCCAAGTCATGAAAATTAAGGCTTGTGTGGCAGAAAGACATTATTATCTACCCCAGTCCAAGTCAAGAAAATAATGGGCTTGTGTGGCAGAAAGACATTACATGTATTATATACCTCTGTCCAAGTCATGAAAATAAGGCTTGTGTGTCTGAAAGATATTGTCATCTACCCCAGTCCAAGTCAAGAAAATTAGGGCTTGTGTGGCAGAAAAACATTATTGTCTACCCCAGTCCAAGTCAAGAAAATTAAGGCTTGTGTGGCATAAAAACATTACTCGATTATATACCTGAACCACTGTCCAATTCAAGAAAATTAGGGCTTGTGTGGCAGAAAGGCATTATTATCTACCCCAGTCCAAGTCAAGAAAATAATGGGCTTGTGTGGCAGAAAGACATTACATGTATTATATACCTCTGTCCAAGTCATGAAAATTAAGGCTTGTGTGGCAGAAAGACATTATTATCTACTCCAGTCCAAGTCAAGAAAATTAAGGCTTGTGTGACAGAAAGACATTATTGTCTACCCCTGTCCAAGTCCAGAAAATTAAGGCTTGTGTGGCAGAAAGACATTATTGTCTACCCCTGTCCAAGTCCAGAAAATTAGGGCTTGTGTGGCATAAAAAAACATTACATGTATTATATACCTCTGTCCAAGTCATGAAAATTAAGGCTTGTGTGTCAGAAAGATATTGTCATCTACCCCAGTCCAAGTCAAGAAAATTAAGGCTTGTGTGGCAGAAAAACATTATTGTCTACCCCAGTCAAAGTCAAGAAAATTAAGGCTTGTGTGGCATAAAAACATTACTCGATTATATACCTTAACCACTGTCCAAGTCAAGAAAATTAGGGCTTGTGTGGCAGAAAGGCATTATTATCTACCCCAGTCCAAGTCAAGAAAATAATGGGCTTGTGTGGCAGAAAGACATTACATGTATTATATACCTCTGTCCAAGTCATGAAAATTAAGGCTTGTGTGGCAGAAAGACATTATTAACTACTCCAGTCCAAGTCAAGAAAATTAAGGCTTGTGTGTCAGAAAGACATTATTGTCTACCCCAGTCCAAGTCAAGAAAATTAAGGCTTGTGTGGCATAAAAACATTACTCGATTATATACCTGAACCACTGTCCAATTCAAGAAAAATAGGGCTTGTGTGGCAGAAAGGCATTATTATCTACCCCAGTCCAAGTCAAGAAAATAATGGGCTTGTGTGGCAGAAAGACATTACATGTATTATATACCTCTGTCCAAGTCATGAAAACTAAGGCTTGTGTGTCAGAAAGATATTGTCATCTACCCCAGTCCAAGTCAAGAAAATTAAGGCTTGTGTGGCAGAAAGACATTATTGTCTACCCCTGTCCAAGTCATGAAAATTAAGGCTTGTGTGGCAGAAAGACATTATTATCTACCCATGTCCAAGTCATGAAAATTAAGGCTTGTGTGGCAGAAAGACATTATTGTCTACCCCTGTCCAAGTCAAGAAGATTAACCCTTGTGTGGCATAAAAACATTACATGTATTATATACCTGTACCACTGTCCAAGTCAAGAAAATTAGGGCTTGTGTGGCAGAAAGACATTATTGTCTACCCCAGTCCAAGTCAAGAAAATAATGGGCTTGTGTGGCAGAAAGACATTACATGTATTATATATCTCTGTCCAAGTCATGAAAATTAAGGCTTGTGTGGCAGAAAGACATTATTATCTACCCCAGTCCAAGTCAAGAAAATAATGGGCTTGTGTGGCAGAAAGACATTACATGTATTATATACCTCTGTCCAAGTCATGAAAATAAGGCTTGTGTGTCTGAAAGATATTGTCATCTACCCCAGTCCAAGTCAAGAAAATTAGGGCTTGTGTGGCATAAAAACATTACTCGATTATATACCTTAACCACTGTCCAAGTCAAGAAAATTAGGGCTTGTGTGGCAGAAAGGCATTATTATCTACCCCAGTCCAAGTCAAGAAAATAATGGGCTTGTGTGGCAGAAAGACATTACATGTATTATATACCTCTGTCCAAGTCATGAAAATTAAGGCTTGTGTGGCAGAAAGACATTATTAACTACTCCAGTCCAAGTCAAGAAAATTAAGGCTTGTGTGTCAGAAAGACATTATTGTCTACCCCAGTCCAAGTCAAGAAAATTAAGGCTTGTGTGGCATAAAAACATTACTCGATTATATACCTGAACCACTGTCCAATTCAAGAAAAATAGGGCTTGTGTGGCAGAAAGGCATTATTATCTACCCCAGTCCAAGTCAAGAAAATAATGGGCTTGTGTGGCAGAAAGACATTACATGTATTATATACCTCTGTCCAAGTCATGAAAACTAAGGCTTGTGTGTCAGAAAGATATTGTCATCTACCCCAGTCCAAGTCAAGAAAATTAAGGCTTGTGTGGCAGAAAGACATTATTGTCTACCCCTGTCCAAGTCATGAAAATTAAGGCTTGTGTGGCAGAAAGACATTATTATCTACCCATGTCCAAGTCATGAAAATTAAGGCTTGTGTGGCAGAAAGACATTATTGTCTACCCCTGTCCAAGTCAAGAAGATTAACCCTTGTGTGGCATAAAAACATTACATGTATTATATACCTGTACCACTGTCCAAGTCAAGAAAATTAGGGCTTGTGTGGCAGAAAGACATTATTGTCTACCCCAGTCCAAGTCAAGAAAATAATGGGCTTGTGTGGCAGAAAGACATTACATGTATTATATACCTCTGTCCAAGTCATGAAAATTAAGGCTTGTGTGGCAGAAAGACATTATTATCTACCCCAGTCCAAGTCAAGAAAATAATGGGCTTGTGTGGCAGAAAGACATTACATGTATTATATACCTCTGTCCAAGTCATGAAAATAAGGCTTGTGTGTCTGAAAGATATTGTCATCTACCCCAGTCCAAGTCAAGAAAATTAGGGCTTGTGTGGCAGAAAAACATTATTGTCTACCCCAGTCCAAGTCAAGAAAATTAAGGCTTGTGTGGCATAAAAACATTACTCGATTATATACCTGAACCACTGTCCAATTCAAGAAAAATAGGGCTTGTGTGGCAGAAAGGCATTATTATCTACCCCAGTCCACGTCAAGAAAATAATGGGCTTGTGTGGCAGAAAGACATTACATGTATTATATACCTCTGTCCAAGTCATGAAAATTAAGGCTTGTGTGGCAGAAAGACATTATTATCTACTCCAGTCCAAGTCAAGAAAATTAAGGCTTGTGTGACAGAAAGACATTATTGTCTACCCCTGTCCAAGTCCAGAAAATTAAGGCTTGTGTGGCATAAAAACATTACTCGATTATATACCTTAACCACTGTCCAAGTCAAGAAAATTAGGGCTTGTGTGGCAGAAAGGCATTATTATCTACCCCAGTCCAAGTCAAGAAAATAATGGGCTTGTGTGGCAGAAAGACATTACATGTAATATATACCTCTGTCCAAGTCATGAAAATTAAGGCTTGTGTGGCAGAAAGACATTATTAACTACTCCAGTCCAAGTCAAGAAAATTAAGGCTTGTGTGTCAGAAAGACATTATTGTCTACCCCAGTCCAAGTCAAGAAAATTAAGGCTTGTGTGGCATAAAAACATTACTCGATTATATACCTCTGTCCAAGTCATGAAAATTAAGGCTTGTGTGGCAGAAAGACATTATTAACTACTCCAGTCCAAGTCAAAAAAATTAAGGCTTGTGTGTCAGAAAGACATTATTGTCTACACCAGTCCAAGTCAAGAAAATTAAGGCTTGTGTGGCATAAAAACATTACTCGATTATATACCTGAACCACTGTCCAAGTCAAGAAAATTAGGGCTTGTGTGGCAGAAAGGCATTATTATCTACCCCAGTCCAAGTCAAGAAAATAATGGGCTTGTGTGGCAGAAAGACATTACATGTATTATATACCTCTTTCCAAGTCATGAAAATTAAGGTTTGTGTGGCAGAAAGACATTATTAACTACTCCAGTCCAAGTCAAGAAAATTAAGGCTTGTGTGTCAGAAAGACATTATTATCTTCCCCTGTCCAAGTCAAGAAAATTAGGGCTTGTGTGGCAAAAAGACATTACATGCATTATATACCTCTGTCCAAGTCATGAAAATTAAGGCTTGTGTGGCAGAACGACATTATTGTCTACCCCTGTCCAAGTCAAGAAAATTAAGGCTTGTGTGGCAGAAACACATTATTGTCTACCCCTGTCCAAGTCAAGAAAATTAGGGCTTGTGTGGCTGAAACACATTATTATCTACCCCAGTCCAAGTCATGAAAATTAAGGCTTGTGTGGCAGAAAGACATTATTGTCTACCCCTGTCCAAGTCAAGAAAATAGAGGCTTGTGTGGCAGAAAGACATTATTATCTACCCCAGTCCAAGTCAAGAAAATTAAGGCTTGTGTGTCAGAAAGACATTATTATCTTCCCCTGTCCAAGTCAAGAAAATTAGGGCTTGTGTGGCAGAAAGACATTACATGTATTATACATTGTATACCTCTGTCCAAGTCATGAAAATTAAGGCTAGTGTGGCAGAACGACATTATTGTCTACCTCTGTCCAATTCAAGAAAATTAAGGCTTGTGTGGCATAAAAAAACATTACATGTATTATGTACACTGCACACACAAAACCATCCACCCATGACACACACACACACACACAGAGCCATACACTGCCTACTACTTTGCTTACAAATACTACACACTAACAAGTCACACACACACACACACAAGTACTGCAGATGCGCATAGTACCTAGCTACCTGGATGTCAACTGTAGATGGCACTATTCCGTTTGGCTACTTGGACACAACCCCTCTCTAAAATTTGGACATTTATTTTTGGTCTTTTTTTGGGAGAAACTTTTCTTGTGTGACTAAATCTTAGTTGATTAGAAATGACATGTCAGACATCTTAGACACTGAATATGATAGTTTTCTTGTGTGGCTAGACACACAAGTCTAAAGTGACACACAAGGATATCTCATACGTAAAACTAAACACACAAGCATACCATCGCAAACTCGTACGGACGGACGGACGGACAACCCGAAAACATAATGCCTCCGGCTACTTCGTAACGGAGGCATAAAAATGTAAACAAGGGGGCAAAAACATGTACATATTGTTGTTTTTTGTCTCACTGATGAGAATCCGAACCTTATCATTCAACACATTTTGTGTCACAACTATGGAAATATTCACCAGTACCTTTAATACATGTGTGGGTGTTAATTCATTCTAACTTCAATGAAGATGGATGAAAACGACATTTAGTTGCTGTCGTCTCCTCGTGAAGCTTCTTTTAGGGTTTCCACTCACAAGATTTGATGTTAATGCCCACGGGTGATGGATTGGGGAGGAGGGGGACGCAAGAAGGTGTGGAATTTCGGGAGGCCATCATTCGACTAAATTACACGAATGATGGTATGAATGAGATTGCAGGTAGGAGAAGGGCTCGGCTTGGCATACATGTAATACATGTATGCAAGTGTAATGGGGTCTAGCTCTTGGCAGGAGCTGTAAGCTTGTAAGGAAATGTAAATACTCTATGTTCATGTTCCATACAGAAGGGGGGAATGCTCGGAATATATAATGTAGATGTATGTGGGTGTGGCACTGATGCATTGAACCCAAATCAAAGGATGCATCACATCCCTCTATACCCATTAAGTGACCCCTTCAGGGTTTCATAGCCCATTTACACTGATAGTTTCATTTTCCATTTCATTAAACCTCGGACAGTCTGAAAACCCTTTTATTTTCTGGCAAAGTAATCAATACTGTATAATGCGACAAGACTGAAGATTATTTAAATAGTAATTTACCCTTGAAAAGATGTTCAATGGGATGGAGATAGTGCACATGAGCATCCCCATTGAATTTACAATCATGGTAATGAATAAACAGGGTTCAAGTGCACAATGTGAGACTGGAATTTTAGAATTCATACAAGAAACAACTGCCGCTGGCTCCACAAAACAACTACAAAAATAGGTCCAAGTACTGCACTTTGGTAAGCTAATGTAAACAAGGAATTATTATTATCGCTAGATTGTAATGTTTTGGACTCACCGTTGTGCGAGAATGAGGGGGATGGTCGGCTATCCCCGCGTCATTAGCGTTGTTGACATTCTTAGACTTCCCCTGGGAGCTATGATCCCCATAGAACATACTTGTCCATCTGCAGAAAGAACAAGAAGATCATCATAAAGCTCTGTTATTTTAAGGGTAAAATCTACAATCTTGTTACTCTTCTGAAATGCATGCCGTATATTTCATGTGATGAGAGCCAGAAAGACGTTCAAGTGGGTTGGTGTCCTTCTGGCTCCTAATTTTTTTTTTTTTTGGGGGGGGGGGGGGAGGGGCACTTTTCCTTCTTGTTCAGATCAGTTTCTCCATTTAAAGATAAACTTTAGTACTGGTAATGCGATTGCATTGTGAAAGAAAAGGTGTGAAAGGATCAGAAACAGTTGATCATGGAGCATGTAAGTATTGGTGTGCACTGCAAGGTTCTGGAGTCATCAAAATCATAATAAATTTGACCGAGTCTTGGTAAAGTAACAAACACTCACATAGAAAGCTATATATGGGACAACACACATGGTGTCGGGGATGGTACTACCTTGGTTTCCTTGTCTTTCTATGCTCATTACTCAGCCAGTATACATTTTCTTCCAAAATTGTTTGGCACATGTCATTTATTTGTAATCTTGAACATTCAGTGTAAGTTTCGTTTGATTCTGTGAGAATTAATTTCTTTTTTTTACCAGTACTGGAGTTTATCTTTAAGTACCAATGGGGATGCAAGCTGATGCAGAAAAGGTGAAAGTAATGTACATATATATGTATATATAACATGCAGTATCTCAATTTACTTCTCTCCAAAGTTCATCTGAAATAGGAAATCCAAAAGAGTACACAAACATTTGTCATGGTAAGAAGGTGAAAGTCTTTTCCCTTTTGATATAAGAAGAAAGTATGGAATGAATTAAATATGATATGATATGATATACATGTTCATGATGCACATATATAATGAGTAAATCTTTAGTGTAGAATATAATACCAAGACATTCAATTCATTCAATGAAAGATAATATCATAGAATTATGTGTGTATCAAGATGAAAAGTCATTCATTTTCATAAATGCTATGATTGAAAAGGTGTGAAAAAAAAATGTTACATGAATATAATGCTTGGTGGCACCATAATTGCTGCACTCAAAAATTAAGAATAACCAGATTAATGATGATATGAACAAGTGGGTGCTGTGTCTTACTATTCATATCATTACCACCACCACCACCACCACCACCCCCACCACCATCACCCCCACCACCACCACCATCAACATCATATGTGATTTTTATGATTGATATCGGATCCAAATACAGAACTTTTCTTTAATTTTTCAGACTTTAACAACAAACAAGTCAGCCCCTACACGTGCAGCATACCTGGTGATCATCCCTTTCATGGACAGACCCCATATGTAATTTAAAGCGCTAAGGAATTACCATGATCCGACTCTTTAAAAAAAAAATGCATAGGAAATGTTCAGACAGCAGGTGCCATCATAAAACCCCTATTCACGGTCATCCATTGCCGTATCCCATGCAACATAATATGGGGCTAATGGAAGGCGCTAAGGCCGTACACCCTCGGCAACCCACTGATCCAATTAGGGCCTCAATGCAAATTAGACCCTCTTCTCACAACTATATTGACGCCCCCAGCCTGGTTAAATACTCGGCGTGTAGAAATGGCCATGTGAAGTTGTATACTTGGTGCTTAGCTGCATGTGTACAGTATATTTCTCCCTCCTGAGTTGCATAATACAAGGTTGAATGGTATATGTTTGTTGCACACTTGTGTATATCTACTGCTTTCATGCAAAATCATGTAATGTTCTCTTGGTATTTAAAGGAATTATACAATTTTGGAGCTAATGCAAAAATAAGTGCAATTTTTATGAACAGTATGACATTATTCAAAGAATATAAATTATCATTTAATATATTTCTCAAATAAAAGAAATTCCATGATCCTTCAGCTAATTTTCTTCTATTGTATATTTATCGACTGGATAAAGACATTTTAAACAAATCCTAGTAAAATTCACAGATGCCTTTGTGATCTAGCTATCAACAAACATATATGAAGCCACCTACAATATATACAATTGTTATAATCAAGATTTAATGTAATGGTTACACACATATTAGCTCACCGTTTAGATAAAAGAAAATTGTTTCAAATCTACTAACAAATATTCATATTTGAAGAAAAAAATCAACATATGAACAATTTGAATAATATAAAATACTTTAGAAATCATAGCAATTGAAATTATAATCACAAAGAGAACTTTGCATTTATATGGCCTTCCAGTGTACAACATCAGCCCGTCACTACAATGCATGTATGTGTTGTGACGTACAGCATATTGCAGGTGAATTCATCTAATTAATAGGAGAACAAGCTGTGAATAGCTCGAGACTGAAATGATAAATTTGACAGGAAACCAGTACTGACTGTGACACAATGAGCATGTAATCACTGGTACTCGAGCTGCTCTGTTATTAAAAAATACAATTAATACACCATTATTGGTTCTGTTTAATATGGCTGACTATAGGTGTAGTGTGATTGCTCATTTTGATAACTAAGTGCCAATTTACTCATGATATTACTCATCTACATGTACAGTAACAATGAAAGCAGTTTAGAGAACAGTTTACAAATTCATATAAATCTTACATCTATGTAAAATGCTGTCACAAATGTTGCCAAGGATAAAGGATTGACAAAGTACTTTTTTACTGGGCAGAGGTTAGAACCCTCAACCTCTTAATTGAGTGTCAACTGAACAAACCACTGTACCATGATGCTCCCATCAAGAACAGACCAGTTTCAAAATTCATTCATATCTTATATTAAATATTGTTACAATAGTTGCCAAGGATGAAAGTTTGCATAAAGCTATGGTCACAAATCTGAGCAGCGACCGGCCGATCAGTAGCCTGCTCGGTCGCTGCTGGAATTAGGCATCGCCCAGCGATTAGGTCGGTGCCCGGGCGGCGACCTACCAGGCACCGAGCGTATTTTGGACGGCGAGTGAAAAGTGAGCAGGCGCCGCCCAAATTTTAACTCCGCGCTAAAACTTCAGCGGCGACCGAGCGATGCCCTAAAATCGAGCGGTGCCTGGGCGGCCTCCGCTCGGTGGCCGGGCAGCCTCCGGGCAGAATTGGTTAAAAACTCGCCGCTCGGCCGCCGAGCAGCCTACTTTTGGGTAATGTGACCATAGCATGAGTGCATGTCCATACAAAGATCTCTATTGATACCATGTTTTCAATCATATGCCATCAAATGAATAATCTCAACCAAACATCATTTCTAAAGCACTTGATTACAGCCCTATTTCAATCATGCCTAATTCCTAATTGTGTTAATTAATCTACAAAATGATTAACCCCTTTCCAACAAACTTTCAATATAATTTTACTCTCTGCATAGACCCAATTTCCTGCAGTACTGCTAATCACAATGGCTACATAACTGAGACTGTGTGAATATTCTCCATCTATTACATGTTTTAGGATTCCACCTGCTCTTGGTAGTAAAGCCATTCATTAATCCCACAAAGAAGCGGTTGTAGCGGTGATAATTACCAAGAGATCAATAAAACATGATGACGAATATGGTGCTTGCCTGCCCTGCGTTCATTACAGAGGGAACCACCAGATGAACATTATCCATCCACGATGCACGACGCTGATGCTGTACACACATGAGATCAATAAACTACACCTATTTATATGTGCACTTGACCTTTGCCTCCAAAATATAAACTCACAGAAGGATATGAGTGTCAGATGAGATGTAATTAGACTCAAGTATCAAGCTATTAAAACATACCGGATTCTGGTCAAATGAAATAAGAAAATCACCAGAAGTACCAGCATATATATTTTTTATATTTTAACCGATCAATTAGAGAATTTATAGTCTATCACGTGCATGTGTTAAAAGAACCAGCACAAATTAAACAAATTTCATATTTCATATTTCATGAGGTAATTTAAATTTCATAAGTGAAATGATAGGATAAGTATGATTATAGAAACATAGTCTTTAAAATATGCATTTAAAGCTACATTACTGAGGTGTCTAAATGACATCAGTTATGTATCACCACACCATACTGGTACATATCTCAAACACTATTATGTACATGTATTACTCTACATGTCCGGGATCTTGCATTCATATGTATAAATCGTCTCTACTATTTAAAAATAAATCATATAGATACACATGCCCCTTTGTTCGGTCAGCCAAGCCTATGTTCATATATATCTGCATTCAGCAACACATGTGATGTTAATAATTTAAACTGCTGCATGTGCATATAACATTAACCGATTCCCAATCTATCGTTTCATCTCAGAGTGAAATACAACCCTATTAGCTTACAAATTACAGTTTGAGAAAAAGATTGATAGATTATCTACATGTATATCTGACATTCTCCGTTCTCTGCACATACACCAATTTTTCATGAAATCTGATCTTGTATGACTCGCCGGGGCGATTAAAATTTGTTGCTTTCCGCGTCCCGCAGTGAGCACACAAAAACGGATATCAATTCCACACCCTGGGAATTAAGCAAATGATCGATGACGCCAATCGGTTTACATGTCCCGCAAAGCCATGCTGGTCATGTACATGTACCTCATGTACTGAGTAGCACCATCCCATATATACTGGTTTATACCTGACCTTATAAAACATAGATTTCAAGGTGTGTGAATTTGGAGTGGTCAAACGACTCGAACGGCCCACGCACAGGCAAAGTTTAGGGTTTCTTTTCAAGATTTGGGAGAAGATGACTGTTATGTATGCCAGGCACAGATATATATGCATGATAAATGCCTGGTTTGAAATGCTAATTTGGAAATAAAGGATATAGAGTGATGATCTGATATTCTTTGAGAGAATTAATGCCGCTTGGTATGGTATTAATCTACAAATGGAGCTGACCTATTTCAAAATGACACAACAAAATATGCAAGAATGATATAATGGCTGATCTACAAAAAATTATGAAACGTTAACAGAATCTACTTAGTAATGCACACATTTTGTGCAAGGCTCAAGTTCTAGAGGTCTTTTCATCTCTTTTCAGAATTATCATTTACCGGTAGTTGATATGGTGTGTACATGTAATTCCATCAGCTAAAATTATGGAAAAAGTGAACGATACCTTCAGAGTATTACTTGTCTAATATTAAAGTAAACATATATGTTCAAGTTCAACCTTGCCTTTTCTCTCTGATATATTTTTTATATATACTGTATATCTGACAGAATTACAAGAAAATTAACATTTTTGTTATAAAATCTGCCACATTTGATTTACCATTGGCTACTAAGTTCTTGCATTCCTATGGGCTTAATACAGGGGCCACCTGGCTCCTGTATGCAATGGGTTAAAAAATGCATTCTGGAATGATTTGCAGCATATTATTTCACATGTTAACTACCTAAATCACATGCATGCAACCTTAATATTGAAGCAGTACCAGTTATCCTACCACATATACCCTTTAAAGGGAAAGCAGATTATAATTATGTCATATACATACATGTAAGCCACACTTTGCAGTTTCTGTTCATGCTGACTACAGAAGATGTGAACTTAGCAGCCCAAGTTCCCCATGCCTTGCTGTCTATTAATCCTATCAAGTTACATGTGCCTTCATGCATTTGATCAATATGAACAATTCATAAACAAACCTACAGATCTCTCTCTCTCTCTCTCTCTCTCTCTCTCTCGATCTCGAGTTAACCATGTACCATTTTAAGATCAAGAAGATTCTGTGTTATCAGATGCATAGTGCAGTTTTTATGTTCTTCTTACCGACTGTGGTAGATAATATGAAACTAGCCTACAGTCAAGCTTGTCTTGTCTCACCTTGCCTCACAGCTAAACCTGACAATTTACATAGTGTATGTGCTTTTACTGATATGAACGATTCATAAACAAACCCAACAGAACTGCATCTATCTCTCTCTCTCTCTCTCTCTCTCTCTCTCTCTCTCTCTCGCTAACCATGCACCACTTTAAGATCAAGAAGATTATACATGTATGGTATTAGATGCACAATAACTGCATAGTGCAGTTTTTATGTTCTTCTTGCTGACTATGGTAGATATGAAACTAGCCTACAGTCAAGTTTATCTTATCTTGCCCAACAGTTAAGTGCTAAACCTGTCAGTTTACATATGCTTGTATGCAACTGACTAACACAAACATTTGTTTATAAACAAACCTACAGAACTGATTTTTCTCTCCAAGGCTAAACTTCATACTACACCACTTGAAGATTACGAGGATTCTATGGCATTAGAATACAATAGAGTACCGAAGCTGTGACGTCATAAAAATCTATTTTTAGAATTTCTCAATTTTTTCTTCATATTCCGAAAGAACACCAAAAATAATGTCGAAATGTCGAAAACCAATTGAATATGTTAAATATTGGCTGAGATATGACCATCTGAATGAATATATGTCCTATGGGAGCTCAGTGTTATATGCTCTGGCTCCTAACCATTAGGAGCCAGAGCATATAACACTGAGTTCCTATGGGGAGTATATTTATTCAGATGGTCATATCTCAGCCAATATTTAACATATTCAATTGGTTTTCGACATTTCGACATTATTTGTAGTGTTCTTTCGGAATATGAAGAAAAAATTGAGAAATTCCAAAAATAGATTTTTGATGACGTCACACTTCTCCACCCTATCTCTTTTCATGCTGGCTACTGTAGATATGAAACGAAGCTCGAGTATAGATTATCTTGCCTTGTCTTGCCTCACAGTTAAGTGCTGACCATGTAGAGCTACATTCATATGTTAATGTGCATGTATTTCTCAGTATGAATACAATGTATTACCAAGCTAAAATTTGTCTACAAAACTACATTACTGATTCTCTCTCTAGCTAACCACATACACCAATTTAAGATTAAAAAGATAATATCTTTTTGTGCTAAGTACTATAGATATTAAATGAGCATAGAAAAGGTTTGCCTTGTTGTACCTTCCCTTGCCTCGTTGGTACTATTATACATGAGGCCCCTTATAGAGCTGCATGTATCAGTATGCATATAATGAAGCTTAACTTTGTCCAAAAAAAACTACTTACTGGTTCTCTCTCCAGTTAACCACATACACCATTCTAAGATTAACAAGATACTATGATTTACAATTAATCACAATGCATAGTACAATCTCCTTATGATGACTACAGTTAATGACTACAGTTAAAATTAGCCTGGAATACGTGTAGGTTTGCCATGCCCCATCTTGCCTCACTGTTATGAGTGCAAACCCTGTCAAGTTACATGTATCTGCACGCACGTGACTTGAATGGTGATCCCCATGCAGGCCAGCAGCACATGCGAATGCTATCAAAGGTTCATTGACTTTGTACAGGTGGAAGACAGGTAGAAATGTAATACCAAATGGTAAAAGAAGACAGGGAAAAGGGATTCAAGATGAGGAAAAAGAGGCAAATACATGGTGGAGCGATTTTTAGACACAGAGACAGAGAGGATGACAAAAGAAATAGATAGAAGTTTGACATATGGCAGGGAGATCATAACAAAAAGAGAGGAGTAGAAAGAGAAATATTGAACACATTGTAAAGTGATCAAGATTAACAGAGAGGAGATGAAATAGAGAAGAAATTATAACGGGAAAAGAGAAAATAAAAGGGAGGGAAATAGTGAGAAAAATACAGATAAGGGAAGAGATAAAAAGAGCATAGTAGAAAGAGAGAGAGAATTGTAGATACCGGTAGAGAGAGAGGAGAGATATATATACCGTAAATCTCCGTGTATAAGGCGCACTTTTTTGGCGCCGAAAAATTTTGAAAATCGGGGGTGCGTCTTATACACAGATACAGAAAAAAAAGATTTTTTTTTTTTTTTTTTTTTTTTTTTTTTTCCCCTTCCGATTTCGATTTATGGCGCTATGCCTGGCAATGTCTCCCAGCTCAGTAATCAGTGTGTTGACTCACCACTCGGAAACTACAACAACACTCAAATTTGTCTGTCATCTTGGTTTGAAAGTAATCTTTCTAATAGATCTCAAAATGTAGTTTTTAATAATTCCTCAATTTTTTTTTCTATAACAAATGGTGTACCACAAGGTTCTATCCTAGGTACTCTATTGTCAGAAATTTAGAGGATTCTATTCATATCATGCATGACTATTGATGTTTGGCATAGAACACAGTGCTTCTGCTAGCTGATGTGATGAGGCTGGTGTGGGACACTTGGTATCATGAAGCCTTAAGAGTCTAGACCTGTTTTTAATTTACATTAATGATCTTACACACATTCTTCTACAACGACATTGTTACTATTATTTGGTGGGTTTTCGGCAACAAAACAATAACAACAAAACAACAAAAAACATTTTTTTTTTTTTTTTTTTTTTTTTTTAATTTTTTTTATTTATTTATTATTATTTTTTTTTTATTATTTTTTTTTTGCCCCAAAAATAGGGGTGCACCTTATACACAGGTGCGCCTTATACACGGAGATTTACGGTATAGATTGTCAAAAATGCGCTTTCAAAAGTGAACTTTTACTTTCCATTTTTCATTTTTCATTTTTTAAATTAGGCATAAAATATCATCCAACTGGAAAACGTTAACTTCCCAATGGGGGAACCTGTCTCTATTTCATGAAGAAGAATGTTACAGCCATTCAAAGTCCAAACACAATGATGAACATCCCAAGACAGCTTATTAACATCTTAGCAGTCAGGTAAAATAACCACCACTACCACCACAGACGGTATAAAGATATGCATGTAGGATTGAATATAGAAATTATTTGAATTCAAAAAAATTAATTTCATTTTATTGAAGTATTAATCATCATGTTTGATAACGAACATTCACACAAATAATGTGGATCTCATTCTTTAAATACTATCATCAATTCAAATCTTGTACTTTTATATGAGAAAAGAGTTTGATGATGAGGCTTGTTATAGATACCATTACACTTTCTTGTTTTGTTTGGAAAAATTACAGATCCAGGTTAAGGTTAAAATAAAGCCACCATTATGTTCAATAAAATCCTCCTCAGTCCTCACAGTTATTGCAACCTCAACACATGCAACTGATCACTCATGCTACAAATGAATAAAAATAGCATTCATTGTGATGATGATTTTTGTCATGGTGATAAATATATAAATTAAAACATTTTAGCATGATGCAATGAATGTATTCAATAATTAATTTTATGATAGAAGACCAATGGGGAAAAAAATGGATGATAATTATAAGAAAGAACCTCAAAAATGCATAACATAGTATTAGTCCGACATCGATGATGATATTGTACGTTTGGAGCCAGAAGAATGTTAACCTACACAGAGTTAATGTCCTTCTGGCTCTGAAAAGATGATATATCTGATCATAATTAAAGGGCAATCCAGCATTGGTAGCATCAAGTTGCATTGACTTAAAACAGAAAATCAGATAAACAATTGTAGGTGGCTAAGGTTTCAAATAATTTATTGAAATCTAAATTGTGGGATCCATACTATGAGTGCAATGAAAAAAAAAATGCAATGAATGGTTAGAGTAAAGAAAACACCTCAAAATGCAACTCTAATGATGTTAGAGACTCTGGTGCTTTAATGTAAACAAACCTGAAAATGAATCTTCATTGATTAAATTTGTCTTTTTTTAGTATAATGGAGTTAAATACAAAAGAATGCAAAGTGAAGTGTCATGAAGTTGTAAAGAAAAAGAAAACATAATTAAATCAAAATCAATCCATTAGTATGATCCAACACCTGAAAAATGCAAAATGCTCTGAAGATATTAGAAAGACCATACACCAGAGATTGAGAAGTGGGTAAGTTTGAGATGAGTTTCAAGCATGGTTGCAGAAATAAGAACTGAATTTTATCCATACATGTTGTAGCCCGCTGTTCCATTCTGCGAAGAAAATACTCTCCTGTCATAAAGAAAATAAAGTATCAAATAAAAATAATTATTTTTATAGAAACTTACCAGCAAATACACATGCATACAAGTGTAAAGAGTAAAAAGTTAAAACAAATACATGAACTGTTTGATGAGAGCCAAGTCAAAATCAATGACAAAGTATACATGAGACACATTTCCATAGCTCCCAACAGATTATATTATTTACGAATCAAGGAGGAAACATATCCATCACTGTACACACTTTTAGTAAGAAAATAAAAAATTACAATATCAATACATGTGACTTGGGTATGCATTCAGTAAATTTGAAGATCATCATGACACCTTTGTGGTATCTATTTCAAAGAACTCTATACCTTAAATAGTGTAAGATAATATGGCATTCTGATTTCTTATTTCTTATGCTCCCAAAACCAGTGAACAATAACCACCTGCCATACTACCTAGCAGAGGGTTTAAAGGCAGCAAGGAAACGAGATATACAAAGACACGCTCCGTAAAGGTCATCTCATTTTCTGCCCGCCAAATCCAGTTTGCTGTAGATTCCATCAGGAGCGGGAAGGTCCTCGCCTTTCCCTCACATTTGTACTCGCAATCATCTTTCAGAGCATTTTATGAACAAGGAAAATTATTTGTTCTTCATCGGCGCCGGTGCTGTATTCAAAAGGTTAACTGGTCGTAACCCCCTGTCTCAGAACAGCTAAAACTATATTCATACTGTTTCAGTTTTAATGTGTCAATTACCCATTTGTTTCATTTTGAAGCGATTGATGAAGCCTGGATTATTAAAAGTGAAAACAGAAAATTCAATCGTTCTCTATTGCAATTTATATTTGAGTTGGACATATTTAACCCTGTTTAGTTGAAATCCATGTGGATGGATGTGAAAATTTGAATAAGCACACAAAATTGTCATTATAAGTACATAAAATATATAAATTAGAATAATAATACTAATGAATATAAATGTAAAGAAGTTATGCCACCTTCCCCCCCCCCCCCCAAAAAAAAAGGAAGTAAGCTAAACTGCTAAACCTGTGATGTATTATAAGTGTTCCAACTTTCAATAAATTGTGCATGCAAGAAAAGGGGGTTTAGCGAACACAACAAAAATCCCTGTAGATATATTCATTACATTACTGTGAATCAATCTATTTCACATGTTTTACATTCAACTATTCAGAACTCATATTTCACTGAAAGGTTAGTTTCAGACTGATGCATTGAGATATTGCCTGGTTTCCTGTTTACCTGCCAGTTAAAAGAGACCAGCTCATCATTTAGACAGGGAAAGCGGTACAAAATATTATACTATGCCCTACATAGTTATATTTATGACATAATAAAAAACAATTTTATGTGCACTTTGTATATTCCAAAGTTGCCTATTAAAAAGATAATCATAAAAGCAAAATAGAGGTTTACACTGCATTTTGTTTGAGGACTTGGAAGTAAATAATGGTCAATATGCCCTGTGAACAGAGCATAGGACACAAATTTACAAATAGACAGGGTATTGTGTGATCAGACAACAAAAGTGATGCAATGAGCTCCAGAGTTTATGTGTTAACAAGCACAATACGAGGTACACAATAATGCCCCTCCTCCAAGTTTCTGTCGTTATAATTTACCAGTTTGTTTCAAAGGCATTATTTTATCCCATGTGAACACACACATATACTGTACATGTAGTTTCATATTTTCTCAAGTGTGAACGACCCCTGATGCACTCATGACTTCACAGGTAAACCCACAAGATGAGGCAGAGAGCGAGAGAGATAGGGAGAGCATCCTATAGAAATCGAATCTCTCAAATTGCCCTCCTGCACTCCGGCATGGTAAAATGTAAATGAAGTCTGCCTTCGCAATGAATCAATCAATATGATATGGCCACTGGGAACGCTGTTATTGTAGAAGCCCAGACAGTTAAGTATTCAGTATTCTATAGCCACTGAGAAGTGGGCTTTTTAAAGGGGGTGGTCAAGATTGATTGGTGACAGCAATGGTCAAGAGAGATAAGGCGCCTTGGATTAATTCGAGTGGCAGTAAACACGCGGCTTTATGCAACGCGGCCTAGTTTGCGTTAAAGCCACAATCGTCCGCACCCCTCTATTCAAAAGCCGGATGCGAAAATCCCGCATAAAAGAGTGTACGCTCCAACGACTCCAGAACAGAGCTTGACCTACTCATAATGCTTTCAACTTATACCAGTTGACCGCCCTCTATAGGCCATGTAACTCTCAAACTATGCAGGGGCTGCGGAAACGGGTGGCTGTGGCTTTTTTTTTAGTAGACACGTTTCATGAAAGCTCCGAAAAAGGGGTTTATAGATTGTTCGCATGCTCAGACCTCCCCCCCCCCTACTCTCAAAACGCTCCGCGGCCCCTGCTATTAAGGGTCAGAATTCAGATTCCCTTCCTCAAAGGGATAACTTATTAAGACAAATTATTTATCACACATTTATACAAGTCATACATTAATGCTTTTTTTCCTTTAATATGTTTCGCTTTGTTGTAGCTTCATTTGTCTCGTTTTCGTTTCCAAACTTCATTAATCTGTGTTGGGTTATCTTAAACAATATTTGACTTCTGGAACATTTATAAACTTAAGGGCAATACGCTTGACTAATCATGAAAAGATTGTTTAATAGTTATAAATGAATGGCGCAAAATATGAGCTTTTTGAATGAAAGCGCCGTAAAAAAAAAAGTAACAACAACAACAGCAGCAGCCTTCATTTTTTCTTTTATCCTCAAGCGAGGTTTTTATTTCCATAACTTCAATACATATTTACATTAATAACTCAATGATTGAGTGAAACGAGTGAAACATAACATAACAATTAAAGTATATACAACAATTCTACCAGCTTAGTATTATTTTCTTTGAATGCACAATCATGCCTAAAAAAATCTTACCAACGACCCAGACTAGATAATCGTTTTAACGTAACATTTTATCAACGAAGAAAATGGATATTATATTTAGAGTTCAGAAATAAACAATATGAAATGAAACAATAGGAGTGATCGAGAGGAAGGAAAAAGAGAGTTAGGAGATGAATTAAGACAAAAATAATAGAAAAAATCGTGGGAGAGAATTCAATAAAACAATCAACTTGAAGTTATATAAAATTGTGAGGAACAAAAAAAGACCAAAAGTCTATCAAAGGTTTGTCCCCAGGTATATGAAATGAAAAGAATCTAACACAGTTACACAGGTAATAAACAAATTTAAAATAAGTGGTGAAGTGTGACGTCATCAATAATCTATGTTTTGAATTTCTCAATTTTTCTTTATTTTCCGAAAGAGCATCAAAAATAATGTCCTAATATTGATAACAATTGAATATAAGTATTGGCTGAGATATGACCATCTGAATAAATATATTTCCTATAGGAACTCAGTGTTATTTGCTCTGGCTCCTAATGATTTATCTCGGACATTCAACGTTGCCTTTGCCCAACTCCGCGCATTAAACAGTAGTTTATTGAATATACCCCCCCCCCCCCCCTCTTCACCTCTCCTCTCTCTATCAAACTCGCCTTTCATGCTATGGCTACGTTGCGTTAACATTTTATGCGCCATTATGTTAGTGATTGTGATAGATTTTGAGCAAAAGAATGGTAATTAGATAAGAAACAAGTATTAAACAGGGAAACAAGACACACAAAATCATATTGCCAATTGAGGTTCAAATAAAAGCAAGCGAAGGAAGATGGCTTTCATATTTAGAGATCAGAAATAAGCAATATGAGTGAGAGGGGTTGGAGAGACAGAAAGTTGGACGAAGTCTGTACCGTATTCATCATTATGATAGTTGTACGTCTCTCTAATCACCCCCCCCCCCCCCCCCCACTGGGCTCTTTTTTTTCTCTTTCTGTTGAGTTTGTTTATATATTTTCGCATAAGTATAATGTCCGACGTATATTAACACCATGAATAAACTTTTTTTGTCATATCAGTTTGATGCAACAGAGATTTATATTCAAAAGTTTTACTTCTTATAATTATTATTGAAC
This sequence comes from Strongylocentrotus droebachiensis, assembly GCA_035222895.1. NCBI lineage: Eukaryota > Metazoa > Echinodermata > Echinoidea > Camarodonta > Strongylocentrotidae > Strongylocentrotus > Strongylocentrotus droebachiensis. The sequence goes on from JAVYIG010000924.1 coordinate 213,638, forward strand.
TGTAATATTCTTCTCTCCGTTCATTTTAGCTTCTTCTGAATGTTTACGCTATATTTCTTAATCTCTTGATGAAATATAAACACCAGAAGCTAGTATTTAGTGGATGCAAACAAAACATTGCAGCTGATGGGTTCGAAAATCCAAAACATGAATAGACTTCCTGCTTTTTCACTGCAGATCATAACAAAGCGAATGAAAATGGGCAGACCGTAGTTCAGATAATCCGGCTATTGTTTTCTATCATTGGAATAATCCACCAGCTCCATCTTCTCACGCAAACAGGCCGGTGAATGTACTGTCGTTGTTGTTGTTGTTTTATTTAGGCAAGTCAGTCAGTTTTTGACCATTATCGCCGAATAATTTGAACAAGTTTGTTTTTAATTCTAATTTACGTATATGCACTCACATAATATGCGTGTATATCATGAATAATATATAAATAATATTTTTTTTAAAGATATATAATTATATATTACATTTTTTGGTCACGCTTTGCTTAAAATAGATTATGATTATGTACATCATACGGACAGAATGAATTGAATGTGTATTTTCATTATATTATATTGCAAGCAAATGGCGGAATAGAAAACAATATGAAAGATGAAAATGGAAAACGACATTGGCAGATATAGACAAAGAGAGAGAGAGAGACAGACAGACAGACAGAGAAAGAGAGAGAGGGAGAGATGAGAGAGAAAGAGAGAGAGAGAGAGAGATGAGAGACAGAGAGAAAGAGAGAGAGAGAGATGAGGGACAGAGAGAAAGAGAGAGAGAGAGATGAGAGAGAAAGAGAAAGAGAGAGAGAGAGAGATGAGAAACAGAGAGAAAGAGAGAGAGAGAGATGAGAAAAAAAAACTTTGAACAAAAACGAAATAACGCCTTTTACGTATTTCAGCCAATGCCGATGTTGGCCTTTTTGTTGGCATTTTCGTGTTTTATTACCTACAATTAGCTGGCCCATTTAATTAAATAATTAATTAACGCTCGCCGTGTTTTTTTTTAAAGTGTAGCTGGATTGGTATCGTATTGGCTAAATTTCACACATTTTGGGGTCTAAAATTACCTCCATAGCAATTTTAGGTTCTAACAGGGCACTATAAATGTCATACATGTAGATAAGAATAAGAGCAATAACCATGCACTTTGAATGCATTTGCGGTCTGAAAACAGGACTCAACTATCCCTTTAATACAAGCGTTACAAAATACCCGGTCATTGGATACAGTGCCCCCTTCCGGGATACAAACACCTGAAGCTAGTATTCAGTGGATGCATACAAAACATTTCAGATCACTGCAGATCACGACAAAGCGAATGCAATGTGGGCAGACCGTAGTTCAGATAATCCGGCTATTGTTTCTTTCATTGGAATAATCCCCCAGCTCCATCTTCACACAAAAACAGGCCGGTGAATGGGCTGTTGTTGTTGTTTAGCAAGTCAGTTTATGACCATTATTGCCGAATACTACGAACAATTTGTTTTGAATTCAAATTCAAGTATTTACACTTACGTGTATAAATCATATACACAAATATATATATTTATAAGATATACTAATAATATAATGATTTTCCTTGGTCACGCTTTGCTTGAACTAGATTATGATTGTACTATGTTCATCGTACAGACATAATGAATTGAATTTGTATTTTCTTTATACTATATTGTTTTCTATAATACAAGCTTGAACAGAAACAATAAATACTTGAATTTCTATAATATTATTCATTACTTGACTGAATGGCAAGTGATCGCGATCAATATCAAGTCATACATATCATGTGCATTATTAGTTAATAACGCTTTCTTTCATACAAGTACTTACAACAAAGCTCCAAAAGCTTAAATGTATACTATTTCACAAGAATTGATAAAACAATATGAATAATTATAATGATACACTCACATGCCAATGCAAGATCTTTTTTTGAGTTTCTTGCTGCCTAACAAAAACTAATATCCATGTTAACATTTATTGTTAACATGAATATTTGAAGCGATGCTAGAATTTGAATTTCACCTATCTGTTGAAAATAGGGGAAACTATTATAAACAGTATCTAAACGTTGTTTTGATTTATTCATGATATTTATTAACAGTGTCATGAACAGGATATAATTAACGGTTAACATAATCATTCATGATCTAAATATTATTTCCATATAATAATATGGTGATCATTGAAGAATGATGATCATGGTCATAAAGCGTTCACACTTTTTAACCTTAACTTGCAGGATTTATATTACACGTGTTTAATAAAAACAAATATAAAAAGGGCGTGTGTATATAATTATGTACGAATGTTGTATGAAGTGTAAACGGGCGCCTGTGTATTATTGCGAGAGGATGGGAAGGCGTGCGTGTGTGTTTTTATTAGGGGTGAGAAGACTGAGCCCCTGGAGGGTGAGCCCTCTGGAATGTTTGCCCGCCCGCCCGCCCGCCCCCCCCCCCCCCCCCCCCCCCCCCCCCCCCCCCCCCCCCCCCCACCCATCACAAACTGCATCCGGCGCGCCCGGCCGGGTTGTCTGTCCGTACCGTGCATCCCGCTTTTCCGTTATCTCGATATCTCAAGAACCACTTAAGATATGAACTTCAAACTTAATGATAATATGTATCTCCAAAGGAAAACAAACTGGTAAGATTTGGGGGACAGCAGGTCGAAAAAATAAAAATCGCAACTGAACTTTCTCCCTTTTCCCTTTCTTCTTCCAGTCCTCTTCTTCCTCTGTTTTGTATCACTTTTTCTTTTTCTTCTCACTTCCGTTTCCTTTCCCTTCCTTCTTTCTCTCTCTCTCCCTCTTTTTTTTTTTTTTGGGGGGGGGGGGGTGGGGTGTATAATGCCCACTCGGCACCCCAGCGCACCTTGTTGGTGGGAAACTCGCAACTGATCTGCCCTTCTTTTCCCCCATTTCGTTTCTTCTTCCTCTTTATTTTCTTTCTCTTTGATTTTTTTCAAAGACTGTTGTAATTAGAAGTAGACTCTAAATTTTGTGTTGAAACTGGTTTTATTCATATAGGGCCTACCGGTCGCCGGTTTAGAAGCCATATTATCATGAAAGGCAATGCCATGATCAGTGTGATGTGTGTTGTGGATATTGACAATAACAATGAAAATGACAATCATACAACGTTTTTTTTTTAATTTCTTTAACAGCCCCTTCTGGGGCATGGTAGAAATACAGTTGAATAGTGCAAATATAATGTTCAACAATGATATTCATATAAACATTTTTTTTTTTTTTTAAATCAAATTAAATCGGCCAGATTCTGGAAGGGGGGGGGGGGGGGGGGGTACTCAGAATATAGTTGGACGGGGGTGTGCGGCAGAGACCTCCGAACCCATACCCATATCCAAGGGTCCTTTTGCTGTAAATAGGTACCCATGTCTAAGGATTTTTTGGGAAAAATGGACCCATGTCTAAGGATTTCAAACTTCAAATATTACATTTTTTAAGCATATTTTTAAGTATATACAAACAAAAACGACACAAAATATTTGAAAGCATTTTAGAACTACCGGTATATAGAATGATTATACGAAAAAGAGTTATGTGTGAGGCCTATCTACATCTATGCTACGTAAGAGGAACAATGAACTTGGCCAAAGGTAGAGTTCGTTGTCATGGTTATAAACTCGAACAATAGAAGGGCGGATTATGAGGTACTAGGGTGCTTGCCGTCATGAGATTTCTTCAGGGCGAGCGCGGATTACGCTGCTCTCAATGAAGTACCTGCAGTATCAGAATTTCATGTGAAAGAAAAATGGACATGCTTATGAAAAAAAAGATTATAATGAATAATGTGAAAGTACAACAAACAGGAGCAATTGATAATGTTAGTTTATATTTTGCACGATTGGAGAAATAATGTATCTTGATTCGTAATCTTGAATCTTGTGCAAGAGTATTGATTTATCCTAATAAGATTTTCGTTTGTGATGTGAGCAAAATTAACGCAAATTTCTAAACGAATGTCAATCAATGATTTGTTACCTTCCTTCCATTACCCCCACCTAACAACAACAACAACAACAAAGCCGGAGACACATTTGTATACTTGGGGAGGGAGGAAGACAAAAAATGTATAATGAGTGCAGTTTTCACATTTTAATGAGATTTATTGAATGGAAGAGTAAAATCAACCCAAATTTTTAAACGATTATAAACGAATTTTTATAATTCATTGCTTTCCTATCATTATTCATCACCCTCCCCATCTAAATAATGATAATAATAATATGATGATGATGATTATAATGATAATAATAAGCCGGAGAAACACTAGCGTACGGGGGAGGGGGGTACGGGGCAGAATGCGGATAGGGAGGCAGTGAAGAAACAAAAGAGAGGGAGGAAAAGAGATGAACAGGAGCAAGAGAAAAAAAATTCTTTAGAGAGGGCTTTATACCAAGTTCAAAGAAACAAATAATATTTAAAACCTTCCGTAAAATGTGTTTTGTTTTGAATAGCATAATCTCCAAACAAGAATTCATGAATCAACACATTGGCTTAATGGCCAGCACGCAATTGTTTATACCGGCGAGAGAGAAAAAAACCACTTGTCTTTATTTCCATTAATTGCTGGAGAATTAAATTTGAATGGGGCTCCCATAACCCATGTGTCTAGATTGACACCTCCAAGTTACCTCCTCGAAAAAAATCTATTTTTAAAAAATTCATTCGGTTATATATACACAGATAAAACGTAATTGTTTAAAATGCTAACAGTTCATTACAATACAACAACTTGTTGAATTTTTTAAACAGGTCTTATTACTTGTAAACAACCCTTTTAAACGGTGTTTTTATTGTGCATAATGATCCATTCCAAATATACAGAGTACAGTGCTAATTAGACACGAACTCAAGCTAAGCTAAATAACTTAGTTTAGCCGCAGAGGGAGCTAAACAAGTATGACGAATCTTTCAATGGGTTGAAAATTAATCGCGGTTTTTCTGGCTTGAAAAAGACGTCACGGTCTTCGGACACACACAATGCAGCTTTTCGTGGGCAAATCGTGCATCCGGGATTAACTCAATCGGCTTTGATGCATGCGCTCTCTGGTTAATAAGCCGCGTGTTTACTGCCACTCGAATTAATCCAAGGCGCCTAAACAACCTTGCGGTTTTTCACAAAAGCTCCTTTTTTTTCTTTAGTATATGCTTGTATGTTCAAATATTTATAGACAATATTTCATCAAAAAGCATGATTGCAATTATAATTGCAATCATATGTTTGTACTGTAGTCTGTAATTACATAAGTACTATACATGTGCAGTACACACAGGATCAGTTTATAAATTTATGGGTATTGAATAAATTGACCTGTGTGAGAAAACACTAATTCTGTCCCTATTTTTTCTCTCTCTCAATGTAATCCCACATCCATACACATACATGTACATAAACATAGACCTGATTATTTTATCAAAATTGAATATCAATCGTTAAAGATGCACAGTAATATGCATTTATCAAAACAATTTGAATGAATATGCCATTTTTGGAGATACTGTATATAACAGGGGGAACAATTGTAACTAATTCATAAAAAAATACTAAAATAAAGCGGTTGACAAATCTATTTCATTTATGAGAAACCTTCACCCCAGAAGAGCAACAACTTATTTACGCAATTTGCATTCTGGCAATTGTACTACAAAGGATAATAGCATGTAAATGAAATGCTTCATCCCCACACACACCTGGCAAGAAAGCATCCATAAATTTGAATACATTTACTTGTTAATACCTTCGCATAGTACCTGTACGTCATGTTATCAGGAAAATGGCGATGCTGCCCATGTCGTGCTGAGAAACTGTACATTTTTCTTGCTTCATGTCTCTCTCATAGACTTTGGTGGGGAATCTTGTAGATTAGTGGGCAAGAATATAATAAATCTCTCAGAACAAGTAAGTTATATCGTGGGGTGAGGTTTCCTTTAAAGTAAGACGTAGGAGGGGAGGGGTCAGTCTTGGATTGAAGAAGATGAAGTAGGAGAGATGCACTCTTAAACCATCCCATCATCAGTGTATCCCTTGACTCAATAAATCTTCTCCTCATTCAATCTGTAATTGGGCTTTCAGATTTAATGAGTCTCCGGTGATCTTTCCTATCGCGACCTACCGAAGGGATGAAGGTCCCTAAAGAAATTAGCCGTACCCATCAAGAGAGAACGGTGATCCCTTTTTCATCATCGATGTATCAACTCCATAGATGCATCAGCACATCTTTCAGAGCAACCTTACTTCTGCTACATAAATGACAGAAGGAGTGGGTCTTTGGCAAACAGATGATGATGTGTCTTTGAGTGGATTTCCATCAGTGGTCTTTTGTTTACCGACGAGGGTTATGTCCACATTTCGAGGTATCATCAGCTGTCTACTCTCGATGCTGCTTTCATTATCATCAATGTCTGTCAAGATCTTCATCAATGGTCTCAACAAAACTCTTCTGGATTAAACCCTTATCTGTCCCACGCAGAATAGTACTTCATGTGCAGCGAATGCAACTGAGTCACAAGATGTTTATTGCATATAGGTAGGGATGTTAGACTAAAAATTGAAGTCCATTAAATCATGACAATTTTGCACTGTATTTGGAGAACACAATTTATCATTCAATATGGAAAAAAAATGGAGTCAAAATATAAATCGATTCTCGAGATATTAATTTTTTAATGTTTTTATTTAGGGGTATTTCCTGAAGTTTTTGCATAGGAAATTACAATGTAAGCATGGCACCGAGTGTAATTTAAGTACATAGTAAAGAGTACATACCTCAACATTGCAAGCATTGTTTGATGTGCCATATCTCAAAAAATATATCTTGTTTCTCATTGAAATTTCAACAGAACTTTTCTTCATTATATTCTTTTTATCAACATTTTTAAGAGAAACCTTGAAATTAAATATATTGTTGCCATGGAAACAAAACAAAGAAAATAAGAAAATATTTAAAAATTAATATACCGGTATTTACTTTCCAGATCAAATTGCTACTCAAAACACTTTGCATTCCAAGATAATGGCAGGGACATCTTTCCACAACATTTTTAAAATTAAAATATAAGGTTGCCATGGCAAAGAAAAACGAAGATTTAAAAAAAAAAAATATATCACAGGAAAAATGTTTCCTGATAAAATTTGAGGTTCGATTTGAGGATCTGGAGGATCGCTGATTTTCAAGTAAAGATTTTCAAATAATCAGCGATACAAATATAAGATGATATTTCAATGTAAACTTGGATTAAAATTCTGGCAGTCATGGTGGAAAAATATATCAATTCCAAGTACATGTAAAATTGCTTTTTGATAAAGGAAAACAAATATGGTAAATGTCCAGAAAACCTCTTGTAATGTTACAAATGTATTAGGAGAATAACACCTGTATATTTACAATTACAGCTGAGTCACTAGAATTGCTCATTTCTACGTAATTTCCCTCGAAACAGTGTTTAGTTTCCCTTGAAACATTGTTTTAATAATTTCTTGCATTTTATCTTTTTTTAAAGAGGGAGTTTGTACACTTAGGAGAAGAGCCACATGCCGGCGCTTACAATGGAAATTTCCACGTGCGCGCACGTGGCCATTGCGGCTTGATGATAACATCACGCTTTTCTTTAATTTTTACTTCCTCCCGGCATTTCACTCGTACACACATTCAACATTTCAACTTCTTTTTCTATAATAAATACTGAGTTATTGCTTTAATAATGGAGTCTTTAATTATGAAAAACTTATATTCAACGTTTGTAGTCGATCAAAATTCTCAATTTATCCATGGAAAGTAGTTTCTAGCTGCAAATATTTCGTTCGGTCCGTACGTGATCAGCACAGAATCACCAGGGGTTGAGGGCGAGTGTCAAGACTTACGGTTGTTCAGTCTTGGGTAGTATACATCAGAAGTTTGTGATTATCTGGAGATGATCCTGAATGAATTTCCCTTAGATTTTTGGCTTAAAGATAGCTTGAATATCACTTATAAATATACTAACATTGACTTTTGCAAAAAGTTCATTTTTATAAGAAAAAGATCGCTATAAATTGGAACTTTTTTTTACTGCTCAAATATATTAAAAGTATGGGGTAGGCAAAAAAGTCAATGCGCATGGATTATTTTCTCAAGTTTCATGAATGGCATGTCCAAATTTGGGCATTGTGTGACCCCAGGATCACCTCCAGATTTTGATGTAAACATGCGCAGTTTTTCAGAGAGTCACAGAAAAGCAGTGCCATGGTTGCCACAATGCCTTTCAAACGCTTGCAAAGGGCCAATGGGCGAATTAGAGCTCATCTTTACTGCCATATTTTGATTGATTCTACGATTCTACTTGTGAAGAAAATGCTTCCAGTATTGGAATACAACTTTAATCTACGGTAATTCTTAATCAATTAGTTCTTTCCTGCTAATTTTGATTTTTAATGAATTTTTAAAGATTGCATGTTTTTATTTCGACTACAATCACCGTTGGCTCGTACGCACATTGATGGCTCGATTTCAGGATTGCAGCGCGAGCGTCTGACATCCCTAATATAGGTGAAATCAAAGAATTCATTAACACACAATCACTGGACATATCTACCACGAAAACAAACCCAAGTCAACAAACTAAACATGAGTCATATCTGATAAAACATGCAGACAAAACCAAAAGGGTGCCTGATGACTTATAAATTAATACAAATGGAGGATATTAACACTTTTGACAAAGCACCATACACTGTACAATAAAAATGTGAATAATACCTGAAGAACATACATGTACAAAATATCAATATAACTTTATCATGATTATGGAAACCAATTCCAAGACTTTATGGCAGCATTCAAGTATAAAAATGTTTATTTTAATAAAACAGCGATTTTCCAGACAGCAGACATACAAATGATTTCTTACCTTTCTTCACCCTGGTTAACAAGAGCGATGCGACCATAATCCCCAGCTACTTTTCTGAAGATAGCAAACAGAACAACTAAAATCTGGCCGTGGAAAGACAAAGAGAAAATAAGAAATGGGATTAGACATCTTTAAATAACCAGAAAATATGAATGTCAATGTCTCTGCAGGTGTCATTCATTGTGATTTAAAAAGATATACAGTAAATGTAGTTCAGAATCAATAATACTGCCAATGTTTTGATTTGATTTTGTTTACATACCCCGGTACATGTAGTTTACACATGAACCTTGCTTATCTCTTGACCATAACTACATTTTTTTGTTGGTTTATTTTCAGTTCACTGAAATATCTCTGATTAGAATTTTCCCACCACCTTATTCCAACTTGGCATTCATGGGATATTTTGTGAACTGAAACCACATGCACAAATTCGAGAGAAGGAGTGACAAAGATCTTGCTGCACTACTCACCACATAAAATAAACAGTTGTAGGCGATGTTCTGCGGTATACCTCCGTACTGAAGAAAGGAAATGGCGGTATTGTTCTTGCCCTGAAGACTGCAGTTCTCTGAGGAGTTGGTCACACCCCACATGATGAGAAGCGGTCAGCTCCGGTCAGCTCCACACCTCTACAAATACTCCTTCTTACTGCCTTCTACTTCTCCTTCTGCTCTCCTTCAATCTCTCTCTGCTTTCAAGACGTGGCCAGGAGAAAGTGGTACGTGTGGAACTGGGGGAAGAAAATGGGATGAGGGCTTTCGTCAGCGTGCAATGTATATGCTAACAGGGTAACCACACGTTCTTTTGTTTTGTATCAATGGTTTAAGAAACCAGTGATACCGAGGCTTTGAATAAATACATATCTGCAAAAAAAACACGTAAATGTCAATCAACAGTGCACATTGAGAATTCCACCTGTACAATATCTGTTTATTTTCCAAGCTGAACATCATTAATATTACCTAGTTTATTAACCTATAACTTTTTACTTTACATATATTCATCATGATTCTATCTGCCAGTCCTTCTCTTGATACAACGTAGTATTCCACAAAAACAATTATTACAATTTTTTCTTCGCCTAAAATTATGAGATAGAATAAATTTATTCTAGTTAGGGTAGTTAAGAGACCCTGTGGGGGTGGGATGTAACTCTGTAAGGGTTAAAGTCCCACATCATCAGCACTAGAAACACATTGAAAATAAAATAGAAAATTATAAATCAACAATTTGAAATCCAACACACATACAGGTACCAATCCCTGACAACTGATCCCCCCCCCCCCCTTGCATTAGCACTCTCTCGGTGCTTCATATGCATCAGCATTAACTGGGGGTTAAAATGATAATAATAAAAATAATCTTTTAGTCCACTCCAAATTTTATTAAACCGAAATGATAATTCTTTTTGCCCAAGTGATCGTGAGCCCGGCAGCCACTGAGCAGCGCCAGATCGACGTTGCTCTATCTCTTATTGTTGAGCGCCAAACAAGGTAGCAGCAACTCCCATCTTTTAACGTCTTTTGGTATGACGCGGCCGGGGATCGAACCCACGACCTCCCGGTTGTGAGGCGGACGCTCTACTGACTGAGCCAACACTCCGGTTGTGTTTGTCTAATGTCATGTAACTGGAGAATACACAGTGACTAATGAAAATATTTGTTTTGCTTTAACATTTAATGAACAATCATATCAAGGCAAGTAAATAATACTTAAGTTCCTTGATAATGATAGCAATTCAATTTTTACTGCTGAAAATGATACAGAATTGGGATTTGAAACAAATGAGCGCTGAGCTAATCATACAACATACCTTTGTACATGAAGTATGTCATAATTACGTGAGAAATCAAAATTAAATGGAAATTAAACAGATTTCTTCAATATGTCAAAATATCAATCATTCATTAACTTTCCATGCTGATGTTCAGAACTGTTAAAACATCACATTAACAAAGGTCAAATTCAGGCAAATTGAAGACTTCTGGAAATTCTAAGTTGCATTAGCCATCACTACAGTATTAAAACAATGCTTGCTAAATTATAATCAATGAATGCGGCTACGGCCAATCAATAAGACCAACATTGTCAGTCTTGTAGACCTTCTAGTCACTTTTCAGGTGGTTTAACTAAACTGAAAACCCATGAGATCAGCAGTCCACAAGATCAACATTTTTCTATCTTCCCTCATTCATTTCATTGTTTTGTCGGTTTCATGGCCTGTCTGTCTCGTGGGCCATTACACCAATGGACCTTTGAGAACTTTATTCTTTTCTATACTTTCTTATGTATTTTCTTTGATTCTGTTATTGGTTGTGTGTTGTTGGCTATCCGTCTATTGAACCTTTCATTGCTTTCATATGCCATTGTTCTACTGCAGTTACCCTACAAATGCATGTTACTTGTAGACTTTAAAAACAGTGAATCTCTCTATGTCCTGAGACATTGGCGACCATGGAGTGCCACAACTCTCTGTCCCATCCACAGAATCCTCCTTCTACCCCTACTCCTCCTCTCCTCGATTCTTCCAGTCAGTGCAAGATACTCAATTTATATATCAAAAGTTTAAAGCTAAAATGTAGTAACACAATTTAGAAAAATATCTGGAATCAATGAACAGAACACTACTAAATAGTGAAATTTTCCCCTTTAATACAACTATTACAAAACATTTGTTTTTAATGCTGGGGATATTTTTCCCCTGACCACACTGTACTTATACCTTCTGAATGCTTCATACTTCATTAAAATTGTGCGTTCAGCTAAGTAACGAGGTATCTACATCTTGCATCATTCAAGCGTGTACAATGACCTTCTGATAACGATTGCCTCCTGTTGGTAGATGAAATGCTTCAAGTGTTGATGTAAAGCTATTCTATTTTTGAAACCTACGATGTCATTATACCATCTGATGAGAAACAGAAAGGCATTAACTGATATAAATGTAGTTTTACATACTGTTAATGCCCTTCTTGCTCTTAGCTGAATAAAAGTATTTTTAGGTAATGTACAGGGTTTATGTTGTGTAAGTTAATCAATTACATGGTACATTCAATTCACAGAGAGGCACTAATGTTTAAAAGTACGCAAAATTTGATGAATACAGATTACATGTATAACATTTATGCCTTTTGACTGGACAAAACTAACCATTGAAGGGGAATTCATGTACTCTTTTGTACATCTACATGTAGTTCCTTTTTTTCTTCTTCAAATTTTCTAAATTCAAAACAAACAGATTGACAAAAATGTAATATTTCATACATATTTCACAGGATGTTATATTTTGTTGGCTACTATGCATTTTGTAGTGCAAACAACTCAAAGCATTTGGTATTGTACATGTACATTAAGCTGAGACAATATATTTATCAGTAATTTCTATCAAATATTACTGAGCAATTGATTCAGTCCTGACTCCCAAAGTTTCAAAATTAAACATAGGGCTCATGAATACAGAGTCTAAAAGCTGAAATTGAACCCCCTTCCCAAAAAATCATACATTATATGAGCCTAGATCTGCTTCAGCCTCCCAGATGAATTGATAACAAATCATTTAAACAGCTGTAACCTTAGAAGGCTATCTCTTCATCTATTTGTTGCACTACTCACAAGATCTCTAGTTCCTATCATCCTGATCTTCTTTTCAGTTCTTCACCACATACATGTACATGGATACCCTCTAAATTCTCTTCTTTCATTCTCTATTCTACAGTGTACATGTATCCCCTAATTCCTACTCTCTCTCTCTGAGTTTTCCTCTCCATGTTTTAATTCATTCCTAGCCCACTGTATCAACATGCAACTAATCTAATTATTTAGCACTTGTACTTGCCGTTTCATCCTGGAGCATTAAATTAGTCTTTATGTGAAGCTACTTTTGAATTGATTAAGGATCAATAGACACCGGAGGGATACTGTCGCATAATTTTTTTTGAACAAATGCTTAATATGAATAGAGAATAGCGGTATTGACATATTAACTGCCTGATTACACACATGCTATGATGATCTTGTGTTATGACACTCCTGATGTAAAACTACATGATGTACATTACATCTGGGCTCTACAATGTGCACAGTATATATTGCATGCATACTGCCGCACATACCGGTACATGTACGTATCTACTCTTGTATGTACAATCCATACTTAGTACACACGTATGTTAATATGCAATGTCGTGACAAAAAGCATCCTGCAGGCATAACCACTAGTACGGCAAAAGAATTCAATGACAAATGTACATGATTAGTCAATTTTAAAGCCTTAAGCCTTTTCTAATGAATTAACATTTTCAAATGGAGAGAGAAGAGCAAATGGAGAGCGAGAAAGACAATAAAGGGGTCTACATGGTGTATTAAGTTTACCCAAAACTCAAGTTTCCCCATCATATATTACAATAAGCACTTGAACTGTCATTTGTTAATCTACATTTATTTTGATCAATTTATATTAAAGAATCATATTGAACAGCTCTTGAATTAAAATAGCATTGTTAATTCCTCAAAGCCACTTTACATTAAAATCATTGTGACAATATATTTGAAAACAAAAACAAAACAAAATGTCTTAGGCTAGTCGACACTGAACATGTCAGTTTGTTTGTTTGTTTATTTTGTTTGTTTTCTATTTCAATTCATTAGTTGTAAAATCAAACCATAGTACCCAAACCCAATGCTTACAATTGCAATATGGGAAAATTGTGGATTTAAAGCAAGGCAATACCAAAACATGCATATGGGAATCTCAGCTTCAAACTTTCAATGCAACATTTCGTCGCTGTTTTCACGAAGTGACGGTAGTGAGAAAAAAAATTGCATTCACTTTGCGTTACGATTTTCCTCACTACCGTCACTTCGTGAAAACAAGGACGATTTGTGTGCATGATGAATGGGCCGCAACGATAGATTATCCACATGTACATGTAGGTACTATAGCCTGCCCAATTACACTTGGCAATTGATTTTCATGGGAATTTGCCCAACATTGAAGGGAAAGATGAGAGTAAATGAATGCCAGGAGTAACCGGTCTCCTAAAGGTCATGTTTGTCCAACTGCCATGATGAGAGTAAGATAATAAATCATTGCCTTGTTCACCCTAGCTTCCAATGGATATCTTCCAGAAATCTAAGTTCCGGAAGATCAAGTTCCTAGTAGAGTTGGACATTTCCAGATAAAATTCACAAAGGAAGTTGTCCCTGGATACCCATGTTCACACTGCACATGACCAACTTCCATACTCAAAGTCACAGAAGATTCTTGAAGAATCCTAGTGCAAGTCAGGATAAGTTGTCACTTGTTATTATTATATTTCTACATTAAGGTGGTAGTTTGGAAGCAAAACAACAGTTCTACAAAAGTCACTGCAAGTCTTGATGTCCGATGTTCAAGCATATTCCTGGAATCATATTTTCATCCTGATTCCAGGAATATTATCTACTTGAGTATTAAAGGTCAGCAAAACTCAGCAGATCCATGCAGAGATGTACACTGCAGAATCCAATCTGTGAGTGCCAGTGTGGAAGAATATTTCTGTGATTATTTGATTTCCTGGAAATGGGTAATTTATTACTAACATGCAGGAAGAAATATCAGCAGGCGATCTATCTACTCTACATATTACTTTTATGTATCTGACGATCAAAGAAGATAGCTTTATATCAACCAGAGGTGCACTGGAAATATGCCTTAGGATTCTTTTTTTCTTCCATCTCAGTGACTAATAATAATTGTTGTACTATGACATTACAATAGAACAGAATTTTGCAATATCTGGCTAACTATCAAACAAATAGGATTGCCTATTCTAGCAAGATACTTTTAACATTCAGGTTCCTTTAAATAAATGTAGTTTCAATTAATGGAGAAAAAAATGTATTGCAGGAGAAGAAAGTTTTGTAAAAATTTGTTTCAATACTTCAACATCAGCAGTAGACGTGGATCAATAGAGAGTAAAAACAGACTGAATTGTGTACATAGAAAATACATGTACATTAAATATATTGATTTGGCAGATTTATCATTCACACAGTGACAGTTGTGGTGTGGAATTAAAAGCACACATGATATAAGTCATACAATTCAAGATATTTACTTGAATAAACATTTAATGGATACTATGTACATGACATGACATGAGTCTCTATACAAAAATATAAATAGGAATAATACTTGCATAATTTGTAAAATTGTATTTTTAAGGATTCAGATGCATCTAGGACTTAATTGTAGACAAATGTGATAAAATCATCAAACTGTGTTAACATCTGCATTAGATCGTACTCAATCTGTAAATCTAGGTGTTTGCATGTCATGAATATTTATTACAAACAACAAAATATATTTCTCTTTTAATTAAGACAGTTCAAATCAGCTTCACTGTACAGAGGACCATGGATTGTTATGTAAATGCAAATTACATTATGCATTCCCATACTGCATTGGGAGTCTACTCGACACACACTTGTTAACACCGACTAATGTACGTGTACGGCGAGTATGGACCACTTCACACACTGGGTCTAACAACGCAATCATCTCGCTCACATGTAATGTATGTATACCACTGTATACATTGCACATTTACATGAGGTACTGGTAGATCGATCAGAGCTCAAAGTACTCTCATCCAGGGTAACAGTATATCTGTAAAGCGCTTTAAT
Source organism: Strongylocentrotus droebachiensis (assembly GCA_035222895.1). Taxonomy (NCBI): domain Eukaryota; kingdom Metazoa; phylum Echinodermata; class Echinoidea; order Camarodonta; family Strongylocentrotidae; genus Strongylocentrotus; species Strongylocentrotus droebachiensis. The sequence goes on from JAVYIG010000924.1 coordinate 229,214, forward strand.
AGAGACATTTGTATTAAGCCGCAAGCGCTATATAAAAGCGGAATATTATTATTATTTTTAATATTATCTGTTCCATATTTGTTATAGCAGAACGGTTTGTGAGACAAGTCAGAAAATTACTCTACAGATAAAGTAGATAAATTGCACTCTGAAAAGACCAGCATTTGTTTTTGGACAATTAAGCTTCAAGTAAACTTTATCATATATCTTACTCCATTCAGTGGCATTCGTAGTAGTCGTAATTTATATGGTATCTTGACAGGACAATCCTTCAATACAAAGTCCAGTCGGAAAATGATCCATTATCTTTAAATGCTGACAGTGATGATGATGATGACTGATGATGAGGTTATTTGGGAATATAAATGAAAATGTATATTATTTCTGAAAGCTTTTCTTTAAAACTACTGAGGATACAAATGGTACCTTGGCGGGATAATCTTTCAAATTTCAATACACAATCCATTCTGGAACCAAACAATCTTTTCTGATATCAAAAGTGATGATGATGATGATGGTGACTGATGATGATATTTGGGGATATGAACGGAAATGTTTATTATTTCTGAAAGCTTTCTTTAAAACTGATAGGGCCTAGTGGCCTACCATTTCTGCCTTTTGGAGGCTCACTTTGCCTTATTGGAACTTGCCAATCCTACTACACTTACTAGCCACCAGGGATATTTGTTATCAAATTCATCTTTCATGGATGCCCGTTAGAATTGATCAGAGGGCCTGAAAATCACCTAAAATGAGCTAGTTTGTACATAAAAAGGCCCAAACTATGGTCTGAAATAACTCACCGGGGCCTGAATTCAGGCTATTGCCTGAAAACTGGCATCCCTGAACTCTTCCTTTTAATATAGATGTGCATTTCAAGATCATACATGTAGGTCTATCATAATAACTGCATCAAGACTGTAGTGCCCTGTAGTGTGGTGCAGTAATTTTAATGAAATTGCCCATCATTTTTGTCTCCATACAGTCCAACAACAAAAAAACAAAAAAATATATAAATATATTTTTCAATGTGTATCTTTCATGGCAAAACCTTCAAGAATAAACAAATTGATGTCAACTTGAGGTACATGTACCTTCAAATATGTATTGAACTGTACAAAATCTAAATGGAGGTGTGAGAGACTTTTTAGTTTTAATGCACAATTATTTCACAATCTGTTTTAATAGGGTGTTAAAAAAAGTATAAGTATGCAATTAATCATTCTACCATATCTTCAAATTCTTCAACAACAATGAAAAACTGATTGTCATTGCAATAACAAAGTCAATGGCAGGAAGGATGTGTGAGGGAAAGACAACACCATGCATCATAAATTCACTATCAAGGATATTTTGAAGTGCATAAATTAATACTGTGAAATTTTCACATACTCAAAGCCTCCAACTGAAGTTTTGCACAGGCATATATATCCAAGAAGTCCAAGAATCAAATACCCACTCCAATCTCTTATGAAATCTTAGCTAGGTTTCTAGAACTCTCAACTTTATTCCTTTTAACATTCCCCCCCCCCCCCCCTCCTCATATACCTCACTTCTGAATCCACCTCTGTGCTGGTTGTTAATGTTATCTTAACAATAATTTAAAAATGAACACAACTGAATGCTCAATCACATCCATGATGTACGTTCATTAAGTTACATTCATTTCATATGGTAATTAAGTTAACCTTTTCCAAATCTAAGCCTAGCCTAGTGTCATCGTCAGTCCTACATGTAGTCATGACTGACCCTTTGTGACCCTATTGATGACATTCGAACCACTTCTATCCTGGGCATAGCGATGAGTTGTGCAGATGTTCATGCCAGTAATCTCTTTTATTCCTGGTGCATCAGTGATTCATTTTCAATGTACATTTAAAAATGAAGTAATTTGTCCAATGGCAAGCCAAGTAAATAATTAATGATGACACAAAATTACAAACACATATTTAGGAATGATACGACAAACCACTACAAAGTACACATCTAAATGAAGGAGTCTTTCTGAGTAGCCGTGTGTAGACGATTCCATCACAGAAAGATTTACCATATAAAATCTGTTTTCAACAACGGCTCAACCGACATACCCTCTCATACAGACGCCTCAGTGGTGAAACATGTATGATTCAGGTCTACAAGATCATGCATGGATTAAATGATATGAAGTTAACCAACCTGTTCAGAATGAAGGAGCTGGAAACCAATTTAAGAGATCACAACATGAAGATCCACAAGGAGCATAATTTATGCATATCTCAACATCCGAAGTACATGCATACTTTCACCCACTGTGTAATTGACACATGGAATCAACTACCAATGTCGGCAGTGAAGTGAGTGAAAGCCCCAACCATTAACAGCTTCAAATCAGAGGGGGGTGCCTATCTTTTGACACAGCTCGACAAGATTAGTTATAGGCACAGCAGGTGTTAATCTTGTTGAGTCTTCCCACAGTGTCTTCCAGCCATGGACTTTATATCATATCAAGGAATGAAATCTTTGCAGCGGTGTATTGATGAGCTATGGGTGGGCATTACAAGACATCGTCTTACTAAGGAGCCCAAGAAGACAGGTGAATAAACAGGTGAATACATTGAGCTTGGGACAAACTCCTTGAACTGACTTGTTTCTGAACAGATTTTTTCATGAATTAATAACACAATTTCTTTTTTTCTCTCTTCATGGGTTGAAAGTCCACATATTAGATTGAGAGTATTCTGGTCCATACATAGTTTGATGAGCTTATTATACTGTAGCACTCATTCTAGCCTTTCTGATTGCATTGGTTACGTGTCTATTGTACCTGCTGTTCAAGACTGGAGCTGTATGCTCCAGCACCGGACACTCTTATCCAAGGTAGATGACGAGTAAGTCTTCAGTGGGGAGGCTGTGACCACCCTTTAATGCATTTTAAAATACAGTGTTTTCCATTAGAGCATTTGCACATTCCAATATATTCCAGAGATATATATATATATGAGTTTCCCATTTATTAGATCATTCTGGACATCTGTATGCCTAAATTATGAATTGACATCCATGACTTGCTTAAGTTAAGTTGTTGAACATTGATAGTTAACTGGGGAGCAGTTGGTGGATGGCGCATGATTATACTTCCATACTTTATCTGAAGAACGCAATTCTACCCGTATTACATAAATGATGGTGGTCATTTTACCTGACTGCTAAGAAAGCATAAATGCTTGTAAGTAAGCAACCAGACGGCCGACGGCTTTAGGTCCTCTCCGAGGGACCTGGTAATGAGGATTAAAGCCTTATCAAAGGGCACTAGCACATCCCCTTGGTTTCGAACCCGGGTCACCGGATTACGAGACCACTGCTCTACCGATTGAGCTATCGCACCAACGTCGTCAACAGTCATACTATCATACTTCATACTACTACTCGAATGCGTAGGTTTGAGGTGGGGGTTGTTATCATTGGTCATAACAACAAATCAGAGGTCATGGCCACAAAGCTAAATAGTCTCAGTCTGAGTCGTACTACTACTAGTACAGTCACAGACTATTCTGTAGTCTGTACAGCATCATCATCATACATGCATCCAACTTGGGAATCTATCCTCTCTCTCAGCTCAATCCGAGACTCAGAACAGTTTACCACACACCCGTACATATTGGTTCACCTACACATGCACACACACAAACATTTACATGGACATCATTTCAATGACCACTGATTACTGAATTGAAATTATTTCTCTCAACAGTGCAAATGTTATATCTCTGCGTCGCCATACCTTAAACTATTCTGCCTCCAAAAAAATGCTCTGGATTCAGGGTTCTTCCACTCTCCAGACTGCCAGCAGCTCTAGCAGCTCAGCTCAACAACACAACAGCGCCAGTCGAGTCGAGTTCAGATCATGTCGCTGTCAGAGTCTAACGCCCTTCATGCGGGGGCGAAAAGGCTTGACGATGGATGCTGAGTCTCGTAGATGATTACCTAACTGTACCGTACGCATACACACTCTCGCTCGCTGGCTCTCGATCTCTCACTGGCAAATTGAAAGTATCGAACATTTTACTCGAAAGATGAGTAACCAGCGAAGCGTGACGAATAACTCGCATTACGTAAATAGGAATTTCCTGGTTTACCAGTCGAACCTTGAGCTGCTTAGCGGTGGCATTAGTGGGGGCAGGGGTGGGAAGGGGGATGGGGGAGGGGGGAGGGGACTTCGCGGGGGCATGCACATATACGTCCCAATCAAATGGAGGGGCCGGGGGGGAGGAAATAGAGAAAGAGAAATAAATAGGGGATTGGAGAGGGGTGTGTGAAAAAACCAACATCCCCCCTAATTCTACATCCTCACTCGTTAGGCTCGTAGCCACGGGGGGGGGGGGGGGGGGGGGGGCACATGTTGAACCTTTTAGACCCCTCCTCAGGACGTCAATCAATTACATGTATGTGCCCCCCCCAAAAAAAAAAAACTCTGGCTATACGGCCCTGCTCATTTGACGGTATATTATTATAACTATCCATGATCTGCAAAGTCCGGCGCTTCCTTCTCGGGCTCCTTCTCCAATGATTATTGCTGGCCGACAGTTATACGACAGCTATTACATTAAGTTCCTTCGAAATAAAAAAAAATGTTAAGAAAAAAAGAATTTAAAAGTACACAAAGTATATACTGATCATAATTACCCACGATTAACAAAAACATGGATAAAAATTACTAAGAAAATAAAACAAAAACAAACGTTTAGCTGTGGGTGACACTGGAACCCCTCTCCTTCATTAAATATTATGTCTGTCTGTCTATATATATAAATATCTCTCTCTCTCTCTCTCTCTCTCTCTTTTCATTTTGATGCACCCCTCTTGGTATGATTATAATTTAGTCTCATCTTCTCGATCTTCTCTTACGATCTTCGCCAGATCCTCTTCCCATCCAAGATGGCCTAAACTAAACCTTTTATGCACTGTGCTCTTATTTTGATTACACGATAATTTTAAAATGACATGAATTGTGCCAAGTTCTTGTTTTGAATCCTCCCGGAGGGGGGGGGGCAATTATCAGAGGGGGCACTTTGTACCCAAAGTACTATTTTTTTAGTGTGAAAAGAGGCCCCCTTTTACTTCAAATGAGTGCCCTTTTTACTTTTAAATAGGTGTCCGTTCCACATTCTTATAAGTGTCCCTTACCACTTCTGATAAATGCCCCTTTTATCTCTGATACTTGCCTTTATTCTGATCTGAGAGGTGCCTCTTGCACTTTGACAAGTGCCACTTTTCTTGAATTTGTAAGAAGTGTCCCCCTTCTAATATTTGCCATTTTCCCCTTCTGATAAGTGTAACTTTTTTTTTAAAGGAGCCCCTTCCCCTTCTCATAAATGCCCCCTTTTAACCATTGAAAATGCCCCTATTAAAATCTGATAGGTGCCTCCTTTTCTTTCAACTACTGCCCCTTTTTCTTTGTAATAAGTGCCTTTTCCTCGCATTTTTAATGGACTTAATTATGACTGTTTCTTATTAAAGGCCTTTTCACTCTTTCATGATTAGATTGTGCTTAAAACCCCATCAAATTTTCTCTTGCTCTTTGTGTAAGATGTAATATTTCGCACTGCGACCTCAATTTTTTTGAAGTTTTGACGAATGTTGATGTATATTCGGACCATCACATCTGACTGCAAAGTATGATGTTTATGCCCCCCCCCCCCTTTTTTTTTTTTTTTTCTTCCAGAAAGTGCAATTTCTATTGTTGGTGCCCCCATTGTTTGGAAGGCGCTCCACCTCTTATGTTTCAAACTACTGGCGTTTTCAGTCTTGTTGAAAAGGAGGGGGTGACCCACAAAATCAGAGATTCCCTCTGGGATTAAAGAACAGTCGAATATAAACTATTCCGTCATCAGTAGAGTGAAGCAGCTAAATAACAATTATGCGAACAAAAGTTTCTATTAGTCTTTGCAAAATTTATTTTTAAGATGACTAATCTAGTTTACGGTACTTTATATCAAAATTCTTGAAATTAATATTTACTCTGTAAAAAAAATTGATTCATTAATCTATGATCAAGTTGGTTTCTTTTCTTTTCTATCAGGGGAAACATTTATGTCAGCCATTGCAGTAAATGTACGAGGAGACATAAATTTCAACAGTCGAAATATCTTTAGAGATACCGTAGTACCTCTGACAAGATAAATGCTTCAATTCGTCTCTAACTTCAACTGTGTGTACACATCAAGCATTCAGTTGTGAATTGTATTGATTATCGTGTGTGAGTTGTGACTGCATTGACATTGGAATTTGGGCTCTGAGAATTTTTCATCATTTAGATCCAAAATGACTAATCAAACGATGGAAGAGCTTTGTGATGATTATTTCGCATCGATGAATCCGATAGCCAACAAGATTATAGAAGAAAAGAGAAAATGCAAGGAGAAAAACAGGAAGAATTGGGAGAGATTGACTCAAGCCGAAAAGGACTCCCTACTCGACGAGTGGTTTATTGACCCCGATTTAAAAATTAGGTATGAAATTCGTCTTCAGGGGAAACTCCCGAGCAATAAAGATGCCCCACCAGAAAGTTTTCCGAGGCTGAATGTTCAAGGAGGAACAAAAACTGTCCTGTATACCGAGCACGAAGATGGATCACAAAGCAAAGGAACTGTAAGTTTTACAAATCTCCCATGGCAGTTTCATATTCTGAATGAAAGCTTGGCCTCGGCTTCCCCGACCCAAGCACTTCCGGGTTCTACCCTTGACTGTGGCCGTGCCCATGGCCGTCCATGGATTGTGTATAGATCTAGATCTGCTACATTGTACGGTTGAGTTGATTTTGAAGAAGAAAAAAATTGAAGGCTATTTTTAATAGCACAATGTTATATGAAATGCTATTGAGAGATTGTTGTAAACATAGTCCACATTCCTGCAGCAAAGCATTGACAAGTTAAATCCATTAATTTTTATGTGAAATTGAATCTAATTGAAATTGAATACACGGTACTGGTAGAGTCTGTAATTAGACTAAGGTACAATGTAGATCTACAAAGTAATACATATATTTTTAATTTGCTATAACTTAAAATATGTAAGAATGGTTAATGTCTCGTAGATATGCACACAGTGTACACAAAGAGGTCCACAAGTCATAGCAGTATCTCGTATCGTCGACGAAAATATTGAAAATAATCATTCTATTTCATTCAGGATATGTTCCACTGAGACTACGTCTGGCTTCACTGAATCCTTCTATTGCATATTGGAGGAGGGTGTCAAAATACAAAATATGTTTAAAAACTCTTCCAAGCAGACAAATTATTCTGCTACACCTTTCAGTGCAATTTTATCAATTAATAAGTGTGTGCAGAGTAAATGAATGGTTTCTGATTTCAATTTTCATGATAATTAAAGGTTCCATTGAAAACATCTACTGGTAATTAAAGGAAGGTAATGTGGCGCTTGTGTACTTTCACACCGGGCGCCTTAAATGTGATTCCTTTGATTCTGTTAACTAAAATGGAGAGCGAAAGGAAAGACATATTTCATTTGTAATGTGTCTCTGCTACCTCTGATCTACATTTTCTCCAGATTCACAAGCAGTATGTCTTTCCTTTGCATTTTAATTATCAGAATCAACAATCACATTTTAGGCACCTAGTGCAAAAGTGTACACCTTTTGCAAAACTGTATTCAAATTTGGTACATTGTATTTTCCTATCTGCATCTTCAGATCTAGTGCAGAGAAAATTTGAAATGATAGAAACATATTTGATGAAACAATCTTAAATAGAAAAGGATGAGAAAGAAGGAGAATACGAAGATAGTAATCAAGTCTTATCAAAATCAGATGATGAATTACATTCTTATTCTTCTTCTGCCTCATTGAACATTTTTCAGAGTTCAAATTATTTGTTTCATTTTTCATATTCATCTTGTACATATTCATGGACCCATGTTACATGTACATATTCACCTATATCATAACTCATTTTTTCTTGTCACTCATTTACATTTTACAATACATTCATGGATCAAACATCTGTTTTATTTACAATTATTATTAATAATAGTATCAATACTATTATTAAAGATACTATGTCCCTTTAATAATAGTATCAATACTATTATTAAAGATACTACGTATGTCCCTTTTTGCAGCCAACCTCAAATTCTGTAGAACTTTGCAGAAATTATGAATATGTCATGTATGTCCTCTCTGTGAAAATTTAACGTTAGCAGTGTCCTAATATATACAAATTATGCAAGGAAACCTGTTTACTTTTTTCTTCTTTGGTAATAACATACATAAATGAGCTGTAAAGGGTATTGTCTACATCATTAATCCACTTCTTGTGATGGCCAAAATTAAATTGATTGAATCTTTGCACACATAAACGTACGACCATTCGGTACAATGGTCTGAAAATCAAGACTACCATTAATTATTGGCTCTATAGCTCCTAAGTCGATTCGACAACTAATAGTCCTTATTTTCCCACTTAAATACATTTTCAAGCCCCCCTTATTCTAGGAAAGTTCTAAATTAGTATTATCTTTCAAATGCTGTTGGAATTTAACCTTTTCATTTTTTTGGCCTGCAAATGGGACATAGTACCTTTAAGTGACAAGTGAGTGATTAAAGGCAGAATATTATTAACTTGAATAAGTGCAATATATATTATGTCATTTTGTTTCTTTCTAATGTACATTTGCAGTATAATGTAAATGTACCTTTTCATCACATAGCCGCTGGTTCATTTCTTCCCTAATTTTTCTCTCTCAGACGATCACATGGAAGGATGAGTTTTCGGGGCCCTTCTTATGGGAGTCTAAGGTTTGTTGTCTGTCTGGAGTGACTGAACGAAAGACTGATGCTTCCTGCTTGTAGTCCACCTATTACTCTTCTTCTCTGCATGCACTTGGACCCTGTTCACACTTACATGTACAATGTACAAATAAAATAATGTTCTCATTTTGGGAACTCGAAAAGATTGCTTTGGTTAAAAGCTTTGTTAAAAACAAGATAGAAGTCAAAGATTGTTAGTGATAATAGTCAAAATTGACTGATTGCCATAAAACACTAATCAAGAACAACAACAGAGGGTTGGTTGTGGAAGAAAATATTTCAATTACCGGTACTAAATTCGAAAAACATTTTGTATGGAACACAAAACTTCCATGTTTTAGAATTGTTCAGCTTCACTACCAAGTCTTGAAAGAACTCTTGTATCCTGTGTGTGTGAGTGGGGTCTTGGTTTAAGCCATAAACTTCTAATCATTTTCCTCTATAATGCTTCACTGCTTATCCTTTCATTTTGTAGCTTTGTTTTTCCCCTGAAATCATTAGCCACTAGAGGAAGAGAGACTGAAGGGAGCTTGAGCTACACATGTTTATGACTGTTGAGTCTCAGCGCCCTTTTGGTTCTCAAAAGACATAGTAGTTACAAATATTTTAATTTTTCTCCCTTATATTTGAATGTTTGTTTGTCTTTTTGTTTTGTTTGCAGTCTGTGCACGTTACAGGAATATGTACATGTATACATGTACATTGTACATGAAGTTTTGTTATGTTTGTTATGCCTACATGTAAGTTATGTGCTATTGAATAACATGATGAATAATCTGATGTGCTGATTCGTAAATTATTCTCTTATGAAAATAAGGAACCTTTGATACTGTTCAATCTAAGTTTGTTTCTCTAAAATAAAACAATAGAAGGATTTTTGTAGAACAGAAGAAGTATACAAAATTAGACTACAAAATTGAAGACAGCAACTTAAAACTCTTAAATAGGATTCTCAATTTAATGACAAGTCATTTGCAATTTCCCTGGAAGCAAAGAGAGAAACAGATCATCATATTTTCACATTTGGCAATGAGGATGAAAGCTGGTCGTCAAGGTATTTAACAATTTGCTGACAAGATCAAGATTTTTTGCTACTTAGAAATTTGATGACAAGATGGATTTTTTTTTGCTATTTGCACACAAGGTAAAAAATCTTAATTGAAAAAGTCAAAGGTATAGACCAGTTCTGGTCATGCGATTACATCAATTGTGAAAGAAACGTTGTGGAATCGATCAGAAAAGGTTGATCATCTAGCATATAAGTACAGAAATATGGGACTACGCTATAATAATTTACAAAATATATCAATTAGTAGACGGTTTCCCGGCAAAATTTGTTTCATCACGTATTAGTCGAAACATATATTCTTTCACATGATTGATAATCAGAGCTTCCATTTCATTTTTTGAGAGGGGGGGGGGGGGTGTTTCCAAAACTGGTCTATACCTTTCATGTAGACTTTCACACCCCCTACATCTCCTCTAGCACCAACACAATTCATATAGTACATCACATATAATGACACATGTATGATTAGAAGACATTCTGGTAGTATGTAGAGCTGTAGATTTGTATTTGATGTCAACAATCAACTTGCATGTATGTATTGTATGGATAATTTAGCATCTGCATGGAATGAACTGTATTTTTGTTTTTAATGTGTGGAATGAACTGTATTTAGTGAAGAATGTCATTATTCAACTTTTTAATTTTGGACCATTAGTGCTTGTTTTGTACATGAACATTCCTCATTCCTGAATCCTATAAATACATGCATGTTGAGGGATGTTTTGTAGGCCATCTAAAATATGTCAGGCCTACTGGAGATGTACATGTAGGCCTAAATGTACATGTAGTTGTAGTTGATCAGATTTTACCTTTTATACACCTAGTTTGTAATGTAAACACTTCAGTAGCTCCAAATTTGTTTCACCCAATATATACCTAAAATGCATGTATATACCAGAATTAAACCAACGCATACTTTTTCACATTTCTTATTATATTATTATTTTTGTATACCCGGTACATTTTTTGGGGGAGGGAGGGGTTTACAAATATGAACTTCATGTATGTGTACCACTAGTGAGACCTGACATTAAATATTTTCTGTACAGTAGACATGATTGTAGCCTACATGTACCTGCATGTTAGGCCTACTTGTGTATTTTGCTTTTTATAAGAGTTCATAGTCTGTATGTGTCCTCCATGTACTGTACATGTACTAAGTGGCAACCTCTGTGCTGGATTTTGAAGCTTGCCCACTAATCAGATAATCAAGGCCAAATCAATTTCAAATTTCAATAGCAGCAAATGAAAATGTTATGAACTAATCTTGTACCTGGAGGCTGGAGCCATAACTTTTAAGCTGTGTGCTGTGTTTCCTTGCTGAAAAATAATGAACAAACTGTACAGCTGTCAAACACGTATGAATACAAAATGTTTTGCCTATATTTGTGTTTGAAAAGGGAACTTCTGCTTCTAACAAGGAAAGAAACTGTATTGCTTGTTTGAGATTTACCCTTTTTCCTTCCTCTGATGTTTGGTTGCAGTGTTCTGATATTAACCAGAATTTTTTTTGGCAGTGAGTGCTTTAATCCTGTGCAAAAAAATTGTGATGAAATTTAAAAAAAAGGGGGAAATTATTATGACTTAGTTTGTAATGCAGTGATTGTCACTTGTCCAAGCCCTGTTTCATATATGACCCTTGCTGTGTGCATTCACACTGAATGTGTTGTAGGATTGTATAGCAATTTTCTCATTTTTTCTTTGCACGTGAAAGTATGCAAGCTTTACAACCATATATGTATCTGGCTGAAAAACTGGGAACTTCCCACACTATTTGTGAGGATTGATAGCCCAATTTGTATATCTTTCTGTGGTGCATTGTTATCAGGCAAAAAGGGAAGGCAGAATGTTATTCAAAATTACTCATCCAAAAATTACTATCCCACGGTTCTTTGGTTATCAATGATAATGATATGTATTACAGTAATAAGAGGGAAGTATATGACTAATTTTTGTAGAGTGTACCAGTGGGCTCACAAACTAGAAGTGCAGTAATTTTATTTGTGATTCTACCAGAGAGTAGTTGTGTGTTATCATTTGTAATTCATTTATTTGATTCTTTTCAGAGTTGAATTACTATCATAAGACTTAAGTTAGAATTAGGTTAGAATTGTATTAAGTGTTCTTATATAAAAATATATATTGTTCATATATGCGTATGATCATGTACACAAAATGAAGGCATATGTGCAATTATGAAAATACAGGTAGGACACTGGTCAGGTTTGTAATGTTTTGATTGGGTTTGTGTGCATTGAATAAACAGTTCTACACATGTGCACATGGACATATCAGTGTACATGTAACTACTGTACATGTATAAAACCCCCCTTTTTTTTAAATTTAGGGTTGCCCGATTAGGGTTTGCTTTATTTACAGTGTGATTTTATCACAGTGATTGTTATGTACATATATTTTTCAGAGCTATTGTGGAGGTTTCCAGAGTTAAATTAGTCACTGTTCCTGTGTATTTCTTTCATTGATGTGCACACTTTTAAATGGCACTCTGTCTAGAATTTGATTTTTACAGGCACATGGAGATCTTTTGACTGCAAGTACAGCATAATTACTCTAATATTCAAGAGGTTATGCGTAATACTTTTAGATACAGATATGTTTTAACTTAGTTATATCTGCCAGGGAAGGCTAAGTTAACTATCAGGATCACTTATCCCGTAAGTTCACTTTCACTATCAGGGAAACTTCAGTTCACTGTCTTCATGGAGATAAAAGCAACAATTGTTCCTTTCCCTACTTTACTATACTGACTCACATAGTTTGCTGTTTGTTTGCGTTAATAGTGTCAGCAAGAGCAACCCATGATGTCCCCTGGAACCATCACTGCGCAATCAACAAGGAATGGAGGCCTTGAATACCCATCAGAGAACAGATTCTCGTTCTCCCAAGGTCTTGATGCCAACGATGAGAGCCAGCTCATTGTTAACTCGGCCAAACCAAAGGGAAAGGAAGGCAAAAGGGCTCCAGACCCAGCAGAAAAACCAGACAAGACCAAACTCAGCAGGAAAGATTCCAAGAAAGAGGAGCGTGCCAAGGAGAGGGCAAGGGAGAAGGAAAATCACAAGCAAGAGTCACCTGCTGTCTCCATCGTCCAGCAGCAACCGAAGGTCTGCCAATCTCCTCTTGCTGATATGAATCAGATTATGATGGACAAGAATGCAAAGGGACCAAAGAAGGAGAAGTCTGAAAAGGCAAAGTCGCCAAAGGCCCCCAGAGGTCGCGGTTCAGGGAGAGCTTCGCCGAAGAGGGAAGGTAAGAAAGACAAGAGCTTCGACCTGGAGGGACTTCTTCCTGCTGCTAACCCAAAGGAGGATAGGTCTGTAGGAGGGCTCCATTTCTCACTGTCTGGAGGACTGGGGTCAACCGAAAGTGATGGATTGTTATCATCGACCTCACCTACTGTAAGCCGCAGCTCTGGTCTTTCGGGATCGTCGCAGCATTCGACTGTGCCATCTCCACCGATGCAGCATTCTACTGTGCCATCTTCACCACCACCATCTTCACCACCGGCATCAGCAGCTAGTGCTGAAAGTGATCAGGTAAGTTTGGGGATATTTTGTTCATATCTGTTGGAAGGGTTTGACACCAACAAAGTGCCAAAGGTAAATTGATCCTCTAAATTCAAAATCACCACAGTATTGTAATAGTTATTTCAATGTAAGAGGTTGCAGGAACATCTGTATTTTGACAATAGTATTATCATACCTCCTTACATAAACATTTTACTGTGGAGCCCTACTGTACACTTGACGACAGTAGAGATTTTTTCTTTTTTTATAAATTCTAACATTATATCTTTAGTACACTGAACCAGTGAATCAGGAATGATAGCATTCATTTTGATCCACCTCTACATTGTATATTTTTGCTTGAGAAAGTTGCAAAAACGTGCAAAAAGTTAAAAAGTAAAAATACAATCTGCTATATGTATGTAATACTTGAGTCACATGTTTTGATTTTATTTGTTATAAAGGCCAAATAAGGTGAGTCATAATATGGATCTCTCAAGACAAAAGTGATATAAGAAATAAGACAGACTTATTATTTGGTTAATAACACACAAAGGTCATGCTATCTTACACCAACAGTTCAGTCTGAAGAAGAAAAAAAACTTCTTTCCCAAAATAATAACATTAGTATTTTGTATGTAATTTTGTTCCTTGAGCCAATCTGACCCTCTCTCCACTTTTGGTTTCAACTACAGGCTTCTGCCTCAGAAGGCGGAGGAGGAGCAGCTGGAGAAGAAGAAGGAGCTGCCTTTGATTTCTTATTGGCATGGTAACTACTCACCTGGTGGACGACAGCTTTGACGTGGAATCAAACCAAACAGTAACAACAATGGCCATATACATTTAAAGCCATGTCATGACCTCAGTTACCATTATTCATCCTATCTCAAGCTTTGGGCCATGTTTTGCAATTCACATTCTAGCATCTGAAGTCTTTGTGTGGCCAAATATAAACTTGCTAATTATTTGTTAGAACTTAAATTCTGACTGGTCAACCATGTTTTAAATTTGGGCCAAAACGTGTTTTATTTTGTATTGAGGTTTGGTTATGCATGGTGTTATATATATATATCTGAATTCTTGCCATCCGCAGATACTCTTCAAGGCAATTTTCAGCTGATTATGTAGAAGAATAGAAGAGCATTATCAAAACATTATATAATTGTTATCATTTGTCATGTATTATTGCACTACATTTTAGGAGACATCTTTTTCATTTTTATTTTTTTAATCTCTCTTTTGGAGAAAGTAGTCTCCTATGTAGTCTATGGGTAGGCAGAAAAACTAGGATTCAACTTGTACTGCTTTCTCTGTGGTGCTAAGTTGTAGGAAGCCATTAAAGTTTAATCATTATGCACTCTGGTAAAAGACATTGACAAGTAAATCCTGTTCCCCTATGAATCATTGCAAGTGTTCATAATCTGCCGGTATTGTCCAGAGAACCCGATGGGTGCTAAATGTTTCAGGATTAAGACCTCCTCTCATGGTACACGAAAAGAACATCCTTGAGCTGTAGACTAAGTTGATTACAAAATGAGTTTTCTATCTATTTTTTCATCAAGAGAATGTGAAATCTGCATAGCTTAGGTTTCAGCAGAACTTTGCATGTAGCAGGGGTTTTAAGAATAAAGTTTGCTTTGGTTGTGTGAGGCATTGGGACTATAAAAACTAAGTAGCTGCAGTCGAGGCTAATATGCTACTATCTTTAGAAATTGTTTGGGGGTTTTCAGGGGGAGGGGTTGTTGATCATGATGGAAACCTGACCAGATGGGCTCATGAGAGAAAATCTGGAAGGGGGAGGGGTACATGTAGCATAGGAGGTTCACCAAAAAAGTAAGAAAAAGTTATCACTACCATCATACATGGTATATTACAAACAAAAATATGGCTTCTACCAGTGTTTGTAACATGGTATATTACAAACAAAAATATGGCTTCTACCAGTGGTCATTTTTGTAATTGCACTATGCTCTTCAATTCAAAAGACATTAGTCAAACATGAAAAGTAATTATGAGTTCTGGTTGTAATGACAAATATGATCTCACAGAATCAAAGTGAAGTACGGGTACATTGAATATTCCAGACTACAAAGAAAGAAATCTTGAAATTTATTTTGGTATAAGATGTGATTAATACGCAAAGATAGATAACAAAGTCAGGCTAGTAGTCCCTTCTATGTGTATAACATGCAGTCTCTAGTGAGAGATGTGAGTTATATCCTTTGCATCGAGTGTAATATCCAGCAATTTCTTTTTTTTGTTCTTGTTTAATATGTGTATAGTTTACAGATAAACTCAATCAGTCTACTGCATGATAAACTATTCAGATTTGCTTTTAAGCCATTTTTCTAGAAACGCAATGCAACTCCAGAACTAGAGATTATATTAATCTCAGGATTATCACCATATGAGTCAGTTCTTTATCCATGTAATCTGCAATATTTAGATTTGTACACAATGCCTATAGTTGACATACTACCTTTGTTAAAGAACGCTGCACGTATCTCAATGTGAAATATCATAAATGCATTGCAAATGGCTGTTGAAAGTGTTAAAATAGTGTTTGTGGGCTACATGTATTTGTGGAAAAGAATTCAGTTTCATGTATTCGGTGGCAAAAAAAACGTATTCTATTTCTGCCTTGCATACATGTATGCAAGATAACTAGTGCTATATTTCTCTGCTTTGTAAAGCAATTTATCCAGGCCAAATCTGCTACTAGAAACCAAGGAGATGCATGTAAATTGTTGCAATTCAATACTGTAAGCTGTTTTCATAAATATTTTATGCAACACTATAGTTTTGCTACTAGATACATAGGGGATTTCAGAAAAATTGTGCATGAAACTTGGTTGGTTTAGTGCAGTATTTAGAGTCGGTCTGCAATATGATTGGGTTCTATACCTTAGTCGCACCGACACCAAATTGACTACAGACAGAACAAAAAAATTACATATTTACAGTACGTATATGGCTAAGACTCAGTCGGTTTATAGTCAGTCTAAAATTGGTTAGGCGGTGTCACTGAGGTCTGATATTTTAGTTCATCTTTAATTGTATTCATATGAATTGTTCATAGATAGGTATTGTTACATTTGGTCCTATATGCTTCCGATAGCTTATTCACTCCTGCACTCATTCTATTTGGCACCTTGGACAATATTTTTTCTTAATCCAAAGCTGATGTACACTATACCTTTTCAATTTGGTCATTCTCTGTGGAAAAGAAAACCCAAAACAAGGAACCCCATCAAATTGTGCAAAATATTTTGTGTTTGTTAATGTTTTGTCCCCAAGTAAGTTACACATGCAACCTAATGAATACCATTCCCGAAGATATGCATGGTAAATTAAACTTATTTACCTTGAGGAATAATGTAATTGGTAAAATGAAGGAAAGTGTGAGAGACCATTGTTATGTGAGCTGTTTATTAGATTGTATTCAGAAATTCAGCTCTATTTTTATCTTTAAGTTTGTTGACCATAATGAGACGTATTGAGAAGCGCCAGGAGTGTCAAGTCCAACTAAAATGAGTGCTTTATAAGAACTCACTATTATTATTATATTAATTATAACTTGAATGGAAGTTATATTTATGTTGCATTCAAGCCTGAATGTATTCAGGAAGCTCTTAGTGTGCCAAAAGTATTTATTTATTCATTTATATATGTTTAGTTTATGACTGTGTTATGTCTTGGCTGCAATCTAATTCAATAGGCATTGTGCATGTTCTTAGATACAGCATGAATTCATCTGTTGTTTGTGTATTCTTAGTTATTTGCTATATATTTTTCTATCTTTTGATATATTATTATTGTTTAGTGATTATTCTGCTGTTATATGTTTGATTGGTCAGACCAAAAATACATATTTTTTTGGAGTAGCACCAGTGGTGTAGCTATAAGGGGTATGAGGAGACACTTGCTCCAAAAGAAGAAAAAAAGGGGGGAGAGACAAGGGAGAAGGAGGGGCATTGTATAAAGAAGATGATATGACCCCCTCCTACAAGCCAGTTTGTTCACCAGTACCCCCCCCCCCCCCCATGACACTGGTGTTCCTAAAGAGGTTGGACCTATGCAATGCCGCTTGGTAACACCCAACTGTTTAGTTGTTTATACAGGCTCAAACAGAGTCTGAGCTATTCAGCCTATTGGCTGATACAATTTTGGGGTTTTCCCCACGTCTCAATAAATTCGGTTTTAGGTTCAGAGCAGAATCTGCGCTAAAATTGCAGACTAATAACTTTTCTTTACTCATCAATGAGTTAATGTTGAGAGGAGGATAATGTCAAATGCAACATAATTATCATGTTCCACCCCTCCTTGTTTATGCATGTTACATTTATAGATTATAAAGAGTATTCAACGGTTTCCTTTTAGTATTACTATGTATTCACATCACATTTGTCATCTTTTGAAATTCATGAAGTTTATTTATATAAATTTTCCCTTATGCAAAATTTTATTTGAATGTAATATACAAATGTTTTCTATAAATGATAAGCTGTGTGCTTTATAAACCATGTTAAAGAGGTATTTAATATGTTTTTTTTGTTAAATAAATCATTTCATGAGAAGGAAGTTAAGGAAAATAAAATTTGTTCACCAGTGCCCATTTTGGGGTTAACTCTTTCTCTTATTTATATTGTTGGGAATTTGTTGAATTTGAAGTGAAAATGTTAGTGTCACCATTTTCAGAAACTTCACAGAAAAAGACATGGACTTGTGAAGATACCATGAGCATTTCTAAGTCTACATGAATATCTAAAAAGACAAAACTTATTTAAATTTTACATGATAGTGAAAGCTAAGTATATCTGCACCATTAAAGAAGGAATCAGCTTTACCATATGTATTTCTTCTCTTTTCATCTGAAAGTCATTTTGAAATTGCTGCAAACAAAAATGTTGATGCTTAGTGGGTCGTTTTACCCTTATCACACTCATATTCTGAAGAAGTCTAATGCAGGCTTAAAGTGAACATTTGGAAATAGGGCTAAGATAATTTCAAAAATCAAATTGTATTTTAACCCGATGTAGATTTCCTTTATTTTTTGGAAGGGGT
Source organism: Strongylocentrotus droebachiensis (assembly GCA_035222895.1). NCBI lineage: Eukaryota > Metazoa > Echinodermata > Echinoidea > Camarodonta > Strongylocentrotidae > Strongylocentrotus > Strongylocentrotus droebachiensis. The sequence continues at coordinate 247,680 of JAVYIG010000924.1, forward strand.
GATTTGGGGAAAGTGTTTTGCCAAATGGTTTGTGCAATGTTTCTTGAAGTTCATTGTGAAATTTTGAAAATGGGCAAATTCAAGATTTATGTGGGTTCCTTATAAAATTTGTCGTCATAATGATTAGATATTATCTTAAAAAATATGTTGTTTTTTGTTTTTTCTATTAATGTGGGTTGGGTGGGATAATCTTGAGTATCCTTGACATGTTTTTTGTATTGATGAATATTTCTACCGACTTTTTCTTCAAAGTTGAATTATATTATGCATTCTACTGTTTGTAGAATTATATCGTGCAAGCAATTTTTTTTTTCTGATAAAAAGTATGCAAAAATGTCCTGCTTTAGTTTACGTACACGTACATGTATTTCAATTGTGTCGATCGTTACAAACCTATATTAGAATAAATATAGTTGTTATTGTTTGTACTTCTTGTGTCTTATTTGCCTTATATTATTACCTTTGTTAATATTGATATTTTAGTTGTACAGGACACTAATATGTACTTTGAGTTCGTGTTAGCTTCACACTTTAAAATACTCAGTGGATTTCTTATCTATAATACCCCATTCTCATGGGGTTTTTTTCATGGACAAAAGTGTGTGGTGAGAAAATCCATGGAATGAGAAAGGAGAAAGAAAAAGAGATAATGGGGAATGGAAAGAATAAATGAGAAGAGAGGGAGAGAGAAATTAAGAAAGGGAAGGGTTGAGAGTAAATTTGAATCAGGAGAGAGAAAGAAGAGTAATAAAGATTTTCCATTTCATTTAGGGCATCTAATTTATAAGAATTAGTATAGTCCATTTTAAGTATAAATGTTCATTAATATATATATATATATATATATATATATATATATATACATAGATATATAACCATACATAACCCTAAATGGTACATTAACAGGACATCATAAAAACTGGTATCTTACCCTAACCCTAAATTCAAACCAATATAACCAATTAAACTAATGACTAATGAATAAACCTATTGTTTCGTGGGAGGTCTATAAGTTTCCTTTGCCCGCAAACCTTTAGTAAACGTAGAGGGCAGTAATTGTATTGTTCAATGGACAAGAAAGTGTCCTGCTATACCATAGTCTACTTAATGACTTATTTGTGTATACTTCACATGTCCTTCTAATGAGGCTGTATAATTATATTATAATTAATTATAGTATAGAGGTATGATTATATTAGGATGTGGGAGTGTTATAATCATTATGAACCCCATATTATGGATATGTGAGATCAGTAGCGGATCCAGGCCCCCGCCCCCTGCGAAAACAACATGTAATAACACAGTAATTTTACCTTTTTTTGGAGATGCCCCCCCCCCCCACTGGTGCTCAAGGGGGGGGGGGGGGGGGGAGGGTGCAATTGTTAAATTTTCGAGGGCCCAAAAAAAAATTAGTGCTCACTACCCCTCTCCCACTGAGCGAATTATCGGCCTGCGCGATTTTCAAATTTCAGCACACTAAATTTAAAATTTATTTTCAAATTTGAGCCCCCCTAAGAAATTCTGGATCCGCGCCTGTGTCAGATATGTCGAGCATGATATCGATATTGTATTGCACTTATTAAATTAATTTCAACTCCCCCCCCCCCCCCCCTCATTCCGTTTAGCTCTTTCAAACCATGGACCTACTATTATGTACTAGTAGGTCCATGTTCAAACCCGATCTGGATGTTCCTCTAAATAAAATTGAAAGAAAAAAAAAAAGAAGATAAAAAGAGAAAAGTTACATGTAGGCTAATTTCTCCACCCCCCTTTTTTTTTGGGGGGGGGGGGGTTTGTTGCCTGTAATCTGTCACAGATCGACATTTCGGTAAAGTGCTCCCTCCCCCTTTACAGAATATTTCGCCCCCCCCCCCCTTCCAACATTCGACTTGGTTTTTCTTTTGCAACTACCAAACCAGAGTTCTCATACTATCAATACCAATTTACTAATCATGTCGCCATAACGACGACCCTAAGTAGATTACTAAAGTACGCCACACGTGAAAAATCATTCGACCTACTTCGAAACATAAAACATGCAGTGGGAATGACGATTTTTAAATTAGTACATGCTTTTATATCAATTGCAGCCGCTGTAATTAGCAAATGTGTCTAATCGTGGAATATGGAGTCACTGTGCTTTAAATGGACAGATCCCAGCATAGGTCCGATATGAGATTCAATTCTAATTAGTCATTTCCACATCCCCCTAATGAATTAAATAAACAAACATTCTAATATAAAATTAATAAGAAAGTCACAGAAGCGTGAACGCGTATATACTAATGCTTTTTATAATTATGTCTTTGGTGCATTATGTTCAATGCGGTTTTGATGTACGGTTAGATTGGCGGGAACAATTAAATCATGTTGTATTATATTTTTCTTTTGTTGCCGCTGTCTAAACAGGCTCCAAACAAATTGAAAGATATATTTGAAATGACTGTGATAATGTATGTCAATATGTTCGACTTAATAAACTTAATTGAAATCCAACCTTAAGTTTTGGTTGCAATAAAGAAATAATGATGATAATAAGTGTACGAAAGAAAAGAAAGTGTATCTGCATGTCTTAACTCAGCTATAGCCTCGTAGTTTTTGTATCGCCTTTCAGGAAAAATTATAAATATTTAAATTGTCATCTTCAACCTTCTCCCTTTAATTTGATCTTTTCTCGCTTTTTTTCTTCTTCACCTACCATTGGGGGCTCGTGTCCTACTTTAATCAACCAATCAATTATTTAGATTGGGAATGAATTCGTAGAACAATAATGATAATTTTAGAGGAGTTTAGACCCTTGGAGCAGAAACGTTGACATCTCGTACCATGCAAATACATTAGAATTTGTTATTCCAGCATCTTCTTTTACCTCTTTCTCGTTGAATTTTGTTTTAAATTATTATTTAAAGGTGAAATTCAAAGAAAATCACAAATATGTCAACTAATGTATCACTAGAAACTGGTAAGCTAACAGATGGCCATCGTACAAGTTTTAGGTCAACTACTTATTTGGTGATTTATAAAAATAAAAATACAACCACCTCCATAGCAGCTGGGATATACGAGAGATTCGCCGGAAAAATAACGATGTTTTAATGACGTCACCATATGGACCACTACTGCCCAAGCAGACGACATCCCATAAAGAATGCACATAATTGCGAAGCTATTATTTGTCAAATTATAATGAGTTTAGTGTATATAAATGTAATGGCATGTCAAACCATTCAAAAGGGGGATATGACCCGATTCCGATAACTAAAATCTTCTGCTTGTAAATACACAGTATAGGGGTTAATTAGCAATCAAAGAAACCAGACTTTCAAATTGAAAAACCCCCGGAATGATAATTATTAAGGACGGCATTTGTTCCCTCTTTAAACGCCGGACATGCCGCGGTGTTTGCAGCTGAATATTCAATGGCGTCTTATTTTGTTTACAAGCGACAGATTCCTTTATTTTTGTATCGCTGCATTTGTCATCAATATAAAACCATGCGCGGGGTTTAGAGTGAGGCAATATATTATACATTTAGCCTGACGGTAGTGAAGTAAGAGAAAGAACTCAAGAGAAGATGAAAACACAGGTACTGAAAATGTGTGAGATGTCATGGGACATCGTCTGCTTGTGTAAATCGTGTCCATACTGTGATCTCACACATCTCAGCAGCGTTCGGAGAGCTCTTCAGGTGCTATGCTGGGGCTGTATTTAAGCGTTTTATAATTTATAATAATCATTACTTCGAATGTTTCCAAGCATTGAATTTTGATAACCTTGTCGAATCCAAGTTTCAACTTTGCAATAATGAAATTAAGTTAGTTTTGAAAATCAATGAATATCTACTTTAAGTATACATATAAATAGTGGGAACACTATTTATAAATATGAAGTATCGATCATTGTTTTTAGATTTATACCTTTATATACTAATCTCTACGTCGATACATTAACATAACATTTGGTCATTATGCGCCCCCTCCCCCTGACTTTGAAACTGCCATTCCATTGGACAGCTGTTGCTTCATATTCGGACAGCAATTTATGTGACCATTTTGTAATTCTTCGGATCTTAAACATCGACCCGCAAAATACGGCAGCCCCTATGAAATTGTGTTCCTGGTTAAAATGATAATATAATATCATTTAAACTCCCTTTGGCCTGTGAGCGTTTATTGATTATGGGTTGCATACCATAAGACGTTAAAAAATAAACACTTTTGTCAGCTTCGATCGCGAGCAGGCACAATGTGGAAAGTAGCAACCATCAACCGCGAGAAAGACAGGCCTTCTCGAAAGTGACTCCCTATACCACTGCTTTATATTTTTAACAGATCAACGCCCAATATGTGCTGTGGTGTATAGTGTGTTGCTATGGATACAACTGCACAAAACAACCGGAGGGGTATTCAATGCCTGTATAACCTCGTCAATAATTCCGCCTCGGCAACAAAAGCATGACCAATGGAGTGAAAAAAGGGGACCCCCAATCAAGCCGATTTGAGCTTACAATTCAATAGCTTAAGATAAGTTGGTAGTGGTTGTTGCTCACTGAGCTGTATATACAGGGGCACCGCACAATCGATATATGTTTTTAACAACTTTTACGACGTAGGCGTCTTAGATCTACTGGTTCGACAACAAGGACTGAGTCGCAAGTCTTAAGAAAGATGCATCTTTAGAAGTAGCAATGAGAAAACTTGTATCCTGATTCTCACCTTCCTGCTTGGACATAGCAATCATTAAAACAAAACTCTGTTAAGTCAATACGGGGAAGTTTGAAAGTTTTGTACGGGCGGAATGACATAGCGATTCATTTAAATAGGATTTTGTGATGGAATAGGAGTGAAGTCGTGTTATCATCGCGGCGGTGAAACTTACTTGATAAAGCTTATATATCGACCAGGACCTGCGTACACGGACGTTCATACTTAAAAAGAGTTCGTGATATTAAGGGAACTTGAGGAGGCAGAAATTTGGACTGCGTTCACTACCAGACCCCCGTCAAATTATACAGAGTTTTCCATTAGAATCATTAGAGGAAGATAAACTGGTACAATGGGTTTCATTTCGTTTTCCAAAGGCCTTTTGGCCCGACTACTCTTCGCCATACACGGGATTTTAGCAACATGGCAAGTTTCCAGTGTGTATTCCTCACCGTACTACTACGTTCTTATGGCGCCTCTAATCGTTCTACTTATCGAGATGGGGATAACTTTCAAATGTACCGAAAATGGAGAATGGAAATGGTAAGTCGCGATTAGACACTTGTTCAAATTGAATTTAATTAAATCTATTCACCACTTTCATAAAAAACATGCAAAGCCAAAAATACAAAACAAGATATCTTGAATAGTTTTTTTTTAGCAGATGTTTCATAACATTTTTACCAAATATTCAAATAACAATAATAATGTATGATATAACAAATTGATTTACATAAAATGTGACAACTGAAATACACACAAAAAATGCATAAACACTGTATATATATAATTAAAAACTTGACATTATTGAGGTAAATCAAAGGATCAAGATAAATGCAGAGGCCATTAATCGAAAGCATGAATGCTTGAGTCGATAGCAGGACAGTAACATGAACAAAAACTAAGCAAATGATTTACCAAGTGGTTGAATCGTCAAAGAGTTGTACAAAAATCCAATAAATTTTATATAAAATGCAAACGAACTAAAAAAGACAAAATATTAAACTATCCCATTGCAAACCATTGATAACTAACATAAATAACCTGTATAATGGTGTGCATGGAGGATTATTTTGCAATAATTTTTTTTACATAATGTTTATCACGGACGAGTTGCAATTAGTAAGAGAAACTGATCATAATAGCAAGAAGGAAGATATTTTTTAAGGTGATTATAATACCAAATATGCTCAAAGTACCAGAACTAAAAATCTGAGCTCCCTCACCTTGCAAAAGATAAAGTCAATTTTTCAAAATTGCAATATTAAAACTCTCATGTATGCGGCACTTTTCAAATATTTCTTCCCTTGCGTTCATTTTATTTCACATTTTCCCGTAAAAGTTGGCAATAAAACAAACAAAAATGTCTTTAATCAATCAACTCTCGCAATTATCTTCACCCTTCTTTAAAACATTGGAATGGATCAAATCCGCTCAGTTTTAATATACGATAAACTGAAAACTATATATTAAACCCAAACGACAATTCTTGAGATGTGTGATCTGCCTGATATAAGCAACATAAAATAGACAGAAAACAAACATGAAATTAAGGTATAGCGTCACGGTAATGAAAGAAACAAAAAACGTAATGGTTTGACCAGGAAAAAAATGTTAAAAGAGGGCAAGTTATTTAAAAGTTTTGGAGTATTAGTAGGCCTAACATGAATTCAATGAAGTTCAAGTTAAACTCTTTTTTGTCTAGCAAAAGGTTCAAATTCGTGATAATTCGATCAAATATAAGTTTAATTTTTATATAAAAACGATATATTCTGTAATACCTGAAAAACAAGATATTGATAATTAATTTATGCATGATAATAATTATATGCGCGATCATCATTTCCCATCTTTTATGATAGTTTCGATTTGGAGGTGAAGACGTGATTTGTAAGTCTCGTGTGAACTTATCGTTAGCTATAATAGGATTTATGATTGACTTTCCCCCGGGACTTTCCCACGGTCTCCAGAAAATATCGATATCAGAAACATAAGGATCTACCCCCCCCCCCTCCCCCTCATAAGGATGTACCCCCTCTCTCTCTCTCTCTCCCTTTCTCTCTCAATCTCTCTCTGTTTGTATATTTAATTTTTTACTATTATTTCCTTCCCTCCCAATCTCTTTTTATCTTCCACTTCTCTCTTCATTTCTTTTTCTTTCTCTCTTCAATCTCCGTCATCTCCCTTTGCCCCCCCCCCCTTCTCCTGCGTATCTCAAGTGTTTAAATTACTATCAATTGAGTTCCCTAATATTCAGACTATATACACCTTTACTTAGGACTGAATAACTCAATTTGATATTACGTTATCTAGACTCTTTGGTCAATATCATAATGAAATGAAATCATTTTTAAATCAGTCATTTTAAATCAAAATAAAATTTCAGGTGAAATTTTGAAAATGTTATCAGTGTAATACTGATTCGGTTGGCGTGCTCGAAAAACCACTCTAAAACACTCCTCTCAACTTGGGGAGTCAAGAAGCAATTATCGAACTGCATGACAGTAATACTTATGAACAGAAATCACCGATGAGATGGTATCTTACGTCTTTTCTTCTTAATTCTCGCATAAATTATCATTATCAACTATTGTAGTGTGTCATGTTGTGACGTCACACCCACGCAAAAGTCGACGTTCTTTCATCGCACGTCTTTCCCGACCCCCAAAAGTTACAGTCCAAAACAGCTATCTATTGTGAAACATACCACCGCGTTGAAGTATACAATGGCACGATGGTAAGCATGGTGAGGGTGTATCAACCGATCGATCGATTCCACGTTCCTGCCTATTCTTAATGCTCGTTAGGGACCAAGCATGCAGGATGGAGGGAAGATAAGAATGGCGTCATGGACGGAAGGCATTGAACACGCTGGCACGGTTCCGCTATATTTTGTCAGCCCGTTACCGTGGTCCCGATCGATCAATCCGACATGCCTCATAAATAAAATATGACCCAAATAATTATTGTTCGGAAACTCGTTTTTGTAATACTTTAAAAGGCAGTTTTCAGGAATGTCTGTGTGTGTGTGTGGGGGGGGGGGGGGGGGTGGCCAATTTTCTCCCTATAAATTCCAATATACGTTTATAATATATATATATAGAGAGAGAGAGAAGGCTCACATCGTCTATGTAAAGCTTTGTTCCAGTTAGGTAGAGTGCCATTTTTTCTTCATACGTGGATCCCCCTATGAAAACGCAATCTCAAGTATGCTCAAGTGGGCCTCATTATTTTTCTTAGGATTCCCTGCCCCCACTGCCACACCTACCCACAAAATATAAAGGACCCTTACATTCTAAGCAATAGCTTATCGACTAAGCAAACAATTCACGAGCAAAAGAAATATCTCGACGTCCTCAGACACTTATAAATATAATATACAATATTGGTCAATATTGTCCGCCGAGAGCTCGAGGGGTACGGACTATGGGTACAGAGGTAACAGATAACAATTAAATTATTCATACTATTACCAAGTTTAATATTTATTTTAAAGTACGTGAAAAATTGCTGTCCAGATTTATGTTTCTTAAGAATGTGGCATACTAAAGCTGACATCTTTAAGTATTCAACAAAGGCCCTAATTCTTTCAGTCCACCTTTTATTCTTGAGTTATGAAAAAGCACAACAAACATCAAATTCACAAGGGGTATGAATAATTAGTTGTTAAATGTATATAAATGAACGCCCTTTTGGTTCTCTGCATGCGATGCTTCAGTATTTCTAAATTTTAGAAGAGTGAGAAGCAACAATATACATCAACAAAGAAGATTGACATGAAATAATGACCATTTGTCAAGTGAGAACTATTTATTCCTATGGCATATAGTCTATTAGACCTAGTCTTTTATAAGTGCCGTTGCTGGGATAACGAAGATATCAATATCTTTTATTCCTCGATGATTATGCTGGTCTAAGCTTAAAATAAACGATAGAACGAAACAGAGAGAGAGAGAGAGAGAGAGAGAAAGCGAGAAAGAGGGGGAAGGGGCTGGAGGGGGCACAACGTGGAAAGAATGTTCTCATATCAATCGATGAGCTCAAACTTCATTAATGCACTCTTTGAAGACGCAAGGGACATCGACTAGGGTCCGCCCAAGCACCCCCATACACACACACTCACCCACACACACTCTAAACGATTTCGCATGCTCTCGATCACATATCTCTGATTCTTTGAAAACAGTCTTTCAATTACTTTCTCTTTTATATAATATTATTGATCCTTTCTTTTCAACAAGTTTTCTGAAATGTGAATGCTGTTGAATATCACATCCATTTTATCAAGACGTTTGAATTCAAATTTCCAAATTTTCCCCTTACTGTACGTTTTATCTGAACTCTGATGAGTGCAAGGCGAAATTAAAGCTTCAGTTTGTGAAGAGCTGTTCCTCATTATAAAATTGTCTTTTGATTATGTTGTCATAGTTGCATGTCTTATACTTTAAAGTTAATATTTATACAAAAACATGCCTACATACAATATGTTTGTTATCATCATAATTATGAACCTCTACAAGACAACACTAATTGATATCTTTAGAATTATTATTGTCTAAGCTTGGTTTTGTGAAAAGATGAATATATATTTCAGTATAAAATAGGGATAAAAAAGTGGCCACTGTCGCATAATAATTGTAAGTGGTATCACGAGTTTAAAACTTTTCTTCTCTCATGATTTTCGTTTCCCCCTTCCTTAATTTTCTTACCAATTTAGGATGAGTCCTTCGGTGCTTCTGTACCTCCTGTCAGTCGTCCCTGGTCTATGGTTCCTTCAGTTTGATCTCTACAACACACGCATAGCTTACAGAGACTCACAGGGATGGGAAGAATGCTCTTCTGAGACCGTCTACAATTCATCATCACTTAATGAAGTACAAGGGGTAAGTCCCATCAAGGAGTTTTAAGAGCTTGGAGTCCCAACTGGCAACAAATTAATTCGAGCAGCTGCCGTTTTCTAAGGTTGCACAATTTAGAATCTACAGGTGTGCTGTTACCTTTGATGTCCGAGGTTCGAAGCCGCCAACATCATTGGAAAGCTTGAGTAGTGATTTTTTTCTCAAAGAAATATCGTTAATATTTCACTTTTTATTTGAACTAACAAGGAAAAAATCGAACAGAGGATAAAATATGGATACAAAATCATAATTTTGTCAAGAAATTTGCTTACATTGTAAAATAGCAGTTTTAATTTGTGAAAAATAATAACATTTTACAATCCTAAAACCTGCAATTTGACACTTTTCCGATTACTTCCGGCTCACGAAAATAAAAAGTGAATTTGTTCAAGTACAGTTCTTTATGATGTTATGTGTCATATTAGTGCCCTAACATGCCCAGTCGAGTAATTTTGATTAATATTTTAGGAAATTTTGCTCCATTTCCTTTCACTTGCCTCCTATAAAGGTATGCACTGTGTACTGCTCGTATTATCAGACGAGTGGTAGCGAAAAGTAATCATCATTACAAAAGCATATTTCCCTTCAAAAGTGGCCCGTTAGTTTGTGGCTAGACGTGAATCGTTTGTATGCGTATCTGCATAAAGATCCAGTTAAGCACATGCCTGACATATTTTCTCCTGGCCGCATCGAATATAGTGCACAGGAAATGAGCTAGATATTACTTAAAACTCCTTGGTCCTATACATCTGTGTATGATGTCCGTTGCATACAAGGCGTCATTAGCCTGGCGTATAGGACGGCGTCATGCAGTGACTATTCCGGCCCCGTTGCACAAAAACTTACCATTGGTGGTAACTTTGCCATCAATGGTAACTACTATGGAAACCTTGATTTTGATTGGCTGTTGAGCCCTGTTATCATTGAAGTTACCATTGATGGCAAAGTTACCATCAACGGTAAGTTTCATGCAACGGGGCCCTGATGTTTGACGCGCCATCTGAGAATGACGTCTGCTTATACAAACGGATTAAGGCTAAAATTCTTTAAATTACTGGTCTATGAGCAAGTTAACTTTTTTTGAACTGATGTTTCGTGTGCAATGGGCATAAAGAATACATCTCTCTCTCTCTCTCTCTCTCTCTCCCTCTCTCTTTCATTCAAAATATTTCCATTGCGACGCATAGCAGTATTTTCTGCAGCCAAGTCTTGACGACGTAAACATTGCACTGTGATGTATGATCTGCAAGTCCGAATTTGAACCTTAATTTGTTACGAATGTTTAGTATTTCTGACTTTGACTTTTTTTTCTTTTCTGGCTTGTGTCTTTTTCCAGGTCTCCATCCCCGTTGCATTCTCATCAAATGAATGGGAGCTCATCCTGCAGCAGACCCTCCTGTTGCTGCTCATCCTTGGCCGATGGCTTCTCCCCAAGGGCGACATCACACGTGACCAACTCTCCCAGCTTCTCCTGGTCTACATTGGTATGGCTGCTGACATATTGGAGTTCAACCTCGAAAGCTTGAAGGACGAGAAAGTCTTCTGCGACGTCGTCCTCATCATCTTAATCCTGGGGATCTGGAGCTGGAGCTTGGTGCAGTTCACTTTGGTGCTGACGTCGGTGGCCGGGAAGCGGCGTCGGGCCGTCCTGCAGGATGGGAGCAACAGCTGCTCTGCAGAATGCTGCACCTGCTGTTCATGCTGCCAGAATGAGATGTGGTCCATGATGGTCACCCTGATCATGCAAGACGGTCCGTTTCTGGCCATGCGGCTCTACCTGATGATAGAAGTAAAGATCTTCAGTATCATGATGGTCTTCTTCACTTGTAAAAACATTCTTGTTATCCTGCTCCAGTTCTACCGTATGATCATCCTCTGTGGTCAGCCGAGCAAAGTAGAGCCTGAACCTGAAGAGAAAGAGGAACCGAAACAGTCCCGTGAACAGAGCAGCGCCGGCCCACCTGATGCTTTCGTAGTTGTAGATAGTACTTGATAAGCTGGACATCCTAGATAATTATCATTGGTTTAATACTAACACAAAGCTTTATAGACTGCATATTAAGATAGTTTTGTGCTTGTTCGAAACTGTTATTGCGGAATGCTATAATTGAGTAGTCAGGTTCTCTGATGACAGTCGAGTTTTCGCATAGAAAACTTTAGGCATTTGCAAGGAGAAAGGCGGTTTGGAAAGATAGAATATTATAATGTCCGTTCTTCTTCTGCAGTTCCTTTCTGTCACCAATTTTGTTAATAATAACTGAGTGTGATTTCGTTTATGTTTGCGTGTAATATTGTATTACACTTAACTTCTTTTCATCACATACATGATTTTTTGTTGATATATTTTTCATGTTTATACACACAAATTAACCTGGATTTAAAAAAAAAGGTATTTCAGTGATTGACACACATAATATGAAGTGAGAGACTCAGATAATCCTTTCTTTATTGTGGTACATGACATGTCCTATCTATATGTATTTTTTTAATAGACTTTTCGTACGATCAAATGCTACACTCTGTGGCCCGAATTCACAAAGGAGGTTTTTCACCAAACCTTGGTTTTCGTGCGTCATATGACGCGTTTCGACGCGTTTTTACAAACCAGGTTTGTAAACAAAACGCGTCATAATTATGACGTACATAAACCTCGGTTTGTCGACAAACCTCCTTTGTGAATTCGGGCCTGTGAGTTTCGAAATACGATTGTGTTCATGCCAATAGACGGGTTATGAGATATTATGAAGATGGTTGCATATAATGTGCCTTTTAATATTTAATGTCTTCTTACGAATAAAGTGTGTTTCAGTACTTACGTGGAGGTTTGTATGTCTCCTCGAAGACTCTTTGCATCCATGACCTAAAGTAAGAAACCCACTCTAGTGACGTTACACAAATTATAAGCATCTTTGAAAATGTAACATTCGGATTCGAGATAATTAGGTATAATAAGTGCATAGTTACAAACTAGTTTTTTTTTTAAATGAAGACGAAGTTGGGATTTGAAAGAGATTCTTATAATGGTTAGGCGTGTTTTTCTTGTATATCAAACCTGGCAGTGGGATTCGAGATATTGTCACGATATAATTTATAGGTGTAAAAAGCACATGGCTATTCCTATAAAAGAGAACGTCAGAGAGAATCTTATGTCGTTAAGCGAAAAGTTTTCAAAAAGGTACTATCTAATCGTATTCTTCCTCAAACTAAATATCGCCTAACCACAAAGTATAAAAAATTCACTCCCCCTTTCAAGTAAACAAAACCAATACTTTCTGGTTGCCTTCTAAGTTTACTGTTATTCTATGTACTTCAGTGTGTGATTACTCGTGTAAATACTGTTATTTTGTTTTAATGTGTACGGCCGAAATGTGAAGAAAGACTCTTTAATGTAAAAATATGAGAAATGTATATATGTACTAAAGGTATGTGTTGATTTCTGTCTTGTACCTGTGTCGTCTTGCCATGTGCTTTGTTTCAGTTATTCATTACAAAAATATGAAATTCTTTAAGAATCAGGTCACATCAATCGGAATGGTGGTTATGATTCGCAGCCTAGAAGGTCTTTATTAATTACTAATGCCTTTATGGAATGCAACAGTTTTCGTGATAATTTATGCCTAATCTGAGCATTTCAGTATTGCCACTAACACCATTTTTTTACTTTGTGTGTACATCATGTATTGTTAGCTTTCTTTACCAAAAATATGTTATTGTCACCTTGATTCACTCAAACAGAACATGTTTGTATATATACTGCATTTTATGTATTAAATATATATCATATTTGTATAAAAGTTGTGGCTGTCTTTTTCTTGATAATGAGTTAATACAGAGGGTAATGGGAATGTATTAATACATTGAGTCATTATATGTTCACTTATACCATGGTACATTTTACACAAACATATCGAATAGTCACAGCTTTTAGTCAAGGACAGAGAGGGAGGGAGAGAGAGAGTGAGAGAAAGAGCTTTTGAAGATTATGTTTGAGAAAGAGTTATAGAGAGGTGAGACGGGGAAAGTCGGTTGGTTAAGATATAATAATTATGAAAAGAGGAGAGGAAAAAAGAGAACGGATAAATAGAAGAGAAACACAGACATATAGTTTTAAGAAAGACGGAGAGACAGAGGGGAGGGGTGGAATTGATTAAACATTTTGAAAACACTCATTGTTTAGAGGACCCCATGATATATTCCATTACAAAAATAGAGAAGTAAATGCAATTCAGCAGTACCTTCATTATACTAAGGAAGTCGTTACACGTGTCTTGATACGCATGGTATAAACGAGATACCTATCAAATAATTCAGATCTTCCTGATCACCTAGCTTCAAAACGTTCATACTTTCTACATCCCTTGGTTGAACATCTGAATATTATTGTTACATCATAAATAGAAGGGGAAAATGATCATGAGACGTGCCCCAGTGGCGTATCCACACTTCGGACCCAGGAGGGGGATAAATATCTCAGGTTAGATGTTACGGCTATTGATATCAGTTACAACATACAGCCCCATTACCCTCTTGTCATAAGTTTGCAAGAAAAGTCTCATAACCCACTATGTTGACATTAATTTCGTGCATGCAAAGTCACAATATGACCGAACAGAAAATCTTTGACAATAAGTCAATATTTTTTGTCTTCAAGAAAAAAAACTTATATTCATTGATTTACAGAATGATGATTTCGTAACTATCTGAAAATTGGGCGCCCCTTTTCTTGCTCAGGTTCCTATGTAATATCAGACATAATTTATAGGAATGTTAACATCTTTAAAATGATATAGGCTGACCATATATAATTATGTATTTATAATTATATCTCTATGAGACTGATACATGTGTATAATGTATGGAAACACAACGCATTCGCTACCCAGGTAGCGACGTATAGCTACGTAATAATACACATAATTATAATATGACAACTGTGCTGATCAATCTACGTGTACGATTGTAACAAAAAATGTAAAACTGGATATATAATTTTGAGATTGTAAGGCAGATTGTCGGAAAAATAAATGAGATTAATGAGTATTATTTGATGAGATGCCCAAAATACATGTATGCTGGTGTAATTCGCAATACAGCGCTCTGGCTAAAGCTGTTGGATTAATTATTCATGGAACAGTAGCACTTGAAATGATGAGCTTATGAATTAGTGATGATGCTGATCATATGGATTTCAAACCCATACACATGTAGACCTATATTTACTTCGTTTTCCCATTTAATGAAAAAGTGATCATTATAACCTACTTATACTGCATGATTGGAAGGAAAGTAATAGCAAAATGAATTGTAAAAGTATATTGGTTGAACCAGTTTTGAGATAAACATAATTATGAAAGGATCCGGAAGAAATAATTGGTAGAAAGATACAACGAATTTTAATTCATGAATGTGAATAACTAACACACACTTCACAAAGTGGTGGCTGCTTGAGATAATGAGCTCGAATCGTACTTTGCCTTATTGCAACAAATGGGTATACGTCATCACCCAATGATAGCATCATTCTCAAAGTCGAACAATGTTTACAAAACAGACCTTGCTAGATAAGGATTTTACATTGATGTAGGCTTGCTTCCAGAATGATTATGCTGCCACATTGCCTTTTTCATGTTATTTTCAGGTATACCCTGGTGTAAATTTGATTCAAGTTTTAAAGTAAAACGAGCAGACGAGAACAAAGTGGGAAAACAATATTTCCTTTTAAGATTTTTGCCATTCTTTATTTGAAAAAAATCGTCTCCTCCCTATTTCATTCATTAATTTTATTCAGTTATTCAAACATTTCCTTTTAGCACCATACAAACGATACCTGGTTTTTCTGATGATTCAATATAATATTCCTTTCATTATTTGCTGCCTATTATGTTGTAATCATAAGTGTTCTCTAAAAATGGAAAAAAAGGATCTACTAGTATTCTATTTACCGGAACAACGATATATTTATCTTCTGTTTATATGATTTCACCTACCGATCCAAACAACCCCAAGCACTTACGTTCCACTGCGCCATCACTGAAGTTATTGTTCAGGAGCGCATGAGTTAGTAATACTATTACCCCTGCTTTATTGTGGCCTCTTATTCCGTCGGAGAACTCCACCCTCTCGCACTCATTTACCTCACCTGGGTCGTGAGTGGCAAAATGTAGATTCCTATCTTGCGGGATAAGGAGCACCTCCCACCCCCCTCAATTCGTGAGAAAATATTTAGCGGCGAATCAGCCAGCCGGCGAATAAGCGGGGGCGGGGGGGGGGGATCACTATTTTTGTGGCTAAACGGGGGGGGGGGGGGGGGGTGAACACTTCCTCCCCCCATTTGTAAACATCTGAAACACAGATAAAGGGTGTCTTTACAATTCTGAAACACCTAGAAACCTCCCCTGTTTGCCATTTGAACACCCAAAACAACGCCCTCGATACGTCAATGCTTTCTCTTGTGCTTTAATACTTCTGTTTTTATATATTAGGAACCCTGACTATATTATAAAGCAATGTAGTGGTCAATTAAAAATAAAAGTTGGAGTTAATGTCGTCAAAGAAAGGGCAAGATATCGTAAACTAAATATAACTGAAATAAATAAATCATCATAATGAAAATCAAATTTCTAGGCCGAAATAGATCGAAAAGACATTACACTGGACAGTCAGACAATCGGGCAGTACCTCCAAATATCTCAAAAGCTAGCAAACAATATTTGGAATAACTTTGCACCATCATTAATGAACATTGCTCATCATATTCAAAAGATTGTACCGCCCCATTCCGGTTCAGCAACACGTGTCTAGCGCACGTGCAATAATAATATTGTACCATCTATATCTGAATGTTTAGATATCGACGGTAATTAATATACTTACTAGGAACGTATATGCCAACAATGTTCAATTTATTCCCTCCTCTCTCCCCTCCTCCCCCCCCCCCCCTCTCTCTCTCTCTCTCTATCTGTCCTCTTTATGACAAGATATACAGAAAAATGATGTACATAAGGAACAAATATAGATCCTCAAACATCACCCTCCCGGTCTTCAATTACCCCACAGTTGGAATTAACGAATGTTAGATAGAAAACTAACAGTTCTGATCTAGGTATAATTCCGATATATCAAATTATGCTGTCATTCTCTATCCGGAAATGCACTTAAAAATCACAGATTGTTCACGGCATATGTTTCTCACTGCTTGCAATGGGAGAATGGTTCCAGAGAAGTAGTATCCGCTATGATAACAAGTTTGAGAAAGAAAAAAAAAGTATGATGAAAATGTGTGCTCAATTTAAACTTGGCAGTATCTATAGGATATAAAAATAAACGTGAAGCATGATCCAAGAGCATGCTCATTTGTTAGTTAAAAATGGCTGCCTCTCCATGCAGCGCAGTTTCAAGTACAATACAATAAAACTAAAGCCCCGCCCCCCCCCCCCCCCCCCACTCAGAGGTCGGAATGACCGCATGCGTGTTGCCAAAATGTCCGGTAAAGGGGTACTTTTCGTGCGACAAAGTCCGGCCCGAGAATTGTAAAAAAAAGGGGTGTATTTGACTTTTCACCCGGAGATTTCCTTAAAAAAGGGGGTGTTTTTCTTTTTTTCTCTCATCTCTTTGGACTCCTGAGAAATTATTCCGAATTTAGGGGGGTACATTGAGCATTTTTCCTGATTTAGGGGGGTCTCCAAGGCAGGAAAAGCCCGCGAAAAGCCCGCGAAAAGTCCGCGAAAGGGGGGTTCGGAAATGTTGGCAGTCCTCAGATAGGGGGTGCTTTCAAAAAGAGGGTACGGGCATATGCGTACCCTAAATAACACTGAGTGGGGGGGGGGGGCGGGACTAAAGCACGGCAAAGGTTGACTACGACTACTTTCTCTGGAACCAGCACGGCCTGCGCCTATGCTATAGGTAAACTAATTATGTATTTACATCACATCATAATTGTGATGTATACCGTCTTATTAAAGTTGAAGCATGAAGTCTGAAGGGGGATTGTGGCCACATCAAACCATAATCGCATACAAATTCATAAATCTATCATGAAACAAAACGGATAAACGTATTGAAGAATTTCTCAATGGCTGATGAGAGATTATCTGCGCAGGACGAGAGGGCATAATTCTGAAAGTTCTCTGACGAGCAAACAAGCAAACAAATAAATAAACAAATAATTCAAATCTAAAAAAGAGGGGGAGGACTACCGTATCATGTTTTCGAGTGCCATTTTTGGGTCTAACTTTGATGCGGAAGTGCACACTGTCGTGGGGCCACTAGTTACTTTCTATATTTTGTTGTGCGCTGGAAAAAAAATTGCCGCATTTGGCTATGCCAGGGCACTGTTTGCATCCCCTCCCCCAATCCCACACCTACTCCGGACTCAGGCACTGGGTTTGACATGCAATACCTCTTCTTTTCTGCTGTTAACCAATGAAACCGGTTACAAAGTTTAAATCACACTTTCACTTCTAGTCACAGAGAATTTCGACTTGGAAACTGTGTTCTCTTTTTTCATCGTGTGTATTTCAGGTGCTGCTTCGGCAATCATGGAACATCAACATAGCCATGTAGGAGTCATTGACAAAATGAAGAGAACCGCGTCTATGGACAAGATCTCTGACCCGAAAGGAACCCCCAACCGCCTGTAGTCAAAGTCTTCTCATCTCTCTCTTGTCAGTCTTCAGTCATTACCATTTCACACTTAACAATGCCTCAAAATCAAACCTAATTATTGTACCTATATATCACGGGTGGCCAAGCTCGCGGGCTACAGCTAACGATTGGCATAACTTGGCGGGCCGTAGGTAGTCTCCCCCCCCCCCTCCCTGCCACACACACTCATTCAATACTCCCTACTACTTGCACACAACTTGGCATACTTGCAAAGTCACAGCCAAGCGCTTTTTATCACAATAAAGTTTAATATTCCTTTCTTTCACATTACAATCAGCTAAAAATATACATGTACATTACAACCAAAAACTGTTATCATGGTGTAAATGTTGATAGGAATGTCAGTTTCAGGGCAATATACTGCATTGAGCTTCAAACAACTTGCTACGCACAGCGACTCATAACCTACATCATGATTACGTTTTTTCTCTCTCTCTCTTCATCTTTCTCTCTATTGATCTCTCTTCCTCTTGCCTCTCCCATCATTATCTCTATCAACCTTCCAATGGCATTCCTATCTCATATATACCATAATATTCAACTCAAATTCATATTAAACCAAATCATTTGACATTTTGGTATATGGAATTATTTTTTTATTTAAAAAAATCACACACCTCCATTAGTCAAGAAATGATTTGTCAAAAATGGCAGAACTCTTTAACACAGGAATGGTAACTAGGTTACTAGCATTTCAAATGACGGTGTTCATCATTTGTAACAATCAGCTTTTTGTGGCACACGTCATCATCATCCTAAAGCCAAATATTTTGCAGAGTCAGGCAGTACACATGATTTTAAAGGAGCATATTTCAATGAAGCATATCATTAGAAGACAATATTAGTGGACCTGGCTGCCGAATAGGTGGAAATGCAGTCACCTTGCTGCCTGAATATGGGATTATTCTGCCTTCAAACACCTTGCAAACAAATAAATTGTCCAAAAATGATTATTATAATAATTTTTGGGGTGGTTTCTTTGTGTGTGTACACATGCACTGCTTACCAGTACATTGTATCCCCATTTCCGAGACAAATGTACTAGTTTCCTCATCAACTTGTTATGGGATATACTACTGAACAAAAGACTTTAATTATGACGTATCAGAAAACTACATATTCATTTAATAGTAATTTCGGCTATTTTGTGGACTCCCATTGCCGTATACTTTACGTATACCCTGTAAATATGTTTTGTATGTTGTTTCAGAAATGGTAATAAAATTCATTATTTATTCATTCATTCATTAAATCTTTTATTCATTCATTAGTGTGTGAGCGAAGAGATGAAAATAAGATACTTTATTATATTTTGAATGTTATTTCCTCTTCTTGGTACATTGTAGCATTCCTTCAAAAGATGCCGTAAAGGTGTTTCAACTGGAGGTGTGTCGTCATGTGTGGCCACCAACTTAAGGTGCTGGACTCCCATTGACATAAACTTTACATATACCCTGTAAATATGTTTGGTACATTGCTTCAAGATCAAATATATTCAGGCACATTTACTATGAACACGACGGACAAAGAAAGCGGACAAAATATACAGTTCCTCAGGTAGACAAAGGAACATCCCTTCACTGCTAGTATGTAAAAATGTATAGAACAGGTTTCACATGCATATTCACCTGTTCTACACATTTTTACATAATAGCAGTGAAGGAATGTTCCTTTGTCTACCTGAGGAACTGTATATTTTGTCTGTCATATTCATAGTGCTTGCTGCCCAAATATCAGGTGATTTGAGCACCTAGCTGCCATACAAAGGAAGATCATCCAAAATTAAATTGATGTTATTTCTAAATATACTTAATATTAATGAATTTCTAAACTGAATGAATCTTGGCCATGCAGGTTAATGTCACTCTGTGTATTTTGGTTTAGTCATATAATATCGTGTAAGAGACTGCTGGAAGGTTCACTTTTTATCCTCTTTTCTGAGCTAATTTGGTAAGGGCAATCATGTAATCGAATGTGAGCTCCAATCAATCGCAAGATTATATATAAACACAGGAGTAAGAATGTTGCTGAAGACAATTAACTGTGCAGAAAATTGATTGATTTCCACATTACTTCTGATATATCTCTGGTCCCGTGCATTCTTATTCCTGTCATGATATTCCATTCAATTTGGTCCAGCTACTAATCAATGACCAAAGAATTCCTTGAGTAATTCTGGAACATCTTCTTCCTTATAATCTTTCACCAAAAAGTTCTTGCCATCATGAGCGCCACGAACCATCGCTGACAAACCTAAGGGGGAAAAAAGTGTGGAGAGAAAACCAATTACCAAAAATACCAAGAAAGGTAACTGAAAATGACAATGAGATCTTCTTAATCCAATGAATATACACAAAATTTAAAAGCTACTAAAATGAAACTGTTTTGAGAAGACTGTCTAGACTGGCTGTCTATGGCCACTGTTTGCTCTCACCATTATGATATTTAGATTATGTTTTTTCCTTCAATAATGCACTATCAATAAATGTTAATTCTGTAGATTTGTGACCATGATTTGTACGTCCCTTGAGAGACCAATGCCAGTAAATGGAAATCAAAGGGGTTCCAAAGCTCTTGTACTCACGTGAGTCGTCTCCTGGTCTGTACAGGCATAGTACCCTCTTGTTCCATGCCACTGCCCTTCCTAGCTCAAAGCCAACGCCCATGGATGCTTGTGTTACCTCGGCAACAACAGCTAGAATCATAACAAAGGTAGAAAAGCAGATTATGACTTGATTGAAATTGGAGGAAATGCGATAGAAGAATCAGATCGAGAGTACTCTACCATTTAGCACAATAACTTTTGACCCAAGAGCCCTTAAACATATATTAGACGATTGAGCAAAGAGAGAAAGTACTATGCATATAAAGTGTCTACTACTGGACTTGTACACATTGCCAAATGATTTTTGGATGAAACACTTTTTTAAAGGGAAAACCACCATTAACACATTTAAACTGGGATTTTTTTTTTATAGCAAACAGAAATCCCACTTTTGACTATTTGAAGAGGAGCTGATCAATATAGCACTATAAGAAATTTCTTTGTCTCTTGGGTGCAACTTAAAAATATTTCATCAAGGAAAGAGTGGAAACATTCATTGGGTCTTACAGCCACACTAATGGAAGAAGTATATTATCATGCCATCTCTTGCTTTGAGTCTGTAATATACATGCTCCCTAAAGAATCAACTAGTGTTCTAAATCTTCAAATTGTCAATTGCAGAAAATGGACAAATTACCTCTTGGACACGGAACAAATTCCACAGTATTATATTTTTCAATGCATAAAATACATACAGATAAATATTTTGTTGAATATGGCACAAATTTAAAAAAGTACAGAATCTTGTTCCTGATTAATAGTAGAAACCTTTCCATGTAACAAATTTCATTAAAAAGGCATTTTCACAGAATACGACACAAGTGTTGTACCACAGGAGGCTTTCAAGAGTATGAAGATCGTGGACAAACATCATTTATCTGAATGCACATAGCTTTGCATAGATCAGTTTAGACTTACCATCAGAATCTTCTAGCCATGCCATATCTTGATCATAGATCTCCAAATCAGTTTTAGCTGCAAAGGATGTGAAAATGTTAATAATAATAATAATAACAACATTTATAATGCGCACATATCCACCCCAAGAGATGCTCAAGGCGCCTAACAAGGTAAGTACATTGAACAAAAATAATTTAACATAATTAAATATAATTCAACAACGTTAATTACATCAGATTGTGAAATACACTACGTCTTAACTAAGGAGTTCAGACATTAAATAGGTTTTCAATTTTGTTTGGAACAAATTTTGATTGGCTGACATTTTGATTGAATGGGGTAGGGAGTTCCATAACCGGGGTGCAGCAGCTGTAAAAGCTCTGTCTCCCCAACTCCTCTTTGTTCGTAACTGTGTTAAATTTGTTGAATTAGAGGAACGAAGACCTGTTCTATTGGAAGCCAGTGAAGGTTCTTGAGTATTTGAGTAGTATGGGTCGAACGTTTAGATTTAGTGACAAGGCGGGCAATGTTCCACATAAATTATATTTCACAGTTTAACAGATATCTTAAATCCAAATGTTAAAATATATTTATTAATACCTAGTTAGGCCTATCATGTTTCTAATTTTACAGTGTCTGTAACATAAAAATTTAAAGCATACAAATACTGTGTATCTCCTATTGCTCCCCCCCCCCCCAAAAAAAAAAAGAGAAATGAAAAATGAAAAAATGAAAAAAAGTAATAACAATGTTTCAGGAAAATCTGTTGAATCGTTGTTGTCCAACGTTGAGAGTATGTGGTTTGGGCTTACTTGTAATTTTGAAATTCAGACTTGAAATTGTTCAGTACACATGGCTATAAAAGTTCAAACTTTTGAACAATTGCACAGAGTTTATACCTTAAACTTACCTTATAATCAAAATATACCTTGGATTTCATAAAAACTGCAGGCATATCAGCTATTAACTGCCTAGTCACAGGTACCATAAAAGGTAGTTAAAATAATGTCCAAGAAATAGTTCTTTTGCTCTATATCTATATACTAGCCCAAACAGGAACTGACCCAAGACTTGAGATGTTAGTTTACCCTCCTCCCCCTCCCCCCCCCCCCACACAAAAGAACTATGTTATATGTGGTTTTACAGGCACATCATAATAATAATAATAATGATGGTGAAAATAATAACAATGATGATATGATCATAATTATATTAATAATATTTGGATTTATGTGGGGCCTTTTCCAGAGGATACAATGCGCTGTCCCATAATCTGAGGACAAGATATACTGTTTAATTTTTCATCTACTTTAGGACTCAACAGAGGTCCATTGCATATGGGCCCCACAATTTTAACTGAAGACCCCTCCAATTTGACATTTACACAGGGAGAAGCATACAGGGAGAACTTGGAACCCCTGTGAAAAAATGTATGTGTAGTGACAAATGAATCCGTTCAAGAGAGCTTCATATTTCCATATTTCAAATTTACGTTAGTGGATGATTTATGTCAAATTGCAAAGCCAGGTTTTACCATATACCATGATACACAGGTTAATTTTGTTTATACAAAACAAATGGAGAGCTACAAAGTATTCACCAGGGAGATTATTGAGTCGCTAATTTGTGTTTGATTAACCAGAACTTTTAAACGTTATAAGTTACTTATATATATATATTTGCATGAATTAAAAGTACAGTGGAACCTCGTTAAAAAGTTTTAAGGACTATGGAAAATTGGAAATAACCTTGTTATGTTAGGAATCTTGTTATGTTAGGGTAAAAAAAACCTGAAGAATATAAAGAGCTGGGGCCAGCAAAATCACCTTGTTTTAACAGATACCTTGTCATATCAGAGCTCTGTATAATGAGGTTCCACTGTACTTGGTATCAGGGTACATATGGTTGAATTGGGAGGATGCATGATAGAACATCTTGTTTCCTTTACACCAGTTCCATATTTGGGGATGATTTACTTATTAATTATTATTTTCTTTAAAAGAAAAAATATTAGAAAAAAACCCTGTTATGAATCAACTATAATGGATGATTGGTACACCTGTACATCACAAGTTTCAACATTGGCATATTTCGGTATTATCTCCTCTTTTCTCTTATTCTTACATCCACAGTGACATGAGAAAATACAAGTTAGTGATAACAGAGAAGTGAGGAAGGTGAAAAGATACAGAGAATCACACTGTTGCCCATAAAGTTGGAATAAGAAATCTTTTAACTCTTCTCATGAAGTGACTGCAAGAATTTGATTAATTCTTGATAGTTAAAGTTTATATCTTCTCAGAACATTATTGATCTAAATTTCAGTGTGTTGCGCGTGATCCATCTATCTAGTGTGCCCTCAAAGTTGTTTTCCTCTGTTAATCAGAACCATACAGAAGTAGCAACCGGAAGACCAACAGGACTACCTTTTCTTCCGTATACTGTTGATGTTGATGTTGATCAATCTAAAGAGTTATCAAGAGTTATTAATAAAGTTCTGAAGATATATACTTTGTCTATCAGGAACAAATCAAATTGTCAAAATCCTTTCATGAAATGGGTTCAGAAAAAAAAAAATCAACTTTATGGGCAACAGCATAGTTTCATATGGTATCATATAGTTGCAAAATGCTACATGTGGCCTTTATACTGAAGTGTGCAAGGAACTCACAAATCCAGAAAGAATCAAATACAAGCAGGGCAAGTCCACTGTATTTTTTCCTGTGCATTACCAATTACAGGAAAGATGTTCAAGTGAAAGCTTCGTGGTAGGAGAATGCTTCGCTCTGTAGGACTCTAAATATATTGCGCACGACGCAAAAATACCCTTCAATTGCAGATAACAAAATGATGTCATTTTTATGCTCGGCTCTCCGTTTTTTGGTCATTTTAGTGGCACACACATACATGTACATGCCTAACAATTCAATGTGCTTTCAATTTGCAATTGGCATGTGTATTACAGCAACATTGTGCATCGCAGGCGCTGTGAAAGGCAGATGCTACAGGTTTGCCCAAATATCTTTGTCAAGGTATTGTAACTGTCATGTGGCTCTGGCTTGTCAAAGTCATTGAGCATTGCGAGAAGCACTCTCTAAACTTCATAACCGGCTGACTTCAATATACCTGAAGACTGCATCAAATTGAAATCTTTACTCTATCAAGGACCTAGCTAATTATAAAGAAAATAATATCGTCCGCCGGCTGGCAGAAGGGCGTTAGCGCGCGAGCGACTCGAAAACTACTTTTCGAATTATTTGCATTTAAAGATTTGTTTTATATTTAAACTGCTTTTCGTCCCGTAAATTGGTTTAAAACTCAAAAGACTAATAGAAATGTTATAGTAGAACACGGCCACAATTTTTTTCTCGAAGATAAGTCAGTTTTATAAAAGTTTGAGACCTTCTGCTTAAGGCTTCCATTTTTTACCTGAAATTCAAGCCAGCCAGGCGATGATATTTCCTAGCAAACGTCACATATATTTTCCATCGCACAGGGTAATGCACAGAACACTAAATGATCAAAGTACCTTGGACTTGCCTAGCCGGGATGCACTTTGACACCAGCCAGAACAAAGACAGAGGACACATCAAATGTATAATTTCTAAACATGAATAAAGTATGGATTGAGAGTTTAAATGATATATTACCTCCTGTTGGAACTGTAAAGTCAAATTGGGAGCCAAAAAGAGAGACCATGACAAAAAATTAATAAAAAGCAACAAAACTCCATATAAATAAAATAAGTCAAGAATTTAAAGATTATGGGTACTGCACAGTGTACGTACGGGTGTTCGCTTTGGTAAGACTTAGCCCATAGAGCTGTTGCTTATTATCCTAACACCAAACTTTTGTACCGTTTCATTAATAGAGCTTTGAAAGTTGTTCAGGGGACTGAGGGGAGCAACCAAATTTTGTTCACCTTCATTTGGAACAACCAAATTTTGTTCACCTTCATTTGGAACAACCACTCTCCATCTTAAATACTGAGTACGCTTCTTAAAATTCTAAATTCTTTCCCTTAATGCTTATTCTTAGTAAATAAGAATGAACAGAGCATGATTAAAGATTTATCAACTAAAAAAGAAAAGGAAGCAATGCTAATGAATCTAGTTTTCAGATACCTATTACCAGACAGGAGCTATGAAAATAGAAATTAATTGGTGCCTTCAATTTCCCTTTTATCCAAATGATCAACAAATTAAAAGGGTTTTACAATTATACTCAATCCTGGAATCTGAAATGTCTTTGAATTGTGCTATGTCAATAAATGTTGTTGTAAATGTTTTACTTACAAGTGAAACAATCTTTGTGGCCTACATGCTCAGTGAGGACCTTCCCGTATGCTTCAAGCTGCTTGATGATCCTAGCGTAGAGCTCACCGTCCTTTCTGCCTCCGCGGATACTCCCACAGAAATAGATCTTCATCTGGCGGTCACCCATGATTTAAGTAGCTTAAGGGGTCGAGTTTCTGATAAAAGTGCAAAATAATGTGTGAGCTTATCAATTCTTTTTGATTGAATGTGGAATATTATTATAGTAGTGTAACGATCCACCCTCACAATATTATACTTGTAACTGATTTCCATGCTAGCTGTCATATCTTTCAGTATCTGAAACTTCTGAAACATGCAGCTTGAATCATCCCATCCTTTCTTTTCTCAATCTTGTCTTATTTCTGTCTTTTCCCCTCTGTCTCCCTCTCTCTCTCTATGCTCTCTCTCTCTCTCTCTCTCTCTCTCTCTCGCTCACTCCGAGACCTTGCATGCAGCCAGCCTATTTCTCTTCATCCCTTCACATTCTTCATTAATAGGTAAAAATTAATCTCGATTAATTTTATTCCAGAAGTACCGCTGCGAGTTATAGTCTGGATTGTGTGTGTTTTTGTGTATAAATACCTGCTTACGAGCAAAAGTTTCTAGTTTGAAGAAGTCTAGTATGAACGGCTTCACGTATAAACACAACCGGAAGCATACGCGTACGTTGCTTCCGACACACTAGATCTAATCTATAAATCGTAGTAATATGCCTAAGAATTCATTATGTATGAAATATGTGATAAAGTTGTATATTTATTCAGATAGACAAACAAATTATCTCTAATATCATATTATTGTCTTAACAATCTCTTGTCAAAAACGTAAGAGAATTCGAATTTTGTACTTCTTTAAGTTTATTAACCAGGATCGGAATTCAGGTTGTGCGGTTGACGCGCATTATGTAAACAAACAGTGAATCCCAAATTCATGCTATGAAATATTTGTTTGTTAAATTTCTGCTCTTATTACAAAAGAGAGTTTGAAAAATGTATCTTATGGCTTGTATAAAGTTTCAAATAAACGCATTGTAATGTTTCCATTACTATAGCAGTGTAACTTTTGGAATAAATAAGCATTTAATATTGAATTAATAAAGAGTTGGAACTTTATAAGGACCGGTTGCAATGTGTACGAGCGCATCTAGTTATCTAGCTCTGTGCATGATCGCAGCGTTGCTTACAGCACGCGCATAGATTTCCCCCACGTACGCATGATTTCCCCCACGTACGCATACAGTGCATATATAAAATAGATTTTTCGGATTCGGGGCGATTCGGCAGAATCGCGCAACGAACTGGTCCAAACGTCGTCTCGCAAGAGCCGCCCAAACAAATTGGTCCAAACTTAACACTAAACTTTAAATAACATTTACTAATTCCCTAAACTCTCCTTCATAAACAAACAGGTATAATTCTTTAGTTAAATTAAAGTCCATTACCAATTTACAGTGTTATAAACAAACAGATTTTTATAAAATAAGTATTAACTTGTGTGAATATAGGCTACATATAGGTCTATAAAGACTTATGTGAATTTGTAACAGTGGCGATAAAACTATTGATGTAAAAAGAAATGATTGAATAAAAATGAAGTTTTTGTTTTTGTGTTCAAACTAAAATCTTGTCTCAAACAAATGTGTTCTTCTTTTTGAGTATTAATTTAGTAATTCCATATACCTGTATTTCTATAGTCATATATTTTGACTGAAACGAGCTAGGATTTTATAGAAACATCACTTCTATCTTTCTTCCACGAGATATGGCCACCAATACCAGGCTCGCCGTGAGGGAAGGTAGGGGTGATGCGGTCGACGCCCTCAACGAGGGTGACGGCCGGTACAAAAATGGTGTCAGAAGTGGGATGGAAATACAGGTAGAGACTAATGGAATTGAGGAAAACACATCCAAATTGAACCAAAATAGTAATTGGGAACAAGATGAACTTGAAGAAAATTTGGCAAAGTGTCAGAAAATGGAAAATGACTCGAATAATTCTTCAGAAGAAGAAACCACACAAGTGAAGAAATCTAATTCTAGAAAGAAACGAAGCGTGCAAAACAGAATTCTTTCCAGACTAACCCAACTAATGGAACAAATGATGACTTTGACTAACAAATCTAGGACGCGGCAACGCGCTGGTTCAAACTCTTCTACTGAAGAAATAACTGATGCCAGTTCTATTGACAGCGAAGTAATGTTGAACTTCGACAAACACACCAACGACAAAACTAACAAACAAAACAATGCCAACTCTGCAGAACCAGAACAAAACAAAACCAACCTTGCAGAACCAAAACTAGAACGAAACGAAACTAACCCCGAACAAAAACGAACACAGAACCGAACACGGCCAAACATAATGCCCGACAAGTATGATGGTAGTTCGGATTGGCACGATTACGAAACTCACTTTGATTCATGCAAACTAATCAATGACTGGGAGGATGAAAACGCAGTCAAGTACTTGTCTGCTAGTCTTAGAGGACCTGCTCTAAGATTGATCAATGAACGTCCACATAAACATTGGACTTATGACGACTTGAAAGCAAGACTATCTCTAAGATTTTCTTCCTCGAAACAAGCAGAAAGCTATCTGCTGGAACTACGTGGTCGCAAAAGACGACCAAATGAATCGCTTCAAGAACTCGGACGAAACATTAGAGAATTGACAACGAAAGCTTATCCTGATTTTGACTTTGACGGAATTGACCGTCTTGCTAAAATTCACTTTACGGATTCAATTCAAAGCCCAGAGATTCGAACAGGTATTTTCCATGCCAGATCAAAGACCTTAGATGATATGATTGAAGCTGCAATCACCACAGAGACATTTCTGTTAACCGAATCTGAGCGTTCTTGGAAAAAGAACACTCATAATAGAATTGTTGGCACAGAACAAGCGAGTAAAAGTGACTTACAAAGAACAATTGATATTGCCGTGGAACAAGCCTTGCTCAAACAAAACAACCAGCAATGTCAAAACGACAAATCCACCAGAACTAACAAAAACGACCAAACCGAAACATTCATGTGCTACTATTGTCAAAAACCAGGTCACATTGCAAGAAACTGCTTCAAGAAACAATCTGACATGACACAGGCACCTACTAACGAACAACAACGACCTAGAGGAACACAACAAAACTTCCGCCAGACACGAGGCCGTTTAAACGAAAATGGGCCGCCCATGGGGGCACTGGCGCGGCCAAACCAACGTTAGAACCAGCCCAAATACATGAAAATGAAAACTATGATAACATGACTTCAACTAACCTTCCTTTGAGCAATTCGAACTGTAATGGGTTATTTGTAAAAGTTAGTATCCATGGCCAAGAGCATAGATTTCTGATTGATACTGGAGCCTCTGATTCTTATATATCTAAACAAGTTTATGAGAACATTCCTAGTAAGGATAGACCTTCATTGCGAGAATCAGATAAGAAAGCAAAACTTGCTAATAATACCCCTCTGCCCCTATTTGGTGTTGTGGCACTTGAATTGAAGATAGGCCCAACTTGCGGATTTACTAAGTTGTTAGTCGCAGATATAAGTAATGATGGAATTCTGGGCCTAGATAATTTGTGCAAAATGGGTGCCAAATTAGATCTTACGACTTTCCAACTTTCTACTAAGTGGGGAGACCTACAGTGTGAACGAGAAGATGGTGAAACCCTGTTCTGTCGTATCAGTACGTCAGAAACAGTCACCATCCCTGCAGGACATGAAGTTCTGATTAGAGGAACCGTGAAAGATAGAATGAAACCAAATAGACTAGGCATCGTAGAGATGGATAACGCCCAAAACCATCTAACCAAAAGTGGTTTAATTGTGGCTAGAACTTTGGTGAGAACAGGGAGTGAAGAAATTCCCGTCAGAATTTTCAATCCATCACCGTCAAACAAGGTGATTCGAAAAGACACCCACCTCGGTACAGTAACAATTGTAGAAGAAAGTGAAGTTGAAACGACACCAAAGTACACAAGGTCAAACCTAAACAAAGTACCCGAACACTTACGAGACCTATTAGAGAGAAGCACAAAAGAACTTCCTGAACAGTACCATGAGGACATAGCAAGTTTGCTAATAGAATTTCAAGACGCCTTCTCAAAAGGAGACAATGATATTGGGAGAACAAATCTTGTTGAGCATTCCATTAATACGGGAACGCAACATCCCATTAGACAAAGACCCAGAAAGCATCCTCTAGGACAAAGAACGGAAATCAAAGAACAAGTAACAGAACTATTAGACAAAGGACTAATAGAACCTACAGATAGTCCCTGGGCCTCTAACATAGTACTCGTTAGAAAGAAGGACGGTACACAGAGATTTTGTATAGACTATCGATTACTTAATGTTGCAACAATCAAAGACGCGTATCCTTTACCGCGCATCGACGAGACACTTGATGCTCTATCAGGTGCTCGTTGGTTCTCCACGCTAGACTTAGCCAGCGGCTATTGGCAAGTTGGACTTGACACTGACGCGAGAGAAAAATCATCTTTCTTAGCGGGCGGGGGACTCTACGCTTGGAACGTTATGCCCTTCGGATTATGTAACGCCCCCGCCACTTTCGAACGATTAATGGACAAAGTACTCTCAGGATTACACTGGGAAACTCTTTTGGTGTACTTAGATGACGTTATCGTTTTTGGTAGTTCGGTACCCGAAGAACTTGCTAGACTAAAACAAGTGTTTCACAGACTTAGACAAGCGAATCTAAAACTTAAACCTAAGAAGTGTCACTTGTTCAAAACAAAAGTATCCTATCTTGGACATGAAGTGTCTGACATGGGAATATCGACTCAGACAGAGAAAACCGAGGCTATAAAGAACTGGCCTACACCGACAAATGTGAAAGAAGTGAGAAGCTTTCTCGGACTAGCTTCATACTATAGACGTTTTGTTAAAGATTTCGGATCTATTGCGAAACCACTTCATCAATTAACTGAGAAGCATCGTGCTGGGCGGTTCGAATGGAGTCCCGCCTGTCAAAATGCATTTGATGAACTTAAACATAGATTAACGTCTGCCCCGATTTTGGCATATCCTTGTGCGGAAGGTGAATTTATCCTAGACACCGATGCTAGTAACGACGGTATCGGTGGGGTATTATCACAAATCCAAGACGGACATGAACGGGTAATAGCTTACGGAAGCAAAGTCCTTAGCAAATCAGAGAGAAATTACTGCGTAACTCGGAGAGAACTATTGGCAGTAGTAACTTACTTGAAACACTTCAAACAGTACCTTTATGGTCGGCATGTTATAGTAAGAACAGACCATGGAGCCTTAAGATGGCTCACCAACTTCAAACAACCGGAAGGTCAACTCGCGCGTTGGCTGGAAGTAGTATGTGCGTATGATATTGAAATAATACATAGAGCTGGTAGAAGCCATGCAAATGCAGATGCACTTTCGCGACGACCTTGTAAACAATGTGGTAGAGAAACTGAATGTGAAACAGAACTTGCGAGAACTGATATCGGTCGAACTTGTGTTATTGAATTGACAGACACAAATAACAATGTTGAGATTAGAAAGGCTCAACTCGAAGACCCGAATATCAAACCGGTGATAGAAGCACTTGAACGAGGTACGAAACCTACAAAGGAGGAAATGTCACCTCTATCGTACAAAACGAAAGTGTTATTAGGACACTGGGAACAGTTAGAGATACATGACGGTGTTCTTTTCCGAAGATGGGAATCAGAGAACGGTAGAACTATTAGGAAGCGACAAGTATTGCCAAGGCAGAAAATTCGTGATGTATTAGAGAAACTGCACTCGGGTGCATTTGGTGGACATTTGGGATCCACTAGAACTTTGAAGAACGCTCAGATGCGTTATTATTGGGTAGGAATGAAGGCGGACATTAGATCTTTCATTCGTGAATGTTTGGCATGTAATAGAAGAAAGTCGCACGGTCGAAAACAGAAAGCTCCTTTGCAGCAAAGACGTTCAGGTAGTCCAATGGAACGAATTGCACTTGATATTCTAGGACCACTTCCCACCACTGAAGATGGTAACAAGTACATTTTGGTAATAGCAGATTATTACACAAAGTTTGTAGAGGCTTATGCCATTCGTGATGAAAAAGCCCATACTGTGGCTCGGAAATTGGTAGAAGAATTTGTCTGTCGTTACGGTGTACCAAAAGAAATACATTCTGATCAAGGTCGAAACTTTGAATCAAACCTATTCAAGGAGGTTTGTAAGATTCTAGGTGTAAAGAAAACAAGAACAACTGCTTACAATCCCAAGTCGGATGGGATGGTAGAACGCTTTAACAGAACTTTGTTAAATATGATAGTAACTATGATTGATCCTGACAAACACCAGCAAGACTGGGATAGATATATTCCTTTTGCTACCGCCGCGTACAGAAGCACCGTACACGAAACAATACAAGAGACACCAAACATGATGATGTTTGGCCGAGAAGTTACCCATCCTGTAGACCTTTCGTGCGAGCAAGTAACTTCAGAACTAAACACTGATTATGCTCAGAATCTACGAAACAGAATGGATAGTATGTATTCGAGGGTAACAGAACAAAGTGACAAAAACTTGAGACGACAAAAGCGAAACTATGATAGGCACACAAATGACGAAACGTACACTGTAGGTCAATTTGTTTGGCTTCGCCATGACCAAAGAAAGAAAGGAATAAGTCCAAAACTAACAAACCGATGGGACGGACCTTTCCGAGTAATAACTAAACTATCCAATGTAACTTATCGCATTCAGCAAACACCCAGAACACCTCAGAAGATCGTTCACTACGATCGACTGAAACTATATGAAGGACCAGAACTTGACGCTTGGAAGAAACCAACAACTCAAAGAACCATATGTGATGTCGAGGAGACACTCAACAATCACGACGGAACTTGTAACAATAACAAAGACAACACCGCCGACCTTGACAGCCGTTATCCCCAAAGACATAGACGTCCGCCTACTTATTTCTACTAATAAAATTATCATTTCTAAATTTCGACAAATGAAGTAATAAATATGTTTCGATATTATAAAATGACAAACTTTGTAACGCCACTGATAGGTAATGATTATTATGTGTTTATAAGTCTAAATTGAGCATTACTTTGATAAAGACTTCATGGGGAGGCCAAATTACACAGTTGGAAATAATCTTTTTTAGGTGAATTTCAACCAAAGAATATATACGTCAAATTTTGGCAGGACAAGAAATGTTATTTGAGTAAATGAATATTCGATTAATAGACATACGTCTTAGGTGATTGATTGATGTTGTTGATGATGATAGGACGATCCTATCGGGTGATGGATTAAGTACATGAGAGTTATAATGTTTAAAGGAGATTAGTGAGTTGTACTAAAGAGCATCTCTTATATCCTGCCAAATAGACTGCCATTTTAAGAAATTGAGATTACAATTTTATATTGTAGGTTTGTGAAATTAAACCTCAGATGTTGATGATTTAATGCATGTTCGTTTTGTTTATATGAAGTCATTATTACGGTGATATTGAAATATGGATATATTATGTATATAGTAACAACATGAAATGCGAGGACGCATTTTATGGAGAAGGAGGCTGTGTAACGATCCACCCTCACAATATTATACTTGTAACTGATTTCCATGCTAGCTGTCATATCTTTCAGTATCTGAAACTTCTGAAACATGCAGCTTGAATCATCCCATCCTTTCTTTTCTCAATCTTGTCTTATTTCTGTCTTTTCCCCTCTGTCTCCCTCTCTCTCTCTATGCTCTCTCTCTCTCTCTCTCTCTCTCTCTCTCGCTCACTCCGAGACCTTGCATGCAGCCAGCCTATTTCTCTTCATCCCTTCACATTCTTCATTAATAGGTAAAAATTAATCTCGATTAATTTTATTCCAGAAGTACCGCTGCGAGTTATAGTCTGGATTGTGTGTGTTTTTGTGTATAAATACCTGCTTACGAGCAAAAGTTTCTAGTTTGAAGAAGTCTAGTATGAACGGCTTCACGTATAAACACAACCGGAAGCATACGCGTACGTTGCTTCCGACACACTAGATCTAATCTATAAATCGTAGTAATATGCCTAAGAATTCATTATGTATGAAATATGTGATAAAGTTGTATATTTATTCAGATAGACAAACAAATTATCTCTAATATCATATTATTGTCTTAACAATCTCTTGTCAAAAACGTAAGAGAATTCGAATTTTGTACTTCTTTAAGTTTATTAACCAGGATCGGAATTCAGGTTGTGCGGTTGACGCGCATTATGTAAACAAACAGTGAATCCCAAATTCATGCTATGAAATATTTGTTTGTTAAATTTCTGCTCTTATTACAAAAGAGAGTTTGAAAAATGTATCTTATGGCTTGTATAAAGTTTCAAATAAACGCATTGTAATGTTTCCATTACTATAGCAGTGTAACTTTTGGAATAAATAAGCATTTAATATTGAATTAATAAAGAGTTGGAACTTTATAAGGACCGGTTGCAATGTGTACGAGCGCATCTAGTTATCTAGCTCTGTGCATGATCGCAGCGTTGCTTACAGCACGCGCATAGATTTCCCCCACGTACGCATGATTTCCCCCACGTACGCATACAGTGCATATATAAAATAGATTTTTCGGATTCGGGGCGATTCGGCAGAATCGCGCAACGAACTGGTCCAAACGTCGTCTCGCAAGAGCCGCCCAAACAAATTGGTCCAAACTTAACACTAAACTTTAAATAACATTTACTAATTCCCTAAACTCTCCTTCATAAACAAACAGGTATAATTCTTTAGTTAAATTAAAGTCCATTACCAATTTACAGTGTTATAAACAAACAGATTTTTATAAAATAAGTATTAACTTGTGTGAATATAGGCTACATATAGGTCTATAAAGACTTATGTGAATTTGTAACAGTGGCGATAAAACTATTGATGTAAAAAGAAATGATTGAATAAAAATGAAGTTTTTGTTTTTGTGTTCAAACTAAAATCTTGTCTCAAACAAATGTGTTCTTCTTTTTGAGTATTAATTTAGTAATTCCATATACCTGTATTTCTATAGTCATATATTTTGACTGAAACGAGCTAGGATTTTATAGAAACATCACTTCTATCTTTCTTCCACGAGATATGGCCACCAATACCAGGCTCGCCGTGAGGGAAGGTAGGGGTGATGCGGTCGACGCCCTCAACGAGGGTGACGGCCGGTACAGTAGCATTGCCTAATGAAAGGACTATGCTTAGAATTGTTTGTAAAGTTTTAGCCCTCCATAGGCTATTTTATTGAGTCAAACAAAACATTTTACAATTCAATTCAATGAAATCTTTCTGTAACTCAATAAAACAGAATACTATGCTTATAATTTATTTATTTTTCAGAACAACATTACATGACCAGTGCAGTATAGTACTCAAGTTTTTCACCTTGTCCACTTCCAAACCTGTTCACTTGTTGAATAAACAAATACATGCCCCCCCCCACCAATATTACTAAGTAATAGTAGACTGGAACGATAATCTGAATTTTTGATGGTCTGTCCCTAACCGAGCATTGTGTGAGTCCATGAGAAAGCAAAGATGTGATGCATCTCATGTATCCAACAAAAAAATAACATTAATGTTCCAACCATCCCCCTAAAAAAAATTATCATACATGTAGAACCAACAACCAAACACTCAAAACCTTGATGATTGATCTCTATTGTGCACCAAAAAAAGAAGAAGATATTTTGAACAAATTCATTCATCCACTGTCTTTGTGGAGATATGGTTGTTATCGTTAACCAACAAATGAACAAAAATCCCGAAACGGTATAGTTATACCGATTCGGGATAGTTGTACAATGAACAAATTTATACAATGATTCTTTATACAACATTTCTTGGGTGTGGACGCCTTGGAATTTATACAATGATTCTTTGATGTCGACGTCGACGTCGACGTCGTCGCTCAGTACCATCTCTACGCTATATAGCTTTCTACTCAAACTGAAGCCATCAGTCCAAAATTATGCAAACTTCTCGTATGGTATATGGTATATGATTTATGGTTTATGGTAGACTGACAGCTTCAGTTTGAGGTGCAGAGCTATATCGTAGAGACAGAACTGAGCGACGACGTCGACATCGAAGCCCTAAACGGAGGTTTCCCGATGTCGGATGTGTTTCAAATTCAGGTGGAAAATGCAATATATGATTATGATTAAAATTAGTAAAAAGTTGGGCTAAAATTCCTTTGCCAAGATTCGTAAGAATGGATATTAAACTGCTAAAAAATTGGATACGGAACTATACTAGCGGGAGTAGCGCCAAATCTTCAACTGTGAAGGAGGTAAACTTAACCCAAAGAAGAAGAAGAAGAAATAGGCACGCGTGGGAATTCAATTGGTCCAGAAAAATCACACAAGTGTAGTAGTGCTACAACCAGTACTAGTAATACCCAGCTACCAGTACCAGGCCCCAGGGCAGGGCTGCAGGGCCGGGGGCAGGGCTGCAGGGCCGGGCCCAGGGCAGTTGCAGTGCAGTGCTCGTGCCCCATGCCCATGGTTTCTTTTCTTTATCTCAATTCTCATTCTCAGATTTTGGCTTTGCAGATGAAAACAGACGAGTTACTGGGTGGAGTAAATCAATTATTTCTCACTTCATAAACACACCAGTCGTTCATATCATGACTTTAACTGTCTACATATACTCACAATCCTGAAAATTTGTTTTTTAGCTGCTGGACGCACCGGAGGTATGGATGGATATCCAATTAAAACTGTAAACATTTGCACGTGTGCGCTCTTTCATTGACAACATTTGCCCATAGATGGCGCTCAACCAAATTCAGCCCCCAGCCCAGTTTGCTTCTGAACCACACGGCTCCACGTCTCATGTTCAAAGTGTCTATAAAATCTGATTTGATGCGCATATTTCCCCAATTTTTATCATAAGAAATATATTATTTTCTTAAATTATAAGCGTTACCATGGCAACCACCAAATTCAAGACTGAGATTTGTATTAAAGTCAAATGGGTAGCTGGAAATACACATAATATAGTTCTTTTTAGCCTCTTACATTATAATTTTGTGTTTGTTTTTCTTCCATCTCACTCTCCCCCCCCCCCTCTCTCTCTCTCCCTCTCTCTCTCTCTCTCTCTCTCTCTTTCACTCACTCTCTTTCCCCTCTCTCTCTCGTTCCCTCTCTCTCTCTCTCTCATCATCATCATCTCTCTCTCTCCGTTATTCCCCTACTCTGCATCAGGCGCGTACATACTACACGAGAAAAATAAAACAAAGTGATACATGGCATTGATTGTGCATGCTCAATTATATTTCAATTATTGTTGCCGTCTTAAAGGGTTCATGAGAGTAGGGAACAGAAAACGTGATTGCAGAATTCCGAGACACTTCTGGGAGTTCATAACGGTGTTGGTGATGGTCATTGTTGTAATTCAGTTTCTAGTTCGACAATCATAAGAAATCACTCCTAGGCCTGGTATGAAGGCAAAGGTCTTCAAATCTCTTCTTTGGGTTTCTTGATTTTTCGTTTTGTTGACAGAAATTGATGTAACTTCACACAAATAGAGTAATAAGATAGTAACTACCTTAGAAAATTGAGATGCATTTTAAGGAAATTCTATGTTTTACTCTTCACCCACTCTCCATATTTATTGTCCACAATCATTAACGTATACCGTAAGACGGAATTGAATATGCAACATGGTTGTCATGGTGATTCTGTATTAATCACTTGGTTCAAACGTCTGTCACAAAAGGAGAAGACTTTACTACAGCTAGGCCAGCGTAAACCAGGCGGTTGGGGGTTCCTTTCGGGTCAGAGATCTTGTCCATAGACGCGGTTATCTTCATTTTCCTAATGACTTGTACATGGCTATGCTGATGTTCCATGATTGCCGAAGCAGCACCTGAAATACACACGATGAAAAAAGAGAACACAATTCCCAAGTTGAAACTCTCTGTGACTAGAAGTGAAAGTGTGATTTAAACTTTGTATCCTGTTTCATTATAGTTAACAGCAGAAAAAACAGAGGTATTGCATGTCAGACCCAGTGCCTGAGCCCGGAGTAGGTGTGGGATCGGGGGCCAGGTGGAGGGGGGAGGGGGGCGCAAACAGTGCCCTGGCATAACCCAATGCGGTATATTTTTTCAGCGCACAATCAAGTATAAAAAGTAACTAGTGGCCCCACGACAGTGCGTACTTCCGCATCAAAGTAAGACACCCCCACCCCCCCCCCCATGGCACCCGAAAATATGATACGCCTTTATTAAACCCCTATTTTTTAGATTTTGATTATTTGTTTATTTATTTGTTTGCTTGTTTGCTTGTCAGAGAACTTTCAGAATTGTGCCCCTCGCCCTATGCACAATTCCCTGATCAGCCATTGCGAACTTATGCAAAACGTTTATCCGGTTTGTTTCTTGATAAATTTATGAACTCGTATGCGATTATGGTTTGATGTGGCCACAAAACCCCCTTCAGACTTCATGCTTCAATTTTAATTAAGACGGTATGAATCATAATTTTGATTAGATGTAAATGGTTCTAGGGCACCTACCCCTAGGACATCCACCCCCGGATAACCACCCCCAGTCAACTATCCCCTAGGACAACTACAACCTAGGACAACTACCCCCTAGGGCAACCACCCTCTAGAACGACTACCCCACGGGACAACTACCCCCAGAAAACTACCGTCTACGCCACCATCCTCTAGGACAACTACCCCCGTACAACTATCCTAGGGGTAGTTGTCCGGGGGTAGTTGTCCGGGTGTAGTTGTCCTAGGGGTAGTTGTCCCGTGGGGTAGTCGTCCTAGAGGGTGGTTTCCCTAGGGGGTAGTTGTCCTAGGGGGTAGCTGACTGGGGTGGTTATCCGGGGGGGGGTGTATGTCCATGGGGTAGGCGTCCGGGTACGGATGTAAATACATAATCAATTTACCTATAGCATGGGCGCAGGCCACGCTGGTTCCAGACAAAGTAGTTGGTTTTCCTTCAACCAAGCTAAGACTCTTGATATTGGTGCCAAGGGCAAACAGATCCACGCAACTTCCCCAGTAAGAGAAAAATGACCGGCTGTCATCAACATTAGATGAAGCGATTGTGAGAGCCTAAATTAGTGATATAGAGTGTATAGAAACAAGCTTAGCTACCGAGCTACTATAGACGTTAAGTCGCAAGAACATTGAAAATAAAACGGAGAGTCTACCCTGATATAAATTTCATTTTTTATTTAAGAATAGAAATCGGATAATTCGATCAGTAAAAGCTGGAACAAAATCCGATGGAAAACAAGACA
This sequence comes from Strongylocentrotus droebachiensis, assembly GCA_035222895.1. Lineage (NCBI taxonomy): Eukaryota > Metazoa > Echinodermata > Echinoidea > Camarodonta > Strongylocentrotidae > Strongylocentrotus > Strongylocentrotus droebachiensis. The sequence continues at coordinate 287,060 of JAVYIG010000924.1, forward strand.
GTAATTATGGATTATTTAAGTCAAAATGGATCAAACACGTGTTGGTATAAGACGACGGACAAATTACGAAGAAGAACGTTCCATGCTTTTCATGAAAACTGTTGGATTCAAAGCTTGAAACTTCTGTTCTGCATCATCATACAAGTGTAAAATTCGATACTATTACTTTGTGTGTTTCATTCTACCCATTTACTCCTTTTGGGTGGAGAGTGACTTTGCACATAATTATGATTGTCTTGCCAAATCATCGACGTAAAGCTATGGTCACAACCAGGCGCGTATACAGGATTTTTTAGGGGGGGGGTAAGAGGACACTTTTTTTTTTTTTTTTGACCTCGAAATTTGAAAATTTGACATTTTGCTCCGTTGAGGGGGGGGTAAGGTCACCTGTTTTTGGTCAGTCATGGGGATAATTTTTTTTTTCTTTTTTTTTTCTTTTTTTTTAATAATAAAAAAAAAAAAAAAAAAAAAAAAAAAATCCAAAAGGGGGGGTTTATACACATAAAAATACCAAAGGGGGGGTTAACCCCCCAAACCCCCCCCCCCCCTGCGTACGCGCCTGCACACACACAACAACAACACAAAGGTAGTTTCAATTTGAGTATAGCATATCCAGATTTATTTACAAGAATATAATTGAGTATTTGTCATTTTTTAAACAAAAATAAACCGGAGGTTCAATTGTTAGAATCCAGTTTGAAGGCGACCTCAGAAATGATTTCATCTAGAAAAGTTGTTGCAGTGATAAAATCACTTTCGATTATTTGGTCTCTACCATTGATAAGTTCGTATTCATCTTTGGTGAGGGAGAGATCAAGTATGACGTCACTGCTGTCGTCATCGAAAAGATCATGGGTGTAGTATGTCAAATCGGTGACTGTCGTAAACGTGTCGTTGTCGTCTTCATTGTCGGTTGTAATGCTGGACACGTCTGTGAAACTATGATTGTCCATTTCGTCCATGAATCTGATCAAACTAGAAGTAGTGTCAGATAACAATGAATCGTTATCATCTTCATGATGAATCTCGATCAAGACTTCGTTATGGAGCTGACAGCAGTCTGATGCGATACTTGTTCCGTTATCGTTATCATCGTCGACGTCGTTGTTATCGCTGTCGTTCTGCTTTGAAGCGATGATTGGGTAATACGTGATGCTTGGGAAGCCCTCTTCCGAACTCCACAATGGTGTCGAGTCACTGAATGTATCGTTGATAATATTACATGTAGTAGAGTGGAACTGTGTTTGAACGAAGAAAAAGAATTATACGAGATGAGTGGTGAATATTGTGTAATAGCTTTAAAATTGCATACAGAGAGGCGGACAAACCAATACGGAGAGAGAATATTGTATATTCGGAGGGAGAAGATTAAAATGAAAATCAAATTAAAGCAGAAGAACGAAAGGCGTGCATGTGAGAGCAAAAGAATGATTTAATTCCAACTATGATTGTCTTGGTTGAATAGAACTTTTACGAATATTGAAGAATTGGGTTTTAATAGAATTCTTACCATTTTGAGGGCTTCTGCTGTCAAAATATTACTTCGGTTGGCAGTACTGTCATCCTCGATGGCTGTAATTAAATAAATACCACCCAAAAGATAAAATCGTAATTTTCAAAGTTGCTATAGAAAATAATGATAGAACAAAGCTGAACAATGAATGGTGGTCAAAAGAGTACCACCCTATTTTCGGGTCGTGCTCGACGAAGCTTTGGAGTTTGGTAACTACAGAAACAATAAATCTGATTTACATTAAGACACTATTAAAATGTGAATACTGTGTTTATGTGTTTAATACTTCTACTTCTACGACGATACTCAGCAGGATCCATAAGTCAGGATGTAGTGCTGAGGAATAAACTATCTATAGTTCTTGGTCTAGATGCTGGGTGGAAGCGCTCCCTTGAAGCCCTCCAGTGATAAGGTTTTTAAATAAGGCTTTTTTAATAAGGTTATATGATCATTGGGAGAGCTTTAGGAAAATATTCCTACCTGACAAGAGACAACACAGTCTCCTCATACTCTTTCCCATTCTCTTTCGAAGTCGGGCGAAAAATCGTCGCTTACGAGAAGATCGGCGAGCCATTTCAATTTGAGATATAAAGACAGGAGCAGAGCAAACGTCTTTAATGCAAGGGGAATTCATAAAGAATGAATCTCTTGTAGGTAATGCGTTACTAATGTAAACACAAAACTTGCGCATTTCATTGTTACGTATGATTTTTGGAGTAGGATTTTAGTAACGCGTTCCTGATTGGTCAAAAGTTTCTACTCGAACGCATTGGTGATGAGTATACATTATTACGTAGGTCGATGCGCGTAAATGTGTGAGAGGGCTTTTCCTATAGGTTGAAGTGAATGCACGCGATGACCTCACAATAATCGTGTAGGTTTTGTCCCTTATAAACTGACAAACGCATGAAAGACAGTGGTGGCAGTGACTGCAGGGGGCACAGGTGGTACGTGCCCTGGGTGGCCTTTAGAGGAGATGAACAATTTCCGCAAAAAAATACAGGTGCAAAACACGAAGAAAAAAAAAGAAAGAAAAGGGATGAAAGGGAAGACAAAATTATTAAGATAATAAGGATTATATGCGCTCCCAATACGTTAGATAAATTGCATCAGAAATAACACTTTGTGTGGGTTTACAATGAAATCTTTTGCTAAAACTCAGTCGCTTCACTCTCTCACATAATTCTGTTACACTAGTATCTCGTTATTGCGAAACCCAATATAATCTACACTCGGTGATTCTAGATTGATCATTTTTTTTTGGTTTTTAATATATATCTCGTTGCTTTGCCCCTAATTCGCCAAAAAATTTGATGGCAAAATTTCATTTAAATTGTATCATAATGTGAAAGAAGACGTCAAAATAATGTGTGTAAAGTCGAATATTAATAAAAGAATACAAAATTTAGGTTCTCGTAGTTAACATGAATTTTGTATTTTAAATGACATCCTATTTTATATTATGATACAACTTAAGTGAATTGTTGCCATCAAATTTGTGGGGCTCCCAACACTTTAGAGGGGCTTTAACTACGGATTTGAGCGGGCTACTCAGGCCTGCATGGTTGACAATAGACCGGTTTACTATCATATTAAAATGTATGGATGTTTTTACTGGGGACCTAGTGACATATTATTAATAAAATACTAGGAATCCATGTCGGGCAATCATTTGGGCAAGCTTTCAGGCTGTCAAGTTTGTTTAAAAAGTATGAATAAAATTGTTATATATTAGTCGGCCGGTTTATTAGTTTAATAGTCTATACCGTGTGAGTCAAAAAAAAGTTTACACCTAGAAAATTGCTAAATATTTTTTAAATCATCTATGAACAGTAAATTATTATACATCTTATGAAAAAGTGTTTTATCTCAAATACCATTTTTGTGTGGTATGCGTTCACGCTTGGATGAACAGGTGGCATTGTTTGCGACAGTGCAAAAATCGACTTGCGCCAAAGTGATGCCTACATTAGGCCTATGTTGGGATTAGCGGAGTGAGAGAATGAATTGAATGTATCAAATGAAATGCATTGCATATGTTTTTTGCAAAGGGCAAAGTCACACACACCCACACACGCGCGCACAATGTTCGTTAATAATTAATATTCAATATTTGATATGTGTGGCATGATTAATTTTGTTAGGGATGCTATTTGGATCTGCAAAGACCGTTATTAATACCGAAATCCCAATTGTTTTATTCAAACATCACTTTGGCGCAAGTCGATGTTTGCACTCTCGCAAACAATGTCTCCTGTTCATCCAAGCGTGAACACATACCATATCACACAAAAATGGTATACCAAACGATTTGGGATAAAACACTCTTTCATAAGACATATAACAATTTAATGTTCATCGATGATTTTTGTTAATAATTAGCAATTTTCTAGGTGTGCTTTTCGTTTAAACAAAAAATGAATTGTTAACGATTTTGTTTTAATTTTTTTTTAAGTCCATAGGCTAACGTACATGTTAGGCTGCTTGACTCTGCCGATAGGGAGCGTTGTCAAATGAGACTAAACGGAGCTATATGAATAATAATAAAAACAGTGCTTATAAAGCGCTTATACCACCAGCATACATGCATTCATTAAATACTACTTCTTAATCTCACTTATTTTTCCGACAATCTGCCTTACAATCTCAAAATGAGATATCCCGTTTTACATTTTTTGTCATAATCGTACACGTAGATTGGTCAGCGCATTATGTTATTACGTGGCTATATGTCCGGGTAGTGAATACATTGCGTTTCCATACATTATACACATTCATCAGTCTCATAGAGATATAATTTTAAATATATTATTCTGTATGGTCAGCCTATATCATTTTAAAGATTTTAACATTCCTATAAATTATGTCTGATATTACATAGGAACCAGAGGGCGACCAAATATTCATCATTATAGTTTACAATTATTAAATTGATACGTTAACTAGCGTTTTTGAAGGAGATGTGAGGGGGCTGTTTACCCCCCCCCCCCCCCCGACCGATATCGATCTGAGCAAGAAAAAGGGCGCCCAATTTTTCTAGTTTTGTGCGTGTTTGTGTGTGTGTGTGTGTGGGGGGGGGGGGCTATTGGACCTATTCTCAATTTATACGGCTCAGCCATCAAAAATAAAATTATAGTTGGGAAAATACTCATTTCGATAGGCTCGGAAGGACATTTCTGAAAAAGTTATTAATACCAATTAAAGTTTGATTACTGGTAAGAATAATGAAATACAAGTATTTGAAAATAGATATGCCTCGCCAAAAAAGGTGGACACTATTAAAACTCTGTAAATTAAATTTACGTAGCGGTCGAAAGAACTCTTTTGCACAACTTTAAATTGGCATGCGCTTTTTTGTTGCATAATGACTATAGTCATTGAAATTCAAACATACCACACTCGTATCTATTTTGCGAGCGGTTCTCTTTGTCAATGTTTTCCAACTTGACAGTAACCAAAAGCAAGCTAAAATGGTGATTAACAAAGGAAACTGCTCAACTGTTTAAACAGCCGAACCGTTGTCGCTAGAGGACATGGGAGAATATCCATTCATTTGATTTCATTACCCAGCCAGTCTTTGATGAGGAAGGTCACGGTTGCATTCCATCGGTCAAGTTGGTGAGTGTCTCATCTATATTATACAGGTTATTGCAGGTCTCTGGATTCAATCGTTTGCAGTTGAGGAAAAGGCGATCTGTATACGAAGATTGTTCTCTTTATTCAGCAATCAAGTTAGAGATGTTGTTTTAAGATCTCTGGAACAGGCTCATAGTCCTGCATTCGATACCCTAATCTGCTAATTTCAGAGTTTCTACCTCCTTTGCGGAGCGAATCGCATTTTCATTTTTTCGTCATAAGGAGATAAACTAATTTTCATGAATAACCTCGTATACGTGTGAGTGGACACAGACATATCCTTTAGTTATCTTCACTCAAATTGCACGGGATGATACCTGTCCCAGATAATACCGTCACACCGCCAAATCGACCAACGTCCAATACCATTCGGGGTAATGTACTTTTAATTCGGTTTAGTCAGTCTTTTGCCTGTCTCGCTGGTGTGACTCGGTAGTGTAGTCTCGTTGTTCTGTGAATACATTCGTGTAATCTCATCTTTTTCTTTGTTCGACGGCCCATCAGTGCAAAACCGGTAAGTCCAAATCTCCAACTTAAATTAAGGTAGTGTATCACTTTTCGTTGACCAGCCAAACATTAAAAAAAGGCTCCAGAAAAAGATATTATCGCATTTTGGTGGTAATGCATGGCATCCGTGCTAACAATCCTGCAAATATACTGAGGAATATAATACGGGTGGATGCCACGCGCATTTTTTTAACAAAAATATCATTTTGGGCTCTAATATTTTTTGTTTTGACTGAATATGAATTATCTGATAAAAGCCGGTCTTACATTATTGATATAATTGTAAATCATATAAATGTAATAAGCCTGTTTAATATACATTTGAATGTTGGATATTACGCACATAATTATTATGTATGGCGCAATGAAACATAAAAGTGTGATTTACTCAGAATTTAAATTATAAAAACTAATTGTATTCTTGATTAAACATAATTTATAACATATGTTGTTGTGCAACACACATAAAAGAAATGATCAGAAGATGTGATGGATGCGCTATTGATCAGTCGCTATTATTGTTCCCGACTCTTGCCTAGCAAAATAAGCAGAAAAGAATGTGTTCACATGAATGTACAAAGTTGGTCCACATTATTATCTATACTGCTCTTCCTGTGGGCTTTGGAATCGTTATTACTCCATCGTTCCCACCGGCATGTACATCTGCATGGGTGGATATAAAGGAAATAACCGTGGGCCAAACGCGCTAGCGGTAGCAATGATAAGGAACAATCCATTTGTATGAGAGTCAAGTGTTTAGTACTCTATAATGTTATTTGGATATTTAGAAGCTGATAAAATTAATAACTTTTTAACATTGTTTTCAACATTCTCTTAAACTTGAAGGGATTAAAAAAAAAAGTTCCTACATTGTGTTCGGAGGATTAAGCGGAGAGAGAGAGAGAGAGAGAGAGAAGGAGAGAGAGAAAGAGAGAGAAAGAGAGAGAAAGAGAGAGAGAGAGAGAGAGAGAGAAGTGAATATTTGCACGATTAACTACCATGATTGTATATTTAGGTATTCGCGTCTAGTTTAACAAATAATTTCATACTTTTTTTAATGGCAATTTGGTCCCGAAGGCGAACACAAAAAATACAATTTGGAGGCAACTTTTTCACTTGAGTACCTAAGATTAGGGTATGCCATATTGAATTTAAAAGGGCCACGGCTCGACTGTACACCGGGTGTACACCCCCCTCCCCGACTCAACTGAATTTAATTTTAAACAAAATGTACTGAATATTACCTGATTTTAACCTGCTTGTAACAATTATAGAATAGAGGAGGTGTCTTGATACAGTAGTTTATTCGTTCGACTTCAATATTTTCACTGTAGCTACACCGCAACTGATAGGAGGATGCTATACACACACCAAAATCACTCCCTTCAGTGATTCTCATGGAAATTGTACTGAAATGAGTCATTAAAAAGAATACATATATTTGAGCATTGGTCTTGTCACGTTTCTAAATCGAAAGGAAATTGTTTGCTTTGGGAAGTGTGATTGTTGGTACACGTTCTTTGAACCCACCTTTTTTAACGAAGGGACACAACTGAAAGGAATATACATGTACATGTATTTATATATATATTTTTCCCATTATCCTAGTTAAATATCCCACGATGTCACCGAATAAAGAGACTCCAGATACCCAAGTCATACAGGCGCAGATTTGAGGGGGTCAAGGGATAGGATGGGCTTGAGGTGTCTTGCATTAATTTTTCTACAATTGCCTTGCTTAAATTCATTAATCATCTAGATAAATTTAGGGAGCTTGAAGAATTTTCCCTTTCGGTGGAGGGGGGGGGGGGTTGAGTCCCCAAGCCCCCCTCTAGAACTGCAACTAAAGTCATACCGACCGAATATTGGCCACTATGGGTAACGCAGTGTTTTGTACCGTCTATCGTCGATCTAGTGGTGGTGAGTGTCGGTAAGGTATCACTTGAGACTACTGCACTTGTATTCTCCAAACGTCCATGACCTCGCGTATTTGTTTGGTCCATTTTTATTCTTAGACTAGGATGTAGGTGAATTAAAAAACAATAGTGATATCAACATCAGATTTGTTTTTCCATATATCTTTTGAGAATACAAAGTTTAAAGATCACCTGTTTATGGACACAAATCTGATTGTTCAGCGCCCATCGACTCCGTAATCTTCTGCATTAATTTTGTGTCAATAAGGAGGAACGATCTGAGGACAGCAGCTTTCCCCACTGCCGTTAAAGATGGGAGACCGAGGTTTGAAGATCTATTTCTGCGGCAGCATCCAGGGCGGTCGACAGGATGCTGAGCTTTACACCAGGATCATCAAGCAACTCAAGCAATATGGACAGGTTCTGACAGAGGTCATAGGAAACAAGGATGTTCTTCGTATCGAGGCTGGTAAGTTTTTTGTTTTTTGGAGTTTGTTTTGACGAATTGACAGTACAACGTTTAGAGGGAACATGTGGGAATAGACGTACTATTGGCTTTGTATGTTCCTTTCCCCCTACCCCCTCTCTCACTTTCTCCTTCCCTCTGTCTATGTCGTTTTATGTTATGTTTCACCATTAGAATAACTTATGGTCTGCTAGAATATTTCTGATAAAATTTGATATCACCGACGAGTTATTAAACAAGAATCAAGAGAAGAAGGAAACAAATTATTGTGTGGTTAGCTTAATTGTAATGTCGATTTTCATGTAAATCATCTCTAGACCTGTATACAAAATTAATGATGCACAGGTTTGAGTGCGTCGGTAGGGATTGTGTGCACAAGGTACCTTTGAATGGTTTGAACCCACGAGGCGCAGCCGAGTGTGTTTTAGACCAAATTCAAAGGTACCGCGTGCACACAATTCCACCGACCCACGTATTAAACCTGTGCATCATCTGATTATAAGATGGGGCCCCCAAAATTGACAAAAATATTTTTTTAAACAGATTATAATTATCAAAAAACACGAAAAACAAATAATTATCACCAAAAGAAAAATATTTAAAAAAAATCATTAAAAAACAAAATTATATAAAAAAAAAAATTAAAAAAAAGAGAATTATTGACCGACCAGATTGCAGGGATTCTTCTACCCATCTTATAATATACATAGTGCACTTTTTAAAGATGTTATATCATTTTTCTTTTCTCTATTTCTTTTGCTCTCTTATTTTTGCTTTAGCTGCGACGGAAGCTGAGATATATGAACAAGACATCGAATGGCTCGCTTCTTCTGACGGTAATGATTAATTTCTCATTGTACGAATTAGTCTTCTTTTTTGTGTGTTTTTGTTTTTTTTTTTTTTTGGGGGGGGGGGGGGGACTTTATTCAATGGTAGTTTATAAAGAAAGGGAACAGGAAGGAGTTGCATCATTAGGAGAGTATGGTAAATTATATGGTATCAATTCAAATTCAAATGAACATTTATTTCTTCCAAGTCAATTTGACAACATATTTGACATCTGTTCAAACAGCTTTTTTTCTTCAGAATTTAGGATGAAGTATTGCCATCTAAACCTCTGAAGGCAATATTTAAACAATATTGAATGGATATTATGCACCCAAAACCCTTGAACCGCAATGTTATCACTACCGGTCTTTACCTTTAAAAAGAGTGCGATCCCCATCCAGCCAGGCACCAGATTTAGTAGTATCATTCTGTGTAATGGTTTATTTAGGAGAATGGAAATGTAATACTGGTAAGTTGTTAGATAACATCACTCAGTCTGATTCGATTGAAGATATATCTCATTAATGAAACAGTGTAAAGGCTAACCACCGGCATTAAGCCAGGCACAAATTTAGTAATCTTCTTTTGTGTATCTAAAGACCGAGGTTTCCCTGGTTTATTTGGGAGAATGGAAGGTTAATATATGGTTAAGTTGTTCGATAACATCACTCAGTTTGATTTGATTGTTGGAGATTATAATCTCATTAATGAAACAGTGTAAAGGCTATATATAGTCTCAAAAAACCTACACCGTTAATTTAGTGCCACCGCCATTAAGCCAGGCACCAAAATCAGTAATCTTCTTTTGACGTAAATGGACATTCAATACTGGTAAGTTGTTTGATAACATCACTCAGTCTGATTTGATCCGAGATATATCTCATTAATGAATCAGTGTTAAAGATATATATTCTCAAACAAACCTACACCATTAAACTTAGTTCCACCGCCATTAAAGGGACTTGGTAACATTGTTCAGATGAGAGAAAATGGTGACTTCAATGCTAAGTGTATACAATTAAAAATAATCTGAAAGTTTGAGTAAAAACAGACCATTATTAATGATACAAAATTGGGAAAAAAAGATCTGATCGATTTCTTATTTCTCCCAACTCTATTATTACAATTTAATTACATTTTAGGTGAATGAAAATTGTCACAAAGCAATGCATTGGCTCTATATACCATTCAAGACATTTAAGTGTTGAAAGTTGTTTAAAGCCCGTTATATGTCTTATTTTCATGGAAAAGCGGTTGGAAAATTCAAAAATGGTTGGGAGAATTTACTGTTAAAGGGTGTCGCACAGTTGATTTTTTCCAGTTTTATTTTGCATGTTAGAGAGTTAGAAAGAATATAATAAGTAAATATTTCATACCCAAATCATGCTGTTTTTCATCAACCTTCATCAATGTTACCGAGTCACTTTAAGCCAGATTGATATTGTTAAGTTGTTCGATAACATCATTCAGTTTGATTTGATTGGAGATATATCTCATTAATGAAACCGTGTAAATGCTATATAGTCTCAAACAAACCTACACTATTAAACTTCAAGGTCACTCACAAATGATATATTGCGACACTTTCAAGGCTACTTATTATTTCAAGTTCATGTATATACAAACGGCAACAGCTTCAATATAAAATGTAAGTTCTTCTCACTTAAATCTTTGGTCATGAATCAATAAATATGCCCAACGATGAATTCACATTGTAATGCAAGTTTCCCAGGTTTATTTAGGAGAATAGAAGATTGATATTGTTAAGTTGTTTGATAACATCACTCAGCTTGATTTGATTGGAGATATATCTCATTATAAATGAACCAGTGTAAAGGCTATATAGTCTCATACAAACCTACACTATTAAACTTCAAGGTCACTCACACATGATATATTGCGACACTTTCAAGGCTACTTATTATTTCAAGTTCATGTACTATATACAAACGGCAACAGCTTCAATATAAAATGTAAGTTCTTCTCACTTAAATCTTTGGTCATGAATCAATAAATTTGCCCAACGATGAATTCACATTGTAATGCAAGTTTCCCAGGTTTATTTAGGAGAATAGAAGATTGATATTGTTAAGTTGTTTGATAACATCACTCAGCTTGATTTGATTGGAGATATATCTCATTATAAATGAACCAGTGTAAAGGCTATATAGGCTCATACAAACCTACACTATTAAACTTCAAGGTCACTCACACATGATATATTCCAACACTTTCAAGGCTACTTATTATTTCAAGTTAATGTATATACAAACGGCAACAGTTTCAAAATTAAATGTAAGTTCCTCTCACTTAAATCATTGGTCTGGAAACAATTATTCGCCCATTGTTGTATTTTATACTACATTTTCCATGACGATGAATATACATTGTAATGCAATTTTCAGGAGAACCTCACTTGTCGTTCGTTATATTTGTTATATGATACTAAAGCAAATCGTTACGCTTATCGATAGGATAATGTGTCAAATAATAAAATCATTACCTGCTAATATTAACCGGACTAGACATTCAAAATTTATAAGAAAAAACATGTATACATATTGCCAGCAAGCAAGTTTTTCAACAAAAAATTCAGAAATTGAACAACATTGCACATTTTAGTCATGACAGATTAGAAGTTGCTTACAAGCGTGCCCTACACTCTTAGTTGGACTGTAACAGTTGTCTTCTAAAGTCTTCCATATAAATATACATTTAAAGGAGGTCAATAATCATTATAAAAACAAAACTTTCGTAAGGTTGACACATCAATTTTGTACACACAAGTCATGTAACAATTTGAAAATATTGTTTTCCTTGGGGGGACGGGGGGGGGGGGGAATCCAGAAAAGAACGTTAGGACTGTGGCCTAAAATTGAAGTTTTGTGGATACTCTTTTGAGCAAAATACAAAGTAGGTGTAGCCAACGTCCACACACGTCACATCGCACCCACGGAGGTTTTGTGTCTGTGTCCTTCCCCGGCTTTTCACACGACATTATATATTTCCTCATGTCTTTTGCGAGTTGCACCACCTTACGAGGATCTATTCCTCCCTTGGACAAAGCTACATCGTTCTGCGACTAAAAGCGAAATGTGCGAGTCAGGGGCGGCGATCCCGGGGGGAGGGGGTGAGGGACACGTCCCCCCTCAAGTTGTTGTGGGGGGCCGCCCCCCCCGGAAAATTTGAAAAAGTGCACACCAAAAATGAATAGCAAATACTGACTAAAGACTGAAACATACTTTTAGGCTCTGGAGGGCCCAAGAGAAAATGCAAAAATCTTCTCGCTCCCTCGCATAATATCCTTCAAAATGTACAAGTAAATATTGTAGAAAATATGTATTCTGTTGGTATTACGTAAGCACAGTTAACACTGTATGTCTACAACATTAAGAGTTATAGAAATAGATCAGTGCTAAAAAGAGAGGATATTCAGCTCGCTATTTTAAGAAGTCCCTTCCTGCCTACTTACTAAAATTGACCTAATAAATATTTACAACCCTTCGGACTGCACACTAGATACCGGCAAAGTAAAAGTGAATTGTGAAAAAAAAGTAAATTGCTCGTTTTTATACTATAGTTTTGCTAAAGAATGTAATTTTGTAATACAACAAAACTTCAAAAGTCTGTGAGGGGGTAGCATATAGAGCTATATAATAAGACTTATCATGGGGGTAGTCACTTTTGTCACATCCGCCCCTTTCACTGGCCTACTGATGGGGGGGGGGGACAGAACCCCCCCCCCCCCATAAAATCCTCTTCTTTTTCGCCATGTATTTTATTTGTTTTTCCATATAAAATGTATCCTCTTCCCTCCCCTGGTGTACGTGCTCGCACATGCCGCTGGCTTGTAAGCGGTGTGCGCTGATGACTTAAACTCTTTTACCAGAGCACTTCTAGGAATTTTGTTCGCAAAAATGGCTAAACAGTTTGGTTTTAAAAAAATGCGCCACCAGACCGGCGCTATCAGCCCAGCCTGAGAATTTTGCCTGGCGTCCTAATTGAATGATCACGCCACCATCGGCTGATAGCAAGTAAGTAGGGGGTGGTAGCTTTGGTGTGGTGGAGATTAACATTAAATAGGCCAGATTCTGGACTAATAAGGCAGCGGCGGCGTAGATTGGGTCCAGCCATTAATAGAGCACAGGGGGGTGTTTCACAAAGATTCTAAGTTGAACTTATCTCTAAGTTGGACTTAAAAATTATGGAAAGCCGTTAGCATCTTTGAAAATATTTTGTAAAAGTTATTTTGAAAGGCATAAATTGTTGATTAAAATCATTCATATTTTCTATCATCAAGGAGATTTCATGTTCTTGATGTGGAATTTATAAAAAAAGTCTAAAATACTTGAATTTCTGCTTTTGAATATATTTCATTTTAAGGCTCCAATGGCTGTCCATAATTTTTAAGTCCAACTTAGTGTTAAGTTCTACTTAGGATCTTTGTGAAACAACCCCTTGGAATCATATCTTAGGAGGATGGGGGAGGCACCGCGGTTTTAAATTACCAGTTCGATGAATACGAGACTGGTAACCGGGGTTGGACGGCTTATATAGATATCATCTCCCTTTCAAATTTTCTTTCCCCCTCTCCGTTCATTTACCTCTATATACCCCTACCAGGTCTGCGATTGGGGCAAATACCCCCCCCCCCCCCCTCACCCCCTCACCCCCACAGCTCACCCATAGCTATATACTACTGCCCTTATCAGACACAATACTAATCGAGGGTTGATAGTACGGTGTTTCCACACAAAAGTCACGAAAACTTTGAAAGTAAATATTCGTCAATGGTAATGTTTGATATATTATAGCGTGAAGTGATGGGTAGAGCTGAGAACGCATTCGGGTAAGAACGAAAAGGGCAAACACAAGAAACACATGTCTTATGAATGAGCATGAATAAAATCTGTTGTATATGTAGTTACATTAATGGTCCTCCCCCTCTCTCTCTTTCTCTCCCTATCTCTCTCTCTCTCTCTCTCTCTCTCTTTCACTCCCTCCTCTAGTGGTGGTAGCTGAAGTTACACAGCCCTCTCTTGGAGTTGGTGTTGAGTTGGGAAGAGTACAGCTTTTAAAGAAGAAAGTCTTGTGCCTATTTCGACCACAAGAAGGCAAAAGTAAGTGTGGTATTTTCCAATTCATTGTCCGTCGTCAAGTGGATTTTCAATTGTCCGATTCGTTTATTATAGTTTAATAACATAACCGCTTTTTTAAAATAAGGATTATTAGCATTATACTCGTTCGACCGCTCCGTGTACCTGCTAATATTATGATAACGTTGATAAAACACGGCATTTGGATTGAAATTTGAACGTTGGACCTACTTTCATTATTTTCACATGCCTTTTTGGGGTCTAACATTGAAAGGGGCAGACTGGTTGTGCCTCTTAAAGACGCCAGCACGATTAATTGTGACTGTTTTGTTTGAGGGATTGCGTGTGTCTGTGTATGTGTGCTCTCACCTCAGCATTCTTGTGGGGTTTTATGTGCGCTTCACATACCCCTTGTGAGGCATTTTTACTTTGTGGGGTATTTTTTCAGGACCCCACAGAGTAAAGTCTTTCAAATGACTGTATATTCGGTGTCCTATGCCCTGCGGGGCATTAGAAGTGGTACCCCATAAATGACATTTTGTGAGCGTGTGCTAAAACTTGCACACTTTTTTATGGTAACATCGTATATAAGCACACCGCCGGGTTGTTATCGCCAGGTTGTACATACCCCACTAGTAGGGGACCACAAGGTATATCTGGAACGCACAGAAATACCCCACAATCAGGTGCCCCACAAAGGCCCTGATGTGAGAATGGGTGTGTGTAAGGGCCGAGGGGCCAATATCTGTGACCGTTTTTTCCTTTCTTTTGTTTGTTCGTTTGTTGTTGTTGTTGTTTTTTTAAATCAAAAATTGATAATTGATAATATTCATTCATTTTCTCAACGTTTATTCCAGTCCTGTCGGCCATGGTTCGTGGAGCTCACGACGGGGAATTGTTTATGGTGAAGGACTATAGGGAGGAGGACCTCCCCACAATATTCAACGAGTTCTTTCGACAACATGCCCCTTTTCACACCAACAGTAATGCAGACTAAACTTAAGTTGTGAAAAATTCTCAATCCTCAATAAACGGCCTCCTTGACACCACATGAATTGGGGATTTAACATAAATTGAAGAAAAAGTGTCCTCTGAAATGCCATTCCTTACAAAGAACTTGGTCCACATACTCATTACTGGCCTCATTCACACTGAGGCGGATTGAGATCCGTGCAGTAAGTGCACCCTCTGACATATACTGTCGCTCAATCTGCTAAGAGGAAATTCAATGATGAGGAGAGAATGAACTGGAAGTGGAATCTCATACGATGTTGTTAAACTAAACTTAACTTGTGAGTTATTGAATCGATCATTTTTCATTCAGAACGGCTCAACCCTCACCATTATCGTCAAAAGTGCAGCAGCTCGTATTTAATATCTTAGAATGTATCTCCAACAAAAGCAGTATAACTTCAACCATAGTAGACTTGTATTATTTTCATAATTTCACACTTGTACAGGGCTGAATTCAGAGGCGAATCCATAGGGGGGGGGGGGGGGGGGAGGTCTTCTCTACAAAATCAAGATTTATAATTAAAAATACAATTCAGAGTAATTATAAATGATGACCCTTTTTAAGCTTAATTACCAATTAATTTCTTTACATAATGCTGGTACTCCCTACCCCAATAGGCAATATAACCTTGGATTAACTGAAATCAAAGAAAAAACCACAATTAAGAAACACACACATGTCAACAAAACATCAATAAAAACACACAAGTCAATATTACATGTATCATTTTGTTCCATTTTTATTGTTCTCTCGGACGAGTGTACAGTATCTGTAACTTTTCCTGAATATAATAAAATAATTACTCAACACATACAGCGAATATAATAATACAGTGGTATTTTTGTGGAATAAAAATGCTATGGTAGGCAGTGGTGAGAAATAAAGACCATGCATTTCTGCCAGGGTTTGCTGGGTACTTTGCTTCAGATGATTTTTCTGAGCAATTTACATATTCAGACACACACTGTGGAATAATAAGAGGACGGTATTGCTATGGTGGTATCAAACATGCAAATGAGAAAAACAATGTTAGCCATGATAGATCATTGAAGATTTCCTGGATGAACTTTCAATTGGGTACTTTTACTGGACATTACAGACATAATTTATTCATGTTCAAACCGTCAATACAGGTATAACATATGTTGCATACAGTTTACATAGGCTATTTGTGTCCAAAATGGATTAAATAGATAGCCAATGTCTTTAAGTATTTAAATGTATGTGAATTAATAAGTTATTTCAATGAGTATGGGATGGAATGTATTTTCATATAAGCAAAGTAAAATTAATTCTGAACATATATTTGCAAACATAAATAACGAAATTAGATTATGAAGTGTCATCATTTCTAGATGGCTTTATTCAAAATATAACTTAACAATTCAGTTGCACTTTTGAACACACTTTGATTCAGTATTGAGAAATAGTTGTCAAAATCATCTTTGTCATGATTTAGTCAGACAACTTTACAGTCTAGTGAACAGTTCTTAAATGTGATATTCTCATGTACCTGTAGAGTACTATATATTTCCCTGATAGAAAGGGGAATACAATACAATAGCTGATGTAGTTCTGTCTTGATAAATTTAGTACTTGCCACAAGTTGATATAGACATATTCGGCTTTACCCAAAGCTTTACTAAAATAATGTCAAATTGCTGGCTGTGATTAGTAGGGTCGAAGCAGCTTTCCTGCAGACACCTACACAATATCTCTTCATGATGAATCATAAAATCTTCATTTTCTACGAGCCAAAAAATGGCAGAAGTCATTTGAAAGATTTTATACGAGGTGGGTTTCTCCCTACCCCCACTTTTCCTTGTCAACTTATCTTGAATACATTTGTTTTGTTCATAATCACAACTAAAGTTGCTATTGTTTCCAAATTCATACTCCGTCAAAAGCAGCTTCAAAGTAGTTTTTCAAGATATGGCCCTGTTGCATAACATGTGTATCAGATAAATACTGCTGTGATCATGGCATACATGCTCACTGCCAATCAAATAAGATGATTTCAGTAGAATTTATCAATTGTGACTTTTATGAAACACGGTTATTTTGTCATTGCACAATGTGAGGCACGGAACCTACATGTACATACATGTAGGCAGTCCAATATCAAGCAACTAAATCTATATAGAATAAACCTAAATGTTGAGCCCAATATGTCAATCAAGTCTTGATCTTTGATAAAAAAATACATTTTGTTTGGTCAAATATTCACTTTTCTGATCTTATATTGGCTATGATGAAGATAAATCTTATCATGGCATAAATAACATTTATGGCCTATTATCTCTTGTGAGACTGTGAACTGCTTACCTAAATGCATAGCATAACCCCCCCCCCCCCCCCCGAAAAAAAATGTACATTAAAAATGAAATGACAAGATTAATGAATACAATCTCAAATCCATTATACTTGGCCCAAATGTATTTTCCCATAATAATTCATGTTCTTTCTCTCTCTCTTTCTCCCTCTCTACAAGATCGATTTTTAAGGAACAAACATTCCTATTTTAAAACTAACAAATGATTTACAAAACTAGATTATAACGAATGTAGTGGCCACTGTACATTTCAAACATAATTTCTCGGACACAGGACTGCATCAAATGAATTTATTTGATTTGTTTGCAAAATTGTACATATCATCTCACATATAAACATATACTAGAACAAATTTGTTGTATCTTGTTCATTTCTCTGTACACACACTTTGAACATAAGACTATTTTTTATACAGGTAAAAAAGTCCTTCACATCTTGTCACTTGGAAATACATGTATACTGTATATATTTACAAGATTATTGTAATTTCAGGCAAGAACATAGATTGGGGAACATGCTACAAAATTAATTACCCCCACAATAATATGAAAATATCAAACTCCTTTGATAACAAAAACAGCAGCTGCTTTACATTGTCTGTGATTAAAATAACCATTTGGGAATGAATTTGTTCAATTTTTGTTAGAGATCTGGTATAATTGTATTCATATTTTGTTCATACCCTCAATGAAACTCTTCCTTAAGTGTGATAACCATCTACATTAACTTCTAAGATAAATTATGCAGGTTACAAAAAAATTGTGTAAATTTGTTCAATACATTGCAATTTCTTATATATATATCGTAGCTGTTTTCTATTTTATTGCTAAATTCAGATTTATGTCATACCCTATGTTGCCTTTATAACTAGATATGGTGTTGAATAACTTTAGTAATGTTGACTGAACTTTATGTCTTATTTTTGAAGTGTTCAAAAAATATCTAGATGATAGAAGGGGAAAAAACAAGGTCCAATTATACATGCAGCATGATTCAAATCTTGATCTTTAGAATTTATAATACAATATGTTCAATGTTCATATTTGCTCCAAATTCCATTAAAAACATTGTTTGTAGTCACATCTTTTAGTAAAGGACAGAATCAACATTTACAGGTGTAATAGTGTTTTTGTGTGAATAATATGTTTTCTGTTTGAATAAATGTGATAATGTATTTTCTATATTCCGGTTTTATTGAATATTGAATAAATATTTCTGACAATGTTTTTTCTTTCAATTGATGCATTCACTTTCATATAGTAGGTTAACTATATAGTTCAGGCACAAGTGTGCAATGAGGTATTTTTAAAGCATGCAAATATTAATTTGGCAATTCATTTATTTTTAAATATTCATTTCCCTTTCCAATTTCACTTTAATTACCAATCAATATACAACTATTAATACAAAAAATAAGGTGGATCTCTCGAGTCTCATTTGTAGATAACGAATGCATTGCTTTCAATACATAATCTTTTTGTCATGGTTGCTTGTCTTGAACACATTTGTACATACTGTTTGTGACAATTACTAAAATGGTAGACAGCAGATCACTAAAGCGTGCATGAATTTCCTGTGAAACTCTTGTCAGGTATCTACTGATATTAAGATCAATATAGTGAAAACATGATATTTTGTTTATTTGTCCAAATTTGTCCTGCGCCATTGTAACAAAAATGATGCAACACTTTATCTGCACCACATTTTGACTTACTTATGCTGATTGTCTCACAAGTGTTTTATTTCACTATATATACCGCAAATTGGAGTCAGGTTTATTGACCAGAATGGTACAGAAGTATTCCAGAATAACACTCACTCCTTACAATGAATTTCATTTCTAATAGGAGATGACTGAGAAATGATGACCTGCATATGTCAGATCTCTTATAGGGTTCCCTCCCTGCTAATTTATGGGAGTTCTTCTGGTGAAGCAGATCGTGTCATCTATCAACAAAAAGCGACATCTTCAAGACATATTCAGGGTTCAAGTTCTTCTAAACCAACTTGAGCCTTGAGGCTTCATCTCTAAGAGGTAGTTTGGTGCCCTCATCCACAAGCCATGATCCTTATGAGCACGGTACGTACTGGTCAATAGTTAGTTTGTGTCTTCCAACATGTCGGCAGCAGTAGGATATACTGGTGGCAGCGGTGGGATTTAATGATTCCTAAATGTTCTGCCAAAGCAACTCACGGCACATGACTCTAAAACCTTTCTCTATTTGATCCTCATGGCACAGATGATCTTCAGGAATAATCACTCAGGGTTATGTCGCTCCCTCCTTACCCCTCAACATCTCGGACACTCAGCATCAAAAATACAATTTCTCAAGATTTGATCTCTATAGCACAGTCATTGTTTTATGCAACACAGTTGCTATCAAAAGGCACTTTGTTCCATTTGCTTTGGTGAAGAGTCTGTATCTCTTAAACATTAGCTTGGTCAGAACTGAGCTTCCTTGCTCTTTGATATTGATGGCAGCTGAAAGTGTCCATATACATTCTTCGCTGCTGCAGGTTGGAATGTCTGAAAAAGATGGGAGGAGAAATTAGTTGGCAAAATAAGCTACAGTTACTGAATAAAACAAATTGAAATTTCAGAACTGAACAATTAATTCTTCTCCTCAATGGAATAATGGTTCTTTGCCGTAAAATGTATTTAATGAGCACATATACGAATGGTAGTAAGAGTTTTTTTGAAACTCATTATAACACACTTCATCTTTGAACATTGAACATTACTAGGTCCTCTCACAAATTTGAATACACACCTTTGTTGTATGATGATGCTTGTTGTAATGTGTATTGGCTATACTTGGCAGCATACTCTGTTGGTGTCTGTTGTTGTTGGTGTGTAGCTTTGGAAAGCTGGTGGAACCGAACGTCTGCGTCGGGTAGTTACTGATACTGTGACCGACCATCTTGTTGTTGTTCTGAACCTTGGGCAGTAACGTACTGGAGTAGTTCTCGCTTTCATGAAGCTTACTTTTCCTCTGTTAAAACAAAAATCAAGGTCACAATAAGCAATCGAAATAATAACATCAAAGTATATCGTCAACACGTAGGTGAATGTGAGGTAAGATGGGACAGACTATTGAGCACTCAAATTCCAAATCAAGAACCAAACAAATTATATGTCAATGAAATAGGCCAAAAGACATTTGATCAACTAACTTATAGATACAAATCTTTCTTTATGGGCAATTCTTTGTTTACCTAATTATTTGTAACACTTGCTGATTAAAATCTCATTTGCTAATATTTACCTCACAGTACAAGTTGTATTTTTTTCTGTAAATTTTATTTATAGAATATATTCATTTATTCAACCACTATTTAAGGTGAACCAGTTGAGGTGATGTGAATATCATGTGCATAGTGTCAGTGATATATTGCTTCAAGGTTAAACAAGCTCATACATGTAAGTGAAGATTTGAAAGTCATTCATGAGAGTGTCCCACATTCTCCCAATTTGCGGTGTACGTGTAGTATCAGAAAAACAATTCATAACCGTTTAGCAATTTAGCAACAGAATATGAAAATCACCCCATAGAAATACAAGCTCATTGATCTATTTAATCCAAGAAGAACTCCCCAAAAATTTCTTTCTTGGGGTTACAATACTCATCATATACCATCTTTTCCCACTACAGCAAACACACACACATGTAATTACCACATATCGTCAGCCAAGAGCCAGTAGAGCATTCACGGATATACTTCAAAACTGATTTAATGCCTTACTGGGTCTCCGCAGACAATATATCATCTTTATTTTGTTCACTTCCTGCACACTACAGTACCAACTCAAACAAAAAGTACTCGAGAGCAGTGAAAATTAGATTTGTTCTTCACAACCATGCCTCGATCTACACACTATCTTACCTTATGAATCTTCTTCACTCTTTGAGATCCAACTTTTTTAGATTTCTTATGAGAAGAACGTTGCAAAAAAGGATTTGTTTTACAAAGAATATTTCAGCTTTGTAGAGTGTCTTGCATATAGTAGACATTTTCATAAGCTAATTACAGATCAGTTGAGTGAACAAGTACCTTCTTGCCCACCTTCTCCCAATTTAATCAGTGATTCCAGGAATAAAAACTTTGTTTTTAAAAAAACAATGGAATGGATATCTTGATTTTTGCACAAATCAAAAATAATCTTCTTTGTTGTTAATATTGTAACCTTAATATGATAAGCAAATTTGTTTAATAAATATAAATGTATGTCAATTGACAACACAAAGGTGTCATGAGACAATGCTCTTGATCTGATAATGGTCTGTTTGATTTCAGGTTGAATGTTAGACTCATCTGGAGGGAGGGGTAATAGCCCAGATTTAAGAGTTAACTGCATTATCCTATGGCACAAAAAGTTATAAGTTCTGATTTTATGCTACCACTCGCCGCCACCCCCACCCTGTAATTGAAGGATGGGCAAACTCCTTGATAGCAAATAATTTCAATCTGAACTGCATATCGAATGGGGCAACAATTTCTGATTAATTTGTTTGCCCAACAACGCCCCCTCCCCCAATAATCCTTAAGGGGGATCAATGCCCTTAATCTGGGAATTAATTGAAAAAACTTGTCCTTACCCTTGCTTTCCTAACAACTTTATGGTTTTCATTGTCGCCATCTTTGCCCTCCACATGACTCTCCTTGGCGGTGTCCTCTGATATGACTGACCCCTGATCCCCGAGCGACAGCTTCTTCTTCTCCACATGCTGCTTCCTCTTATCTGCATCCCTGTTGTTATTAAAAAGGTGAAAGGTTGTGCGTAAATATCACATGATTTACTATTTTAAAACTTTTTTGCTGAATATCCAAAAAAATACACGGGGGCTCAGGGCAAATTAGCCCCCGAAATGCCCAAAAGAGCCCCCAAAACTTTGCATAGAGTTCAATGAAAAACAAATTAAAAAGTGTAATTTTAAGGCAAGCAAGCTTGAAAAGTAGCCCACAAAATTGTTTAAATATTTTTTCCCTGTTAAAATGGTTGATAAAGGTTAATAAGGTGCCTAGATGGCATACCATAATTGTCTTATAGATACATGCACATATTATAAAAAGAAGAGACATATTAAAGACATATTACTTAAATGCACAATTATATCCAATGTCTTAAATTGGGGTAACATTAGACCATTTTGAATGAAGAATCGGGTGGTCAGAGTCAATTTTCCTGGCAAATTAGCCAACAGAAAACAACTAAAAAATGTCCTTTGATTTGTAGAGATACAAGTAAGCTGACAAGGCTCAAAATAATTGTAAATCTGCACACAGAGATACTGAATCTGTCATTTATCCTCCATCCCCTCCAATGTTGAACCTGTGTAGCTCAAGCCTTGGTCTAAAAATACTTACTAATAGCGTATGATGCTCTATTTAAGACATATCAGCCATATTTAATAAGGTCACAGATAATGAAATTGAAATGATAATAAAGCTATTATAAATGATTAAACTAAGTTCAATTGGCAATAAATCAGTATTACCCTGTAATTAAAAACAAGTCTTTGCTTGAATTAATTCACCCATTTAGTCCACTTAATAAGTAATCTAACGAAGTCGTTAGCGTAATATGCAAACATATATCTGGTACTACAAATCAATATCAAATAAATATAAGTAGGTGTAATGGTTTTATTATCACAAATGAGCTTTGAATTATCAAATTTTATCAATACAAAATAGCATAATTTCATTATTGGTTGGTAGTGGTCCCGGCCTAATTTACATGTGCCTTACGATCCTCTGTTTGCTATCAAAAAGCAATTACAAGGCATTAATTTTATCCAGCTTTTATGTTAAATGATGCAATACTTATTCTATTATCTAGCATTCTAAATATAATTTTATTGTGAATCTTGAGCATATATAAATTGACTGATATTGTTTTTGCAATCATAGAGAGGTGTTCAAATATCCATAAATCACACCTCTGGATAAACGTGTCTTCGATAAATGATAAATGCTTGTGTTTGTTTTAGACAAGAGACAGAAGAACATGTTTTTTTAATTATTTTCTTTTGTTTTTTGGCAGATTCATTATCATTTTATTGAAGTTCACTAGTTATTAAACATCCTCATTTAAAAAATTAACATTATTGCTATTCAATCACATTAATTTTTCTATCTTCTGGCTGTAAATTTTCACATAATGTAATGTATTTCTCAATTTTATATCATGAATAGACAATCAAATCATAACAATATCAAATATAGCATATAGGAAAACTAGTTACTGAGAGTACAGAACTGTGAAAACAAAAAATCTAAATAGTCTATCTGAAGACAGGAAGGCATTTACAAATATATTTTTAAACACACAATTTTATGCCCTTAATAGACAAAGAGAAAAAGAGAAAAAATACAGTGATACAAATTATGAGAAAAAGAAAGATAGCCAAGTGGAGGGGATGAAGATGGAGGCAAGAAATAAAAAGGGGCATTAGTAAATGTTTACATGGTTGCATTTTAAATAGAAAGTTTCAGATAGAGTAGTGATAGGATCATTATGTTGCAGAGTAAGCTCAGAGTATATGTAAATATCAATTTTGTTTTCATGAGAAATTTCCTGACAATGCTACATACATGTACTAATGTATTACTAATACTGTTTTTATTGTATATTTAAAACAATGATCTTTTCTTTGTCAAACAAGACATTTCTCAAAAAGTGGTGATATTATTTAAGACATATTTTTTCTCTGACATAATCCATTTAGTTGTGCTAATTTCTTTATTCTATCACATGGCTTTCATTTATACTATCATTCCCTCCCTTATGCACAAGCTTCTATTCTAATCAGGGCTCAAATTAATTTTTTGTCCACGGGGGCTCTTCCCCCCAAAAAAGAGCCCCCGTGAGCCTTCTCACGGGGGCTCTTTTAGTGCTGACGGGGGCTCTTATTTTAATACAAATTTCCATTGAATTGGTACCCATGAAACTCCTAAATTCCTTGTTTTTTTATCATCATTTATCGTCCACGAGCCGCGTAGCGGCGAGGCGATTTTTCTTTTTGCTATTTTGAACCCCCGTAAGACAGTGATGTTTTCCTGACATCTTTTTACATGCGGAGCATCGTCCACGAGCCGCGTAGCGGCGAGGCGATTTTTGTTTTTGCTATTTTGAACCCCCGTAAGTGATATTTTCCTGGCATCTACTAACGTGCGGAGCATTTTTGTTTTTGCTATTTTGAACCCCCGTAAGTGATATTTTCCTGGCATCTACTAACGTGCGGAGCATTTTTTTGGTGCTATTTTGAACCCCCCTAAGTGATGCTTCCTTGGCATCTACTGACATCTATACTGTGTAGGTCTGGACACATGATGGCATTTCTCTATGCACATCACATTTTCACTTGGCAGCCCAAGGGGGAGGGGGGGGGGGGTAGAAGGGTTTAACCCCCTAAACCGCCTAGATCCGCCCCTGCAACATCTTTGGTCTTGCTCTTCTTCTCGATATTGATTTACTGGTCGAGGTACATAATTTGCTGGTCTTTTAGAATCACCAGATTTCAGAGGATTCACACTTTTCACAACGAAAAACTTCTGCATATTTCAGTCTTTGCGTGATCGTCTCCAGCTCCAGCAGATATTGGGCGTCAGCGTGCAAACATGTACTACCGGCGCAGTATAGCCACTGCTGACGGCCGCACAAAATAGTGCGAGCTTTCGTTTTTTTGTATCGGTAATACTCATAGAGATGGGAGAGATAGCGCCATCCAAGTTCCATTTCATTGGTTTAAGGTTTGAAAATTGATACTCAATATTGTGTTAAAGTTATATCAGAAAAGATAATCTTTATTTTATAATTCCACGGGGGCTATTTTTAATTTTGCAATCGCCCCCGTGAGCAACCTGACGGGGCCGATTATGGAGCTCACGGGGGCGAATCGCCCACCGCCCCCGTGTATTTTGAGCGTTGATTCTAATGGTAGCCCTTCCCTCATTCACAAGTTTCCATTCCAATGTAGCCCCTTCCTCATGCACAAGCTTCCATTCTACCAATAGCCCCTCCCTCATTCACAAGCTTTCATTCTAATTAAGGGTACAATGTAGCCCCTCGTTCATATACAAGTTTCCATTATAATGGTAGCCCACTCCCTTGTACACAAAAGTTCTATGAAAGTAAAGACCTGCTGTAACACATCCATTTTTTTGTTATTGCACAGTATAAATACTGGAAAATAATCTTCCTATATGTAGCAATTAACGGTCTTTTTGTCTCTTACCTCAAGTAGTAACTCAGAATGTGAGGCTTATCATAAGCCATCTACTCAATTATCATGCAGATTGTAGCGTTGTTAGTCAATACTCTTTCTTTCATTCACCTAAAAGCCGAGACAGAGATGTGTCTCCATGCTAACAATATAGTTTGAGAGTAAGATCAGCTTGAACAACTACAGTGCAAGTCTGAAGCAAATCAAGTCCTCTGCATCTAAATAATTTCTAGCTTTCTGATCTGTTTTGAAAGTTCTGCTAAGCACAATATCTGAGGACAGGCGCTTTAAGCAGATTAATCCACAGTTTTGCCACACAATATGCACTGCCGGTCGAGTAATCCTTCAAGTATTCTGTATAGTCCTATTTGCTCCAAAAAAGTTAAGTTTTCAACTTCCAAGATAAGTATAATCTACTGTGTATTTTCAAAGCTCTCTTGTAGTTTCCAATTTTTGTAATCCTTCCAATACTGCATTCCTGGAGAACTACGACCACACACTCCTTGCCAACAATGGGGCTATCTCAGAATACAAACAGACCTGAACAACATTGTTACACCCCTGCCTCTTCACAAAGAATATTTTGGCAGATGTAGATTGGTAGATATCTGACAGTGACGATGGTCCAATCACACATTCTGCACACGCAATGCTAAAGGTCAAGCCATAAATAGGGGGAGCGGAGTTGTGAGTTGATGAGAAACAACCTATAGAGCTCATTAAAGGGCTTTTATTTTTGGTGGTCAGACAGTGCCAGTAATTATCCCTGATTAGAGATATTAATGAGCGTGGAATATAATGTATCCAAGCAGCAACTATTTCCATGGCAATAGATGCGCATTCCTTTATGTTTATTTGCTAAACCATTCATTGGGCTTGATAAAAGTAAATCTTCACCTAACAACAACAATTTCTTACACTTATTATTTTTCCTTTGTTTAGTTTCTTACTAATTTACATTGAAGAATATTCAAGGTTAATAGATGGCCTTTTCAAAAATACATGAAAACTTTGGTAAAGGAAGGGATATATATTATGAATTTTGCCTGTATGCTGTTCGTCATTTGGGGGGGGGGGGGGGTAATGAAACAAAAAGATGGTACTCTTGAAGTACATGTACAAATACAGACGAGACAGAAAATTCAGCATGCCAAGTTATCTGTCTCACAATACAATAGAACCTTGCCTCTCTCTCATAATCTCTTTTAGGAGTATGTTGTTCAGCTTAAGAGAATGTTAACAAGGTGTTTTGTCACATAATCCACAAAAAACATCAGCCAAGGCCCTTGATATAATTATTGCAAATACTAGAGACATGCAAGTATTTTTTCACAATACACCATCCCTCAATTCTACGTGCACAATAGAGGGATACAGATAGTAAATGTTGACACAGACTCAAGCTGTAAAGTAAATATGCCCAGTGTAACAGAAACTTGTAAATGGGAGCAAACAGATTTCGGTGTTTTTCACTTGTATAGCAGATAGTCAAGTGATGTATATTGCTGCCTTGGATTCATGCATGACCTGCCTGGAAACGGCCTAGCAACAACCATAGATGGCAGTATGACAACCACTCTTAAAAGTCATATACACTGCAGCCGTATTTTTTCCTTCCTAAATTTTTAGTAATTTGCATACCTGTAGGGTATATGCTTTGTGTCTCAAGAGAGATTTTTTGAACCATCATGATTATTTTGGTGCAACAGTCTGCATTATGTACTTCAGTGTACCACTATGTTACTGTCTTAATTTGATCTTCATAGCATTTGTCATCATTGAAGACCATACAAAGAGCTACAC
The DNA here is from genome assembly GCA_035222895.1 of Strongylocentrotus droebachiensis. Classification (NCBI taxonomy): domain Eukaryota; kingdom Metazoa; phylum Echinodermata; class Echinoidea; order Camarodonta; family Strongylocentrotidae; genus Strongylocentrotus; species Strongylocentrotus droebachiensis. The sequence goes on from JAVYIG010000924.1 coordinate 314,401, forward strand.
GGTAGAGGTATCAAATGAAAAGATGCCTGAATAATCATTCTTGGGCCAAAAATATACCCTGATCCAGTTTTATAAGAAAAGCTTTCCTAAATATGTGCGATGAGCCCATGGCAATATAGAAAGAATTACATTTGTGATCTTCCAACAGAGTCAACTTTGTTGGTTGCAATGCAGGTTAGAGGTCAACAAAAAGGTAAACACATAGGCCCATAATTTGAAGTCAGGCTTAATTTTAAAACTGGGTTTAACTGAACCTGACACCAGAATACGGGCCATTAAGTACAAAACACAAAAAAGAGAAAAACATTTGTGTTGATATTCTACATGTCGAGAAAAAAAATCAATCTCAATTAAGAAGCATACCGGTATTCAAGTTGAATATTAACAGAGGAAATTCTAGTACTGATTAAACAGAAACAAGATGAGTTAAAGACACCATACCTGAGATCTTTGAAGAACGCATGCCTGATGACCTGTTTGGCTGTTATTCTCTCATCAGGATCATAGGTACAGAGTTTGTTCATAATTTCCAGGGTCTGCTTGGTTGCGTTGGGCAACAGCTTCTCTATACCCGAACCCTTCTTGGAAGGGAAGTTGTAGTTGATGCCTCTCGCTTTACTGTAAAAATAAGAATATGAATATCATGCAATTAACTTTAAAAACTGGCAAATCAAAGAGCATGTTATCAATATTTTCCCACTGACAATATTTTTGTTATCTACATTTTCAAACGCTGGAAATTATAAAATAAACACAAATAGATATTATTTGCACTACTGACTGCCTAAATGTCAGAATATGTCTGTTTCAGTTATCGATATGAATTCATTTTATTAAGTCGATCAAGCAGATTGATTATATTTATGTTTAGCGCCATCTAGAGGCTACTAAATTTGTGTAAAGAAATGGCACCCTTTTTGGTTTCCAGTGGATGAAATCTATTGATATTGGAGGCATCCTTGTGTAATATGATGTTAGATCACTTAAGAAGGCAGAATGAAGGTATGTAATGATGATATGTGATGAATGTTGTATATAAATGCAGTAATGATGCGATATTCTATGATAAAGTACCTTTCATTCGCACCTAATTCGCTGTGTACATTACATGGATGTAACTTACATTGCACAGTAGCCAGACGGTCGGCTCACATACCGAATGTTATTGTTATGTAATGTACACTACGGCATGCGAATGAAAGGTACACGTACGCAAGAATGTAAACAAAGATTTGCCTAGTTTGAGTCAATGTACTAAGATGAATACTTGGGGTGCATAATATGGGAAAGTTGTTATACGATTTATACAAGTTTATATTGATAATTAATAGATGGTTTAGTTATAAGCATACATGTACTGGTAGTAATTACAAACAGTTAGAATTGTATTTAGTTTATATGCAGTACAAGTTAATGTGTGAGATAAGGAAAAGAGTTAAAACAAAGGTTAAAACAAGGGGTTAATTAGCTGTAAGGTGCATATTATTGATACGAGTCACCAAGTTTCTCTAAGCATAATATGTATATTCATGAACAGTTGATTTATTATCCGTTCGATCTATTTTCATTTGTGCAGTTTTTACGGAGCATTTGGAGCAACGAATATTGGAACAATAAAGACATGAATAAACAAAGTCAAAGATGCTTCCGCTACAGTAAAAACTTCTTTTACGTCTAGACGTCTCCACGACAACTGAAAGAGAGCTATTACATCATGTCTGAAACTGAAGGTGAAAGTAGACCCCATCGTGAACCCAAGCTCACAGAGAAAGGACTACAATGGCAAGTGGAACTTAAATCCAAAGAGTTTGACAGCTGCATTAAGTCCTGGAATAGAACCGCAAACAAGTTGCGAGTTTTACTTGGTGATGAAAGCGAAGCGTCGACAGTACAGGAGACCAGAGATGCTTTACAAAGTACTGTAGACAAACTGATAAACACCCAAGAAGAGTTGGCTACGCTTAGAGCAACTGCGAAAATTGAAGACAACAGTGACGACAGGCTAGATGAGGTTGAAACAGCACACAACAACATCATGAAACAGACTCTTGATGTTTTGATAGCCCTTAGACCCTCATCTCGAACTTCATCTAAGAAGTCGAAGAAGTCTCATCCTGTTGAACCGCAGGAGCTACAGGATTGCCAGGACTGGGTGAACGACATCCAGGTGAACGACATCCAGGAAGAAGTTGAAGCAGTAAGTCAAGTTAGTCAACCCAAGTTAGACAGTGTGCAGAACGTTCAAGCTGAGACGATGAGATTTCTGGTTGAACAGATGAGGATGACGAGGCTTCCTTTACCAGAACCAGCAATCTTTGCAGGAGATCCATTGACTTACCCAGCATGGAAGCATGCATTTGATGTTCTCATTGAACAAAGTGGTATACAGCCTATGGATCGTTTCTTCTACTTGCAGAAGTATCTCAAAGGCCAGCCCTTGGAACTTGTTAGAGGATATGCACTCATTGGAGACGAGAGAGCTTATCTAGAAGCACTGGCAGCTCTTAAGCAGAGGTATGGAGATTCTTTCATTATAGCAAATGCTTTCAGAGACAAGCTAGACAGATGGCCTAAGATTTCTTCGAAAGATGCACTTGGACTAAGAAAGCTAGCTGATTTTCTCCATCAATGTGTCACTGCAATGGATAGGATTGGAAATCTACACCACCTAAACGATGAGAGGGAGAATCAGAAGCTCTTAGCCAAATTGCCAGACTGGCTTGTTGTGAGATGGTCACGTAAGGTCATCGGATGGACAGAGGCGAAAGGACAGTTTCCTCCCTTTCAGGTATTTGTGAGGTTCATAGATGAAGAGGCTAAGATAGCATGTTATCCAATCACATCTCTACACCACCTGAAGGATGGGAGATTTGATAAAGGCAAGCCTGTACCAGATGTTAGAACTCTCAACACCAATGTCAGATCTTCCAATTCAGACAACAAGAGACAGAGGGAGAGGAGAAACATCCAACGCTCCTGCTACCTGTGTAAGAAGGATCACCTCCTGGAAGAATGCAGTGAATTTGCATCAAAGGACATGACAGGTCGTAAAAGGTACATACGAGAGAAGGGTCTATGCTATGGATGCTTGAAGGCAGGCCACATGTCCAAGCATTGTAGATGGAGAAGTACCTGTAGTATTTGTCAAGGCCGACATCCATCTTGTCTCCATGAAGATAGAAAGAAACCAGAACCAAAGACGGAGACAAATGTGAAAGACAGACCCATGGAAAATCGGACGGCATGGTCTCATGCTTCATTTAGTCAACAACCTACCGGTACTAGTAGAATGACCATCATGAAGAGCACGATGATAGTTCCTGTTTGGTTATCTCATCCAACCATATCAGACGAGCGAATGGTGTATGCATTATTAGACACCCAATCTGATACCACTTTCATGTTAGAGAAAACCAAGGATGAGATGAATCTGCATGGAGTTCCTGTCAGTCTTCTTCTTTCAACGATGTCTGCTATGGATGAAAGAGTACCAAGTGAACGCATAGAGGGTCTGACCATCCGATCATTTGATGGAGAACAACGGTTCGCTCTCCCGACAACCTACACCAGAGGGTTTATACCAGCAAACCATGATCACATACCCACTCCAGAGATGGCAATGAGAATCCCTCACTTATCCAAGATTTCACATCATCTCATGCCCCTGCAAAGTTGTGAAGTTGGTTTATTAATTGGATATGACTGTGCAAGGGCACTCATACCAAGAGATGTCATCCCTCCTGCTGATGATAATGGTCCGTATGGTCTAAGGACGGACCTTGGATGGAGCATCGTGGGTACTGTGAAGGAAGATGAACACAAGTATGCTTATGAGGATGATCCCGTCGGTGTAAGTCATCGATTGACAGCCTGTGAGATTCCTGCTGAGTTAAGGACAGTTAACAAGGATGTGTTGTTCGCTCATAACACATCAGTAAAGGAGGAGATCACCCCTGCAAGAGTGACGAGATTGATGGAAGCTGATTTCCTTGATAGAAAGGATGAAGGAGCACCATTTTCGCAAAATGATGTTAGATTTATGAATATTATGAGAAAAGAGATTCATAAGTCAGAGGAAGGACACTATGAAATGCCTTTGCCCTTCAAAGGAAAGAGACCAACGTTGCCGAGCAACAACTTCCATGCAACAAGAAGACTTGATCACCTAGGGAGAAAACTCAAACAGAACGAAGAGTACCATAGAAATTACACCAAAGTAATGAACACCCTCCTTGAGAAGGGCTATGCGGAGTTGGCGCCAGACCATACCCCCAATGGTCAAACGTGGTACATTCCACACCATGGAGTTCTTCAGCCTAACAAACTAAGGGTGGTTTTTGACTGCAGTGCGAAGTGCAGAGGGGAGTCCCTAAATGATCATCTGCTAACAGGACCAGACTTGACTAACAAGTTGGTCGGAGTTCTCTGTCGTTTCAGACTGGAGCAGGTTGCATTCATGTGTGACATTAAAGAAATGTTCCATCAGTTTAAAGTCAATCTGGACGACAGGGATTATTTGAGATTTCTCTGGTGGACAGACGGTAACTTCAACCAACAGCCCAGTGAATTCCGGATGAAAGTACATCTGTTCGGGGCAGCCTCCTCACCGGGATGTGCTAACTTCGGTCTTCGACAAGTAGCTTCTGACTTCGCTACTGACTTTGGCGAGGATGTAAGAGACTTCATTCACCAAGAATTTTATGTGGATGACGGACTGAAGTCATTGCCTACAGTACAACAGGCTGTGGATCTGATATCCAGAACCAAGCAGTTATGTGAGAAGGGAGGTCTTCATCTGCATAAATTTGTCTCCAATTCAAGAGAGGTACTGAAGACTGTTCCTGAGGAAGACAGGGCGAAGAATGTCAGAGAGATTAACCTGCTCCATGATGATTTACCTCTAGAGCGAGCTCTTGGTGTACAATGGTGTGTCGAATCCGATGCATTCAACTTCAGAATCACACTTCAGGACAAGCCCCTAACCAGGCGAGGGATACTTTCCACAGTCATGTCTATTTATGACCCCTTAGGACTGTTGGCACCAGTTGTGCTTACAGGGAAGCAGATTCTCCAGACATTGTGTAAGCTGACAGCAGACTGGGACGATCCGCTTCCAGATGTTCTGCGAGAAAGATGGGAGAAATGGAGAATAGACATACTGGAACTTCAATCACTCTCTATCCCTAGATGTTACAAGCCTGCTGAATTCGAGGCCGTGAAGTCGGTACAGTATCATCACTTCGCAGATGCAAGTACAACAGGGTATGGTCAATGTACTTACATGAGATTAACTGATGCCGCTGATAGAGTGCATTGCACACTAGTGATTGGAAAGAGCAGAGTGGCACCCTTAAAGTCTGTAACAGTACCTCGCCTGGAATTGACTGCTGCTGCTGTTGCTGTGAAGGTCAAGAAGTTCCTGGAAGCAGAGCTCAAACTTAATGACGCAGAACATGTGTTCTGGACAGACAGCAAAGTCGTGCTTGGCTACATAAAGAACACTGACAGGCGTTTTCATGTATTTGTAGCCAATAGGATTCAACAGATCCTTGACCATTCCAGTCCATCAGAGTGGAGGTACATTGAATCAAAGAACAATCCTGCTGACGAAGCATCCAGAGGTCTAACGGTGCATCAGCTGAAGGATTCAAAGTGGTTACATGGACCAGAAATGCTGTGGGAAAAGAATTTTTCCATAGATGAGGATGGAGAGACATTCGACTTACTTCCTGATGATCCAGAGATGAAGAAATCCCAGGTACATGTCTCCCAATCCAGAGCAGATGTGTTTGACCTGAGTAGACTGCAACGTTTCTCTAGCTGGATTGCTGCAAGGAAAGCAGTCGCAAATTGTCTGCTCTTCATTTCACGTTTGAAACAAAGCTGTAAAGACAGGCGTGATGGGAAAGCAAGTGACTACCCAACAATCAAAAGGGGTGTTACTGTGCAGGATCTTCATCTAGCAGAGATTGAAATTCTAAAGCACGTTCAGAAGGAAGCTTTTGAAGATGAAATTCAGATCCTGAAATCTATCCAGAAGAACCAGAGTCTAACTGAAAGAAAGAAGAGGCGTCAAATCAAGAAAGCTAGTCATCTACATGGACTTGATGCCTTCTTAGATGACAATGACATCCTGAGAGTAGGAGGACGGATTCGAAGAGGTGACGACTCTTATGAAAGGAAACACCCAGCAATTCTTCCGCAAAGTCTCCATATCACGGAACTGATAATTCGTCATTGTCATGAACTAACAGCACATCAGGGGAGAGGCATGACACTCAATCAAGTCAGAGAGAATGGATTCTGGGTTCTTGGAGGCAGTAATCGAGTATCCAAACTCATAAGGAAATGTGTCATGTGCCACAAACTACGTAGCCCAACTCAAATCCAAAAAATGTCGGATCTACCTTCTGACAGAGTTACCGAGACTTCACCCTTCACATATTGTGGGATGGACTGCTTTGGACCTTGGGTGATCAAGGAAGGTAGAAAGGAAATGAAGAGATATGGTCTGCTCTTCACCTGTATGGCCTCGAGAGCAGTACACATTGAAACACTCAACAGCTTGACTACAGATTCATTCATTCAAGCACTTCGTCGTTTCACAGCTCTTCGAGGACCAGTGCAGCAACTGAGAAGTGATAGAGGGACAAACTTTGTCGGAGCTGAGGCAGAACTAAAAAGGGCCTGGTCTGAAATGGATCATCAGAAGGTAAAGGACTGTCTTCTAAATGAAGGATGTGATTATGTTCACTTCGCCTTCAACGTTCCCTCAGCTAGCCACATGGGAGGAGTTTGGGAGCGTCAGATACGTTCCATTCGCAGTGTGCTGGAAACTCTACTGTACCAATCCGGCAGACAGCTCGATGATGAATCACTACGAACATTAATGTGTGAAGCTGCAGCCGTAATCAACAGCAGACCATTGACGGTGAATCACATCAATGACCCAACGTATCCAGCACCTCTGACTCCTAATCATCTCATCACAATGAAGTCTAGAGTTTTCCTTCCTCCACCGGGAAACTTCCAGAGTGCAGATATGTATTCCAGAAAACGATGGCGTAGAGTGCAGCATCTCATAAATGAGTTCTGGAATCGCTGGAAGAAGGAATTTCTTCAGAACCTGCAAGTCCGACAGAAGTGGACTCACCCACAACGTGAAGCTGAAGTCGGCGACGTTGTCATTGTGAAGGACGTGAATGCACCCAGAAACCAGTGGCCACTAGCACGTGTCATCAGAGTCTTTCCATCTGAAGATGGACACATTCGCAAAGTGAAACTTGCTGTGGGGGACTCCAGAGTAGGTAATAGCGGTAAGCGTAAGAACCCTCTTCAAGAATTGGAACGTCCTATCCACAAACTGGTGCTTCTGTTACCTCGTGAAGACCAAGAGGAATTCCCGGCCAAGGAACCCGATATTTGATAATTTCGCGGGGAATCCATTTAGTTTAATAGGGTTAAACTTGTTATTTAGGTAGGACCTTTTCTAGTCAAGATTTCTAGTCAAGACTGGATTTATTGAAACTTTGGGTCTGTGGATAAGACTAATTAATCTACATTATCCCCAGAAAAGTTTATTTGAAACAGTCTAGAACGAAGGCTGTTTGCTTCTTCAGGGTCTGCACGTGAGACTATACAAATTCATTTATTACAGACTCTGCTGCCTGAATTGAGACTAATTGAACTGTGAAAATTGCAATTGGACAAATTTTCCATAAAGACATAGAACTTTCATTGTAAACTGCAATGCATTTAAATGTATGCATGTGTTGTAATGTATTTGTCTAATATCCATTTATTTCTTCACAGGTCAGTTCTAGTAATCTCTGAATCAATTTATCATGTTAATCCACTGGAATGTCCAGGTTTATGTGATTAAGTGGCTATCACATTCCAAAAAGGGGAATTTATTTTTTGGCTAAAAATTGCTAAATTTCCAGATATTTGTTGGTAGTATAGTGGTTATATTGCATTTATAGCATTTTTCACCATGAAGTGAGATTTATTTAAATGTGAACATTTCTACTTTGAAAACATAAGCCATGTTTTTTGTGTTTTCTCATAGCTACTAAGATTCATGCTTACCGGTAAATGTGAAACTAGTAAAATAACATTTCTAGATAAAGCATGAAAACAGTGTTTATCAGTAATTGCATTTGGACTCATATTGAGACGAAAATCTGTTTAAAGAATTTAAAGGTATTTTGTTAAATCCAGTAATGTAAATAGCACAGTATAGGTTCTGGTTCATGCCAGATACATTTGTTATATAGCTGTTGAAGAAACCTTGTGTATGGACTAATTTAATACATGCCAAGTCAGTAATACTGATAGAACGGGTATTTCCCACGTAAATGTGTTTTGAAGCTAATACTATTCGGGGAACTTAAATTTGATGGTTTGATATAGTGCATCATGTGCCCTATGTTATTTTTTGAAAACTAATCTCAAGGCAGAGATATAAATTTATAATTTATATTGTTGTCATCGATATTGCAAAGGTTAGATATTTTCATAAAGAGTGCTGAACTACATTCAGTAAATAGGTTAGAAGGGATAGGTAATTCCTTGATAATGTCAATCGATTGTTTAGTAAATTTTAGAATAATTTAAAGGAGCCATGTTTCAGTTATCGATATGAATTCATTTTATTAAGTCGATCAAGCAGATTGATTATATTTATGTTTAGCGCCATCTAGAGGCTACTAAATTTGTGTAAAGAAATGGCACCCTTTTTGGTTTCCAGTGGATGAAATCTATTGATATTGGAGGCATCCTTGTGTAATATGATGTTAGATCACTTAAGAAGGCAGAATGAAGGTATGTAATGATGATATGTGATGAATGTTGTATATAAATGCAGTAATGATGCGATATTCTATGATAAAGTACCTTTCATTCGCACCTAATTCGCTGTGTACATTACATGGATGTAACTTACATTGCACAGTAGCCAGACGGTCGGCTCACATACCGAATGTTATTGTTATGTAATGTACACTACGGCATGCGAATGAAAGGTACACGTACGCAAGAATGTAAACAAAGATTTGCCTAGTTTGAGTCAATGTACTAAGATGAATACTTGGGGTGCATAATATGGGAAAGTTGTTATACGATTTATACAAGTTTATATTGATAATTAATAGATGGTTTAGTTATAAGCATACATGTACTGGTAGTAATTACAAACAGTTAGAATTGTATTTAGTTTATATGCAGTACAAGTTAATGTGTGAGATAAGGAAAAGAGTTAAAACAAAGGTTAAAACAAGGGGTTAATTAGCTGTAAGGTGCATATTATTGATACGAGTCACCAAGTTTCTCTAAGCATAATATGTATATTCATGAACAGTTGATTTATTATCCGTTCGATCTATTTTCATTTGTGCAGTTTTTACGGAGCATTTGGAGCAACGAATATTGGAACAATAAAGACATGAATAAACAAAGTCAAAGATGCTTCCGCTACAATGTCTAAATATTTGGCATGTGCTAGAAGAAATAGAAAAACAACTTTTTATGAATTCATACATTTTTATGTCTTTATATTTTTATGGATGATCTCACCATCTCTTGGCAATTCCATGAAATTAATGAAAAGGATGACCAATAAAGGGATTTCACTCTCCTACATTGTACTTACATGTGGACTTTGTACATCTGTTAATCATAAACCTGACTTCACAATAGTCTAGACTTAGGTTTATGATAAATGTTTTTAATCTGAATGTATCTGTAACCATCAAAACCATCTGTAACCATCAAATAAGAGAGGGGAATATGGCTATGCATATGTATAGATGTAAAGGTTGGATTTATCTAAACTATGTATGTATGAATCTTAGTGCATTTATGAAAAAAAAATATAAATAAAAGTCATTTATCTTAATAAAAGAAAGAAAAAAAATCCATATTTCTGCTAAATTGCACACTTTCCTAGTTAATTCACAGATATAATTTTCTCTTCGGACCATCTGTGAAAAAAGACTTCATTGTCTTTTCTAAGGATGAATAATACACATTGAATACAGGATGAATAATACACACAAGTAACTTGAACAGATGTGTTCCTAGCAAAGTGCATTCTCTCAGCTGAGAGTCAACTGAAACTTACTGTTGCTATTGGCTACAAGAACCAGGTGATTCCTATACCAATTCTATGGGAAGGAGAGAATTCAGTAGTCAACAGGTTCATGTTAAAGAGGAAGTCCATCCTGATATTAAGTCACAGAGTTGCCAATTTGTGTTTGATTGATGGCAACTTAAAAAATTCATAACTTTCTTAATTTTAATTGGATCCTGCTCAAACTTTCGTTTACCGATTCCTCTCATGTATCTGCTTATATCATAACCAACTTAAATATCAGGGTGGACTTCCCCTTTCAATGTCACATTTTCACTAAAAGTGGACTTACTTCCTAAATTTGTTGAGTATGGTAGCATCTGGTGTCCCCATGACATCATGGATCTTGGCAATCTGATCTACCTCATTGGCACCAGGGAATAAGGGATGTAAGCTGAAATAAGGACAGAGATATAAGGTAATCATGATAGACAACTTCAAGGCTCAACATGAATACAAGTATTAACAAAGGTTATAATTGTGTAAGTAACAAGTCAATGAGATAAATAAGGGCAAAATTTAGATGGAGAAAAATATGTATGCAAACAGCGTGAACTACTTATTATGATTATATATGGTGGGATGTAAGCTGTGAATAAATATGAATAATCTGGGTGAGAAATAAGCAAAAGCGACGAAAACCGTTTCAAAATTTAAGAATTACAATTAGGTGACAATAATTCACCGAGGACTTCCCACATTAATAAGTAAAATACATTTATAGTTTCATTTTCTTTGGCAGGACAGTGCCTAAGCAAATGAAGCATATTTCACATATATTAGATGCAAAAGCTACCGGTAATTGAAATATCCCACCCCATACTAATTTAATTTACTTGATGAAAGTTTTTTGGTAAAGTTTTAGAGAACTTCTTCAAGTAATCCTCAGACTATACACAAATACTCAGTTCAAGTTGATTGATACAAATATAGGTAATTTGAAAAGCAAAGGGTCAAATAGCAATACCCGTTTGTTTGTGGAAACAAAAAGTTGTATAAATAAAATGTTGATGTAACATACCTGAGTATTTCATAGAACACACATCCTACACTCCACATGTCCATTTGATAGGAGTAGTAGCCATCCGTGAGCAAGCACTCCGGAGCACGGTACCTATATCGTGAATATTCATTAGGAAAGAAAACATTGATATCTCACACTAAATTGACCTATATCAAGAATATTCATACTCAAAACTCTTATTAAATAAAAAAAATTATTGTATGTTTCTCTTGAATGGTCTTTCGATACTGGGTTGAGTGTGATTGTACATGAAGTATCAATCATTTTTTTTGCTACATAAGTCTGTAATATTTTGCAAATTCTCAAAAACAAATGTAATAGCATAGACTCTGAACATAATCACAAAGGACTTTTAAAAATTCAAGTTGAGGGCAATATTAAAAACCCTTAAAAATATCCCATACATGTACATTGTAGAATCATTTTTGGAATGCAATATGTCATTATAATATCAGCACTTTTCTATAACACTAACAGGTGATAGACAAGGTTATAAAAATTGTCCTAGGTTGATCTTTTTAAAATCTTCATCATAATGGCCTTCCCCAAATTGCTGAAATTTAAAATGCAATATTATGTATTGTAGTAGATGTAGAGATTAATACATACCATCTTGTTGAGATGTACTCTGTGAACGGCTGCTTAGAATACACACTTCTGCATGAGCCAAAGTCTGCTAGCTTCAAATGATCATCCTGAAGAAATGAAATTAAAATTCCATAAAATTACTAAATAAACAAAATAAGGTAATTCATTGGTATATGATGTCTTTTTCCTCTTTTCAAATGAGTTTGGGGTAAAAAAATAAGACATTTACAGAGATTTCACTGTATCACAGGGAATTACTTGTGACAACAGCACCAATAACAATAATAATATTAACAATAATAATTATAATAACAACAACATTATGATGATGAAACTAAAATAAAATCATCATAATAATAGTTATTATATACAAAATAAAAACAAATATATTGAATTATGATTATAATAACAACGTACATGTAACAATAATAATTTAAAAAATTGGAATAAGAATAATATCATTAATAACATTTATAATAAAAACAATTATAATGCCACCATTCCAGGTTTCAATGATCATGTTCTTGGAATTCTTATTAGAGAGAGGGCAGGCACAATGAATATTTCTTTTATTCAAAGCTATTGGAATTATGAAGGCCACAATTTTTATTTTATAATGTTTGGAACAATGGGAAATAGATCAAATTTGACAGCCTATTTGTCACCATATAAATTGATTATCATAAGGACTCTTAGAATATTTGAAAAACATCTCTTGTAAATGAAACTAAATGAGGATGCCTGAGGTAAACATGGTGATATATAAACAAATAAATCATCACAATTTTCACGGGAAATTCCAATGCTCAGAGCCGCCATTGATGATTGATTCTCATAGATCAATGACCGGATAACAATCTTATTCAACTAACAAAATAGCACAATTATAAGTCTACAATTTTCAGGTGTTACTATGGGCACAGAAAACATGACGCAGTGTTAAATTATTAAATTCGTTGACATAAAAATCCAATTACAGTGCAGCTAATCTACAAATGCCCTGACCACAGTATCAGAGAGGAACACGACCATGGCATTATTAAAAGTAAATTAGATCATCATTGATCCTTTTCATGCTTCGGCGATCGCATGCCTTGGCAAGTTTATGTCTCACTATGAAAATTAATTTGATAAAAGGCAGTAATTTGATTAAACAACACTTTTTATGCATGTCACGATTAGAAGTACACAAAACGAGCCAGCTCTTTTTCCCCCGCATATCATGACATAAAGTGACAAAATTAATTTCAATGTTGGCATGACATCAGTACATGTATATCAACTTCTTGTCATTAGTGCAAAGTCTATACAAGAAATACAAACAGTCCTACGTCATGTTACGATGCATATTTTTGGTTGCTTAGTCACCATCACAAAATTTTCAGCACTATCAAAAGCCGTATAAGCACCATGTCTGTGCTAATCAGAGGGAGAGGGGGAGGGGATTCCTGTATGTTGATTATACTTTCAAAGTTAAGAAATTGCATATGACTAACCTTAAAAACAAAATTAAATGCTTGTAACATTTATTTAAATGTACCTTTATTTATACATTTTATACATTTAACTTTAAATGTGTGACATATTCAGATAACACCATTCCCTACAATAGTTGTTCCTATATGTGAGCAGGTGACATTTGATTTAACACAATTTATAGAGGTGACAGATCAAAGCTAAACTGTTCCCAGATACCGTAATGGTCTCGACACAATATAGGCAATAATAGGGGGACAAGAAAAATGTAAACTTACCCTAATTAGAATATTTTCTGGTTTGACATCTCTGTGAAATATTCCATTCCTAAAATTACAAAAAATGAAAGGAAATTACTTATCTCCGCCACGTACAGAGAAGAGGCACGCTGTCACCACCACAAAATGATTACCACAGACCATGTACAGGTGTATATGGTCTGCGGTAATCAAAATGAAAATGCTCGAGCGAACATGAATTTGGGAAATCGATAGAAAGAACTTAAAAGCAAAAAGAATATTAACATCCGAAATACATACTCAAGCTCATCAGTTCATTTTTATATATTCCATCCATATTTATCACCCAGTGAACTCAATATGTAAAAAATATAAATTAGATAGATAGATAGATTCTTTTATTGATCCATAATCAAAACATAGAAAATTGGCCTCCACTGGCAGCACATAAACAAAATACAATGTAGTTACAAAATAATTGATAAACACTTAGCAATTCGGGCTAGATAATGGTGTTAGGGAAGCCATCATAATCTCAAAGGAAAGAAAAACTGATCTAAAACGAAAATATATAATTCCCTATACTAAATCCATATGATCTTATGTATTAATCATCTAACAAAGGTTACTTACCGATGCATATGTTCTAATGCCTTGATCAATTGGTAGATGTAATTTTTAACTTTCTCTTGGGGTAGGTAGTGCCGTCTCCCTGCAAAAGAAGATAATACAATTATTACACTACTGTATACATGTACCTGTTTCTAGACACTGATACCAAACAAAGGGCTACATATACATGCAGTTGACTTTTAAATTGACCTTTGAAAATACATGCTTAAAATCATTGTTAGTTTATGGGATGCAAATTTGCATTGGTGGTGAAATTGTTTAATAACTTATCTTTTATTTATGATTTATTCAATCAACCATGCTGATTTGACAGCCTTTTATTCTTGTTTTTCATGTAAATGAACATTTGCATATCTTCACCAATGATTATGATCATTTTCTTGAAACTATCAAAAAAATTATTTCTCTCTTTCTTTCATACATTGATCACGTTTCCCATTCCAAAAAGAATCAGCCCCTTTAAATTTTGCATTTGAGATAAGCAAAATAACAATTTTTTTTTTAGATACTTAAATTGATAATGCCTGAGTAGGAAAATTAAGTGACAGATGCCTTTATCTTCTGTAGCCTGTGATACTACTCCAAGTTTGGAAGCACTTAGTGATTCTAATAAGCACTATATAAAAACTGAGTATCATTATTAATTGAATGCCTCCCAAACTGAACAGCTCATAATACGCAAGGATGGAGTGTTGACTTAAAGGTAGGCGTTACTACTGCAGCTAGAAGGGATTAGACCACACAGCGAGCCATCGAGGTCACTGTGACAGGTGGCTATCTCATTAACTCAGCTCTCATTTAACATAAGAAAAAGAGGATCATGGGGGACCAACAGGCACCGATTTGGGAAGTTTTCTATATAGAGGGAGCAAGTAGCTACAAGTAGGACAGTGTGCCTTTAACATGGCCATTAAATGGATGTGCCCTTGATGTTGTATTAATCATTCATGGAATAATGGAAAGGCAAGATTAGTTACTCCACTGATTTAATTATAGAGCTTTAGTTGCCATGGACTTACCTCGTATTAATTCATAGATGTTCATGTCCATAAGCTCGCATACTAACGACAGGCTTCCTGTTTTTCTGTCACTGTTGATAATGGAAGAGTCAGGAGGGAAAAAGCATGTTATTATATGAATACCGGTACTCATTTGTAGGTATTACAACCAATCGGCAGAGATCTGAGGTGGCTCTTTGATTGTTGAATGTCAAAAGCCCCCTTTTTTCATGGCAAAGGTATATTATATTCTGACAAGAGAGCAAATTGACCTGAACAATCAATTTTTCTAGTCCGTTTGTCACTATATAAAGAATTAAATATGTGGACAAAGTAGGTTGAATAAAAAAATTAAGATTGATAGTGTCATGTCCACAGACCTTTGACTTCTAATGTGTATTCAGAGTAAGGTAAATCTTGCCTAAATTGATTTCTTATGAATTTGGTGAGACCTTTGCTACCCCAAATGGCCATCAAGTTTTTACCACACAAAAGCTTGAGTTAGTTAACGACCCAAAACTTCAAACCTAATGGGCGATAAAAGAGAATCTTGGGAAAAACAGAAGTTTTCTTCAAGCAGATAAATTTTTCTTTCTTGGTTTTTGGTGCATTTAGCAATAATAGTTGAATTAGTTTACTGATTTTGTGTCCCCCAATGATACATGTATATGCAATGTTTTATATTTTGGTATTTGTTTCCCTAAAAATATTATTCAATACAAATATATGTACAATACTCAGTTTAACATTTCATGAAAACACTCTATTTCAGCTCAAATACAAGTACATATGGTACACAGCATTATTATGCTATCTCTATACAGTACTTCCAATGCAAAACTGATCTCCACGTCAATACAGTACCCGTAGATAAGTGTAATGTACATGAACAGATTCCATCTGTTAGGGAAATCTTCAAATTACACGTTTGATCTGCTCCCTGTCTTTTATTTATCTTATTCTGAGCTACCCATGTATCCAGTACACTGTAAAAGAGCCCTACATCTACAGAGTAAATCCCTTGAACAATTCTCCATCACAGTTACCATGGAAACATCAAATTGTGAAAGCTGAGGATTCAAGGTGCCTTTTCTTTTTTTAATACAAAAGTAGGTGAGAAACAGATGAAAAATAGACATTGTGAAATGCAGAGTTTTTTAAAGTGCGTTGATTCTTTCAATCCTTCTTCTTCTGTGAGCGTGAAATTAAAAACATGCCTAAGTACTGTATCATTTTATTTTAAGTGCAGTTTTTAGCAGGTGCAGTGAAGAAGCACAGATTGGAGAGCAGATTTGTTTATCTATTATTAATGCTTAGAGCAACAACAAAAACAATCACTTTTTTTTAAATACAAAAGTAGGTGAGAAACAGATGAAAAAATAGACATTGTGAAATGCAGAGTTGTTTAGAGTGCGTTGATTCTTTCAATCCTTCTTCTTCTGTGAGCGTGAAATTAAAAACATGCCCAGATTGGTAAGCAGATTTGTTTTAAATCTATTATTAATGCTTAGAGCAAAAAAAATAATTTTTTCACAATAGAGAGAGGGAGAAATGAAACAAGGGAAACGCTCTCGGCGGTCTCGCCTGCATAACGCAATTCAATAAACCAGAACGTCAATGACGTAGCTCTCATCCGCATCTCGCAACAACAAATATCGTAAATTTTATGTGGTACACTTTTGAACTGGTCAAAAAATAAAAATTTGATGCCCTGGAAGGGACATAATTTCATTTCATTTGCATAAAGTACCATAAATAATCATGGAGCAAAATCTCACAATTCTGTGTAGAAGTTTAGTGTTCCAAATTTAGCTCTACCAGATAAGGCAAACCAAATCAAAATCGGTCAAGAAATGAGGGAAAAGAAGCAATTTTTGTTATTTTTGGAATAAATTTGCATAAATTACCATAATTAATTAATGGAGAACAATTTCAAAATTCTGTGTAGAGGTTTAGTGTACCAAACTTAGCTCTACGATATAAAGCAAACCAAATCAAAATCGGTCGAGAAATGAAGGAGAAGAAGCCTTTTTTGTGATTTCGAATAAATTTGCATAAATTAGCATAGATAATGAATTTCACGATTCTGTGTAGAAATTTTAAATCCCCCTCCTAGCCCTACCATATGAAACAATCAGAATCAAAATCGGTTGAAAAATAACGAAGAAGAAGCATTTTGAAAATCTTGATGTTGATGCCACAAAGTCCAAGTTTGTTGACCTTAAATGACCTTTGACCTTAACTTAGTGACCTGAAATTCTACTCACATGATTGGGGAGACTTGATAACCCTATAGTCCAAGTTTCATTGACTAAGAACTTATACTTTCAAAATTATATCAAAAATTCAAAAACTTAACCTTAGGTTAAGTTTTCGATGATGATGCTACAACATAGTCCAAGTCTGTTGACCTGAAATGACCTTTGACCTTGACTTTGTGATCTGAAATTCTACTCACATGATTGGGGATACTTGATTACCCTATAGTCCAAGTTTCATTGACTAAGAACTTATACTTTAAAAATTATATCAAAAATTCAAAAACTTAACCTTAGGTTAAGTTTTTGATGTTGACGCCGTCGCCGTCGCCGCCGCCGCCGTCGCCGCCGCCGCCGCCGTCACCGGAAAAGCGGCGCCTATGTCTCGCTTTTTGCTACGCAGGCGAGACAAAAATGAGAGCTAAAAAAGAGCAGTGACATTACTACAAGAAGCCAAGGAAGTCCTCTCAAAATACATTGTGTAGAGGAGTAGAAAACCACTCTTTAAGAATTTATATCAGGATTACTTTGGATGGAGTGGAAATCCATGTTTTTTAAAAATAGTGGAATTCACTCTCAAAAGAGTAATTCAAACCACACCCTTTGGAGTGGATCCTGCTATAATTGTGAGTGGATTTAAATAAAAAATGAAGTGATCATTGATATAACTCCAAAAGGAGTGGCTTTCTACTCCTCTGCATTACAGGGAAAGTCCATCCTGATACTTATTTAGATGAGTTTTTGTTTTAATGTGGAAAATGAAAGAAACAGATTGGTGACAGTTTCAGCGAATCCCAGATGAAAACACATCAATTTTTGAAGGTGTAACTGAAGAAACACAAATTGACAATTCTGCAACTTGTCTTTGAACGTCCTCTCCTATTTGCTCTGTACATACAATTTTAAACATTTTCATTTTCTTGGTTATTGATGAAGGAATAGATTTGTTTCATGCAGGGGTTTTGCAAAATATCTAGGGTACATGTGTGATTGAAACTTTTCTGTAGAGAAATTAGAAATCAATAAATAGTTAAGTGTACAGGGTAGAGCAAATGGCAGAGGGTCTTAAAAGATACATCACAGAGTTGCCAATTTTTGTTTGATTGATTGCAACTCAAACAAATTAAAACTTTTTAAATTTCTCATTTGTTTAGAGTTTCACTGATCTGTTTCTCTCATATTTCTGATCGGCTATTAAAACAAACTTAATATCAGGGTTGACTCCCCTTTTAATTCAGTACTATTGGTAGAATAGAGTAGAATAGAGTAGAATAAAACACTTTACCGAAGACTATCCAAGAAGGTGATATTGCGTTGCATTACATGTACATGAACCTCAACCCCTTCCCCAGACCCCCACAAGTACCCCAAAAAAATGGGGGAATACTTACAAGATTACTTCTTTGAGTTCCAAGATGTTGGCATGAGGACTTAACCTCTTCATGGCTTGAATCTCTCTGAGGTTGTTAACTTGCTCCAAACTAAAGATGCACACAATAACAACAAAAACAGAGAAAGAACATTTAAAATTTACGATTTCCAATTCAAATCTCGAATTTTATATAAATCTCACATTAGGCCTACAGTTTTCATCTTCTGGCATCCCATTTTACTCCTCCTTTCATAATCTTCAATCTTCATTCCTTTTATTGAGTTATGTTTTGACATTTTTATCTATTTTTGTTTGACTGTCCTTGCCCCGGTTTTGTCACTTCCATCACTATGAACATAACAGACAAAGAAAGCGGACAAAATATACAGTTCCTCAGGTAGACAAAGGAACATCCCTTCACTGCTATTATGTAAAAAGATGAATATGCATGTGACACCTGTTCTACACATTTTTACATAATAGCAGCGAAGGGATGTTCCTTTGTCTACCTGTGAATGAACCTGAGGAACTGTATATTTTGTCCGCTTTCTTTGTCAGTCATGTTCATAGTGCATACTGATTATGAATACACATGATGGATGATAGTCAGCAGTTTTTAATCAAACATGTTCATCAAAATCTTGTTATCTTTAATTTAGCTTTCCTTGGACATTTTCACACAGAAATTTACTGGGGGTGGAGGAGGGTTAATTTTGTATATTTTTATGGTAATTCCTCGAAAAGTAGACTATTTTTTTGTATTTTCTCATGGAAAAAAGGAAAATGAAATGGACCCACAAAAACAACATATTTTTAGGCTAAGAATTTTTAACAATAGATAAATGAAAAATATATTCACAGTTTAAAATAGTCAAGAAGCATATTTTATGGGCTGTTTTCACCACTATTGTTCTAATTTATTTTGACTAGGGTTGTCAAAGTGTTAGATTATACATGGAATCATCAAATTTCTGACAATCATCTTGATGAGTCTGTGTAAATTGCAAATTATATAGACTGCTTGATGAAACTACATATAAATTAACATTAATTTTCCAATTATATAATACAACTATATACATACTAGGCGGTGTCACACAGAAAAATCCCTTTAAAAATCCCTTAAAAATCCCTCAAAAGGGAAAATTTTCTTGCTTCATTAGAGGATTTTTAATGGGATAATTGATGACAGACAGCAATTAAGAGGATAACTAAAATCCAGATTTTTGGCTTCTGTGTGACACCGCCTAATATGTAATTGTAAAATTAGCATACAGTTGTATATTGAAATTTAAATGACATATACATGTAGCACACATTCATCTGAAACTAGTTTTTCCTTTCTATCCCCACAACGACAGCAACATAACAACAAAGTGCTACAGCATACATTTACAAAAAATGTACATGTATAAAGTTGCTAAGTGCACAGCTCATAATAATAACATTCATATAATCCTAGTTGAATAGTGTAAACAAAAATTAGATATGCATGGACATGTTGTTCACCTATTAAGGTTCAAGTTTCAAAATCATACAAATCCATTAAATGACAGATTGTTCGAATAGAACAATTTGACAAATGTCATGAAAACATTAAATTCATTAAATTATCAAAAAAGGGTGCTTTTCCCAAAAAGTTTATAATGCTGGACACACAAAGAAATTTCTAGTTAACTCACCTTTGATAGTTTTGTTTCATTTTCTTGCAAGCATAGTAAGTCCCATCTTGTATATTCTGGCATTTCAGCACCTCTGAGAAAGTGCCTTCACCCTTCTTTCCTAAAACCCGATATTCTAGATAGAAGAAAAGCGGGACAATTAGAAAATGGCATTTGTTTTTATTTCTTATATTTATGACATAATAAAGTGCTCAATTACAGTCACTTACATACTTTCTTTGAAAATATCATTGTCTTTGATACCAATTACAAATTTATATACAAGACTACCCATTCTTTCTCACAATAACAACAGCTGGAGGAGGAAGACATTGAAATCAACTCATACAGGACACAACTGCACATCTCTGACAAGAGCAGAGGAAGAAGAAGACCGCAGTTTAATATGAACAACTTGACTATTATTTATCATATAAACATACACTCTTATTTCCACGGAGTCAAATTTCACTCTAAATGGCGTCAGCTGGGAGTCAACTCTATTCCTAGTTAAAGTGACACGGATTCCGAATCAATTTGACTCGGATTGTGTGGCATCAGCAGAGAATTGACTCAATTCAGAGTCAAGATGACTCCTTTTCCGTGTCAGTTTAGAGTTGACTCCCAGCTGACGCCATTCAGAGTGAAATTTGACTCCGTGGAAATAAGAGTGTACAGTTAATTGGGTGAGGGATATTGCTAATAATATGAAATAGAGATAAATGTATTTTGGTACCAGGAGGAAAATGTAATCATGAATTTCAAGTTGGAGTTTTCAAGTATGTTTTGCTGAATAAAAAAAAAATGATATTGAGATCTGAAAGTGTTATTAACTTATTTATGTCTTAAAATCTTGGAAACACATTTCAGGCTTCATTGTAGTCTGCTGAGAGTCAGGAGTGAATTAATACATTTTAAAAACAATGTATGTGATACACTTCTTTTCAATTACACTCGATCAGCAGGATGCGATAAATTGTGATGCACATCATTTAGTTTTAAAGTTACAATTAATATACATTTTGGGGGTATAATTTCTTGTCGTTAGTTATTTCCATTGATGTAAAATGTTTACATCATTTTACATTTTATTTCCCAAAATGATAATATTTTATATCATTCTGGGAAATGCAATATAAATTTGTATAAAAAAACATTTGATGGGAAACGATATATCAATAAAAATACATAACTTTAACTATGATTAATAACAAGAGAGTATTTATAGCCAATTATGTGTACTGTAACTGATATACTTTTTAAAATTAAATTATTTTGTGAGTTCTAATCGAGAATACAATAAACAAATCATTAACACAGAAACACACGGACTCTGCGCTCCCAAGCTGTCGCAGAGCTAGAGCTCACAGAGGGGCTGGCCAGTGTATATAGTTACATTATAATCCTCGCTGTTATCGACACTGGTAAACATTAGCACGTAACAAGGTACACAAATAAGATACTCACTGTGCATGATTATTACGATATATCACTTGGCATAGCAGAAAATAAGGTGTGATTATAATATCCAGACACAAAAACTAGAGATTCTCTGCTCAATGCTGTCAAGATGGCATCCTTCGATCATGTTATGGCAAAATTCTCCATTTTATTGGATTCTTTGGGAAGACGCGAACGGGAGATTGCAGTGAGTAATTCCAGTTCACATGTTAGCTGCCGACGACTTGGCTCCATTCACACAACCTTATTCTCTATGGATTAGTTGAATGGGCGGAGCACATGGATAGAGGTTGGATATATTTCTCCGCGCGCTTCGCTCAAAACATGTAGAATATTGAATTAGGGCTAAAAATGTATGAAAAGTACAAAGTACGGTTTAAAAAGAAAGTTTCGTGTTGTTAATATGAAGTGGATTTGATTAAAATTTGACAAAACCGCCGCTGTTGTTGTCTTAGAATGGAACTATACTCCTGGCTCGCGCACTATTATTGCTAGAGTCTCCCCAAAAGTTGGTTGCCTGTGGTAACGAGGTACGCTGTCCATTTAGTATGGGAACCTCCGTGAGGGGGTCTTATTGTTATCATATTGATTTATCCTCGAGCTTTCTGTTTGTTAACAGCTTCTTTATCATCAACATTATAAAGGTTGCGGAGGACGTACCGCTGTTACAAGAGGGGACGGGGCGACAAATAGTAACAATGACATTGCTCTAAATAGGAGGAGAAAGAAACCGCCTATTTTGGTACTGTATCAACGCACTGCCGTACACTTTGTAGTGAGGGTGAAAGTGTTTGTCTTAACGATTTGCGGTTGGGGCGGTTAGACAATGTGGACTAACTTACCCTAAATAATGAATTACAGAAGTACCCCCTGATATTTGTGGTCAAGAAAAGTACCGTTATATTTAAATTATGTCTGGTAAAATTGTTTATGAAAACATTTCTAGCCTCCTTCGAGGCATGAAGATTTAAAAGGGATAAAATATGACATTTTTTCAAGAGTCTTTGAAAAGGTGATTTTTATGTTCATGGCATTTCTATTCCTCGCATTGTAAAAATCAGTTTACTGTATTGACATTAAAAATACAAAATCTTTTTATTGGTATTGCACCATGTAGGATATACGTTGCTATGTTTGGTAACATCTCAAGTTGTCTCTAATAAATTCTTATTTTAGAGTTACGCATGTAAATAGAGGTCATTTGTAAAATAAAAAAGGGCATGTGTAATCATAGTAAAATATAACGGTAACCATATCCTTCACATAAAAATATTAGTTTTCGAACCCCTCCTCTCTCTCTCCCTCTTTCCCCAGCCCGACTGACATACAGACGAGCGTGCAGGGCCATGACAGTTTTTTCGGGGGGGGGGGGTGGGGAGGGGGGGGGGGGGGTGTGTCCACCAGGAATCACTTGCTTCTTAACTTTACAAAAAAAAATTCTGATAATGGTATTAGGTTTTGTGATGAATGGTCACAAAATCTTATCAATCTCATACATGTGTTTTGAGTTGATTTTCTACATCTCCAGTAGAGTCCAACTCTATGCGCTGGGAACAATATGCATGATATAAGCTATCATTAATGTTGCGGAATCGAACCAAGGGCGCCTTTGGGTTGGCTTATAAACCAACAATTTTGTTTCTTTCAATCAGACAAGACCTCGTGGATGCTTGGGGATTCTTAATGTACACTTGCTCCTAAAAATAATCGTAGAATAAACATCTACCAATCAACAGGATCAATAAATCAATGAACAGGTTCTTTCTTTAATATCTACCGACTCCGCAATCCCCCTTCTCCCCCCCTCCCCCTCTCTCTCTCTCATTCTGTCTCTGTCTCTGTCTCTCTCTCTCTCTGTCTCTCTCTCTCTCTATATATAATAATGTAATTGTTTTAATCAGTATTGATATATATTTTGATTCCTATTATTTTTGCTTTATAATCTTACACTTTCTATTGCTTTTTCTCTCTCTTAATCTGTCTATATTGCTCTAATTTTCTCTGTAATTGATCTCTTTTCTATATCTCCCCATCTCCCTTTCGCTCCCACATCATTGTGTCTTATAGTCACTTAAGAACAAGATTCAGACTTGGCATGTAAAAGGGGGTTAATAAAACTTTCTCTTGTTGCGTAATTTCTCATGCAGACGAAAATGTCATATCATATTTGTTTTGTAACGAACGTAATCTCGCTGTTACTATAATGAACACTTACATTTTTAAAAATAATTCTGAAGTTAATTCACATGCCCCCTTGAAGCTGCGCCACCAGTCTAGGCTCCCGATAAGTACCCCCTCCCCTCTCTCTCTCTCTCTCTCTCTCTCCCTCCTTCCCATTCCTCTCTGTCTATCTTTCTTTCTATCTATCTCCCTTTCGTTCATTCGCTCTTTCTTTTTTTCTCTGCTTCTTCCTCTCTCATACCCCCCCCCCCCCCCACCAAAAAAAGAGAAAAAACATACAGGCACCCCCCCCCCCCCCTCCTCTCTCTCTCATTCCTATGCCCGTAATTTCAAAAATGTCGATTTCAAGAAAATACTTATATTTATAGGCGTACTAAAACTTTTTTATCCACTTTATAATTTGTATGGTGCTTCTAAATACACACAGAGTTGGGCCAGTTCTCGTAAATTTGGCTGTAAACTTAGTTTTGTCGAGCAAGCACAGCACACTAAAAAGAACCATGCCATTTGAAGGTGTTCATGACACTGCCTCCGAGCCAAAATTGATATGTCCCCCTCTATCGAGAAACCATAGCGTGGGACGTCCCCTTGGCGACAGTTCATTTGCATACGTAATTGAATCTAGCGAACAGGTACAATGCATGTGTGAATGCATATACAGTAAACCGCGATATCGCTGTTCTACGTGTGTAAGAACAATGCACAGATTGACAGAAGCCGATGAAAACCAAAGCACAGACTAGAATTAAATAAGGATGGCGGCTTCCGAAACGACGAGTTTCCCCTATAAACTGGAACTTGAGCCCCAGAAACAAAGTGTTTTTGTGACGCAGCTTGGAGAGCGAGGGTAAGTTAATAGTCTAATTTTATTATTGCTTACATCATTAAATCATGTTGTTGTGTTCAATTCCAATGAAGTACAGAAAGGATGTGTGTACATAAATAAACATCGCTCATGCATCATGCGTGCATCTGTAGCCGGAGCCTAGCCGGCAATTCTGGCCAGGTTATGTGTACCTGTACTGTGTGACTGTACAGAGAGATAATCGAGCCTGCACCTGATCTGAGCTGAGCTTGGCTAGATGGAAGCAAATTGACTGGGCTGAGACTTGAGCTCATGCAGACTGTATAATAGAACTAGAAGGCTGGTTAAAGCAACGGAGTCGGGCTAACTCAGACCAAGGGGACAACTCTGCCCAGCTGCAAAAACTGTCATTTTGTGCATGTTTAGGTTTAGGGTTAGGGTTAGGGTTAGAGTTAGGGTAAAATGACAAAAAATGACAGTTTTTGTAGCTGGGCCTTGTAGTTAGCCCAGATCCAAAGCAACACACATCAAATACAGACAGCTGCATGTGTAAACAAATATGTAACAAGTTTCCATTATTTGTTCTAAGCATTAGTGGGAGTCTTGGGGGAGGGGGTTCATATTTTTGTATAGGCCCTATATTATATATTTTATTTATTAAATTATATTATTTTGAATAAAGTGAGACAAATATCAGTGAATAATCTTATTAATACATATGTTTTCATTCCACTTTTATTGTGCAGTGATGAAGAAGATGACAATGTCAACAGATATCCCATTGTTAAAGAGGTAAGTCATATTATTAATAAACATCTGAAAAGAAAAGGAATGGATGTATTTATCTGCTTAAATTTTATAATTTCTTTTGTTGTATAAGGTATGTGTGATTTTATTTTTCCTGTGCAAAGGAGCCTAGTAGAAGAATAATCAGGCATTATATAAATTTGGGTAAAAGCCTGGAAGAGAAAAAATATTAATTTTGGCTTAATATTTTTCATGACAATGAGTGACATTCTGTCTCTTCTTACTCACAGTCTGCAGGTAAGCTGATAGAGAATGGACTCAACACGTTACAGAAGACACTGCTCCTGAAACGAGAAGTAGAGGTCGACGATGTCACGCAAGAACTACGCACCAAGCGCATCCAGTTCCAGAAACGGATGGAAGAGTGTGAGAAGAAGAGAGTGGACCTACAGAAAAAACAACAATTGGTAAGTATGTCTACTCTAGGCAATATTGGAATCGTTGTCATTTCATTCAAAAGTGTTGGAATATTTGTCAGAGATATGGAACCAAATGAAAATGTTGGTAAGAGAGGAAATATTAGTTCTCATTATATTGGTAAAATAACAGATTCAACCTGAGATTCAAGTTTCATTGCCCATATATAATAAAGCAGAAAGCTGTTTCCCATTGGGGTTACATACATGTAAACATAGACATTTTATAAACATGATATTGTATGCTGAGAGCCAGGGGGGCGTTATATAGTTAATGTTTAAGATGTATTCACAAGTTTGATCCATAATCTTCTCCATAGATGAAGGACAGAGTTGAAAAGTTTGATAAATTCATCTCAGAGACAGAAGCCAAGAGGAGAAGAGCGATCCACAAATATCAGCAGGAACTCAAAGTGAAAGAGCAGAAACAATCAGAATATGAACTACTTCGTGAACAGTTGGAAGAGTTAAAAACAAGGTAATTATTCAAGGGTTTGCATTCTGAAAACTGTTATCTTTTATGTTAGTGAAGAGTTTTTTATTTGTAATGTACTTGTGCCTATTATTATTAATGCAATCTGGGGACTGTGAAACGAACCCTGGTCCCTCAAACAACGACTCTAGCTCAATTTTTCCGTGTATCTTATGCGACGACCCATGCACTTGGTCGCAGAGAGCAGTTCAATGCGACGAGTGTAACGGTTGGTATCATGCTCATTGTATGGATATGAATAGCAGTATGTACGAGGCATTGGGCGGGTCCAATGTTTCTTGGATTTGTCGTAACTGTGGTTTACCCAACGTCAGCACATCCTTTCTCTCTCAATGGTCCATAAATTTGTCAAACTCTTTCGCTAGTCTGGAAACACTGGATAGTGACAACGTGGCCTTAAGTCCACCTATCACTTCTTCATCACCTAAAGCTGCTACCGGCAGGTCAAAGAAATGCTCTAAAACTAAAAGAACTTCAAACAAAGGAAGGAATCCCACCAAACCTAAGTTCAGCAGACCTTTAAAGGTACTGGTAATCAATTTTGGTAGTATCAAGAACAAAGTTGCTGATCTCGCAGCTTGTCTGGAATTCAATAATCCAGATATAGTATTAGGATCTGAGACATGGCTAAACCCCTCGATCAAAAATGAAGAAATTTTTCCTAACAGATACACAGTCGTCAGGAAAGACAGAATAGACTCACATGGGGGTGTACTTGTTGCCTTTAAGAGCGACTTAGTTGGAACCCATAGAATGGACCTCGACACAGATTGCGAGGTTGTTTGGGTCCAGATTCAGCTGGTAGGATGTAAGTCATTACTGGTAGGTGCCTTTTACAGACCACCAGATAAAAGGGAAAATCAGTATCTGAATGAGTTGCAAACTTCCCTGTCTAGAATTAAAGGTAAACACAAAGACAACATCTGGATTGGTGGTGACTTCAATCTAGGTGATATACAATGGGACTCCCAAAACGTACGTCCTAACCCACAGGTTACGAAAGTATGTCATCAAATGATTGACTTGGCAAACGATCATAACTTACAACAAATAGTTACTGATCCTACAAGACAATCAAACATACTCGATCTTTTCTTCACCAACAATCCTACCCTAGTCGAAAAATCTACCATCCTACCTGGGATAAGTGATCATGACGGGATTCCCATGCTTGTTATAAACACATCACCAAAAATCTCCAAACCTAAACCACGTCGTGTTTACCTGTATGCCAAAGCAGACAAAACAGGAATGAAAACAGAATTGAACAATTTTGGTGAGGAATTCTGTGCTAAAATATCAAACACTGAGTCTGTTGAGCATTTATGGAACGTCTTCAAGACTCGACTGAAGAACATTATGGATAATTTCATTCCTACTAAGGTTATTAGTAAACAGAACAAAACCCCTTGGATAACCCCAAAAATCAAGCGAATGCATAGACGCAAACAACGGGCCTATAACAAGGCCAGAAATTCAGGAAACGATAATGACTGAGAGAGTTTCAGAGAAATCAGAAAAGAGACCCATAAGTTGACCAGATCTGCTTACAGAAAACACATTAGAGATTTTTGTCTGGAATCAAAAAAACAGTTCTGGTCTTTCGTCAAAAGCCTCAGGAAGGACTCCTCCGGAGTACCCGCCTTAAAAGAAAAGGGTGTCCTCACATCAGAGGACAAGCAGAAGGCTGAGATACTCAATGAATATTTCCGCTCAGTCTTCACTACAGAAAACCTACAAACCATTCCTAATCTTCCTCAATCTAATATCCTTGGTATAAATAATATAATCATTCATACTCCAGGGATCGAGAAACTCTTGAAGAACTTAGATCCAAAAAAAAGCTTCCGGGGTCGACGAGATCTCCCCCCGTATACTAAAAGAGTTTTCTCAAGAATTGGCACCACTTCTTTCCAAAATATTCCAAGCATCTCTTGATACAGGCATTTTACCTGAAGACTGGCGTAAAGCCAATATCACACCTATTCACAAAAAGGGTGATAGAACCAAACCAGAAAACTACAGACCAATATCTCTCACTTCTGTATGCTGTAAACTATTAGAACATGTTGTACACTCTC
This sequence comes from Strongylocentrotus droebachiensis, assembly GCA_035222895.1. NCBI lineage: Eukaryota > Metazoa > Echinodermata > Echinoidea > Camarodonta > Strongylocentrotidae > Strongylocentrotus > Strongylocentrotus droebachiensis. The sequence continues at coordinate 343,023 of JAVYIG010000924.1, forward strand.
ATATAATGAACCATCTTGAGTCGTACAACGTACTCAGTAAATACCAACACGGATTCAGGAAAGGTCATTCCTGTGAATCACAGCTAATCCAAACCATGCACGACCTTACCCTTTCTCTCGACAAACGGACCCAGACTGACATGATCGTTACTGACTTTTCTAAAGCGTTCGACACTGTGCCCCATCATCGTCTCATCCTTAAACTTAATCAGTACGGTATCAATGGGAAAACCAACAGGTGGATCTCATCCTTCTTACAAGATAGGCACCAACGGGTAGTATTGGGGGGAGAACATTCACAGTGGGTTAGGGTTAAGTCGGGCGTTCCTCAAGGGACAGTGCTCGGACCTTTACTCTTTCTAATCTACGTTAACGACATACCAGACGAGTTATCCTCGACTGTACGACTATACGCTGACGACTGTATCTTATACTCTGGCATCAAAACTCAACTCGACGCTACCAGACTACAGGACGACCTTGACAGACTTTCTGCATGGGTGGATAAGTGGCAAATGCAACTAAACCCCCAAAAATGTCATGTTCTTAGATTTAACGCTTCTAGATCCCCTGTAATAACCAAGTACTCCATTGGAGGTACCGTATTACAGGAAACCCCCTCTCACTCGTACCTTGGGGTAGAGATCTCCAATGATCTAAAGTGGGATAAACACATTTCTAACATAACATCATCTGCAAATAAGGTCAATGGATTCATCCGTAGAAACCTTATATCATGTACTAAACAAACTAAATCCTTAGCTTACACAACCCTAGTCCGTCCAATTGTAGAATATAGTTCTAGTGTCTGGGACCCATATACCAAAGAACATACGCAGGAAATAGGCAAGGTTCAAAGAAGGGCAGCCAGAATGGTATGCAATGACTACAGGCAAACTACCAGCGCGACAAAACTAATGGTGGGGTTAGAATGGGACTTGCTTTCTATTCGAAGGAAAGTTTCGAGGGTCTGTATATTGCACAAAGCCTTGGGGGGGCACTTGGCCCTGCCGGTGTCGGACTACCTGCGTCCAGCTACACGAGCCACCAGACGTACCTCAGGAAACTCCTTTATCCAATACTCCACCCGCACCAATTGTTTTAAACACTCCTACATTCCACGTACCATCAAGGACTGGAACTCACTACCCTCAGACATCCAAAGGACCACGAACATTGACACCTTCAAACTCCAAGCAACCAACTTTTTCCGCAACCAAGACTCAAGCAATAAGAACTAAACAAGCACAGTGCGCACCCCCCATCCTCCTCGCTTGGTTCCTTACGGAACGTTGAGGAGTATACCCGAAGAAGAAGAAGAAACGTACAGCATTTTGCAGTTGTATAGAAAAGACACTGTTTGTGCTAGGGCAGATGTTTTTATAACTTTATATGTCCACAATCAGTTTTTTGCACAAACAAAAATCAACTTATTTACTTGTCATAATTTCAATTTGTTATGACAATCGACATACCTGGGAAAGTCCAAGCTATTTTGTGTCATAAGTTACCATCATTTTATCATCCACTTGATATTAATTGTTATTCTTTTGCTTTACAGACACAACAAACTGAATGAGAAGATCAAGCAATACAAAAAGTTTGAAGAATTCCTCATGAAAGTACTAGACAACATTCCAGAAAGTAAGTATCATTTCAGAATTGTGCATTTGCCTTCCACTACATATTCCATTATGTTATTAAGAAAGATGTTTTTAGAGAATGATCTATGTTATTTTAAGTCGGATGATTATATATATATAAAGTACATGTAGTCTCTTGAATGTCAACAATTGTTTAACACTTTGAGTTGCTTTCTTCTATTCTTGTACAGGCGCTTGTTTGCCACATGTGCAATTTTGCACAAGGCAATCAGTAACAATTAACAGAAGGATTGTTTTTCTCAACACAATGGCTTTACAAAATTACCATTTTCCGGTCTTTTTTTTCTTCTCTTTGCCTCTTAGAGGTGTTTATTCAATATTCAAACAGTAACATAATTTTGCTTACAATTTAGCAAATCAATGGAACATCAATAATACACAAGTTATTTATTCAAATATAACTAAGCAAATTTGCAGGAAAATTCATATTTTGTACTTTCAAATGTTTGTTTATTTCTATTCTGTTAGTCATTTCTCTCTTAAATAAGTAAATCAAACTTAAATCTCTATTATCATACCCATACTTATTACGAAAAATAATCATTTTATAAATCGACCGAAAAGCAATCGTCATTATCAAATCGATTTCGGTTTGCAAGTTCATTTTGAGTAATAAAACAATATCTATCTCTATTCTAAGATTGAAAGCACGTAAAACTAAGTCCAAAGAAGGTTTCATTTGCCTTACATGAAATGAAAGCATGAAGCAAATCTTCAGTCTTTTTGCATTTTAAACAAAGGTCATCATTTGAGAGATCCTACTTGAACCGATTTTTACGAACTGGTAACATATTATATAAAAGCTTGAAATTAAATTCACGTAGACGAAAATCTTTTATCCCAATCAAATTCCTATTAAAAACAGAGGACCATTTAACGTCCTTCTGCAAGACATCTTCCCAATACAAACAACATTTATTTATTTTAATTTTGTTCAAAACTTATCATATTATACCACTGTTTACTACTCAAACGACTAACAGGCTTAACTGATTTTCCAAATACAAAGTGGGGGATAGAGAAATTATGGTCTTTGAAAACCAAAGGTACCCTATGCTTATCATTTATCCAAATTTTTGGAATTGATTTTTTTTCCGGTCTTGATTAGCTCCATAACAACCCTTTAAACACCAGGGGGGTGTTTCACAAAGATCCTAAGTAGAACTTAACACTAAGTTGGACTTAAAAAGTATGGACAGCCATTGGAGCCTTAAAATGAAATATATTCAAAAGCAGAAATTCAAGTATTTTAGACTTTTTATAAATTTTACATCAAGAACATGAAATTTCCTATGATAATAGAAAATATAAATGATTTGAATCAACATTTTATGCCATTTATAACAACTTTTACAAAAAGTTTTCAAGGGTGCTAATGGCTTTCCATAATTTTTAAGTTCAACTTAGAGTTAAGTTCAACTTAGGATCTTTGTGAAACACCCCCCTGTATAGATTAAACTTGTAATTGAAAGACTTAAATAGTCTTGAAGGCTTTGGTATATCTATCCGACAATAAATACAGTGTGGCGCAGGGAGTTTATTCGTGTGGCATATAAAGAATTAAGACATTTGTTAAAAATGACATGGTTGTAATCACAGAAGAAATGCATGAACAGACAAGGCAAGACATTCATGTTCGTTTGGCATCCGAGTGAAGTCAATTGGTGTTATGTCTTTATGTGTTCTATACGAGTCAATAAAGTAGCCAAGTTAGACGTGATGTTCAGGTTTACTGTGTATTTATTTACTCCATGTTTGCCGGGGTGTCTGCGGAGTGATACGTGCATGCATACGTTTACAATTGGTGCGTAGTGTGTTACATGTGAATACGCATGGTGAAATATAGTTCTGATCATAAGATATAACATCCCCCCTTCTAATAAAAATAAGCCTTTCTAGGTTTATCTTTAAAATGAGTTCCTGTAAGATGAAATAGTTCAATGAGTTCAAAAGTTCAGAGTTTGCTGTGTCCTGTTAGACTTTGGTAATGTAGACTTTGCGAACAGTCCTAAAATCAGCTCCTGACTAACTCAACTTTAATAACTTTGTGATAACACTTATCAAAAATGTAAAAGAATGAAACAGCCTATTTTAACATTATTGGATTGACAGAGCGAGGGTGACAATCCTATAGCAGATACCGTGGGATTATTCTGCCCACATTATAGTAATCTGCTTCCTAACATGAAAACTCACTAAAAACACTATTTCTATAAACACTATTGGATTGCCAGAGCGAGGGTGACAATCCTATAGCAGATACCATGGGATTATTCTGCCCATGACTTGGTAATCTGCTTCCTAACATAACTAGCCTATCTGCTTCCATCCTCTGTGCTTGATATTTCTTTTCCAAAACTAGCGGTAACGCGTTGGTGGCAAGATGTTGCTTCTCCACCTAGTTGACTGTGTTGTGGTCTGCGGTGCCTGTGGTGTTGCTGTAGCGCTTGGTTGTTGGGATGAATTCTGTCCAGAGGTTGTCCCTTGTTGTGGTGTCATCTGGTTGGTGGTGCGTGTATTGTTAGCGTTGTCATCTATTGCAGGTGCTGTTGTTGTACTTGCTGCGGGAGTTGCAGATGATGCTGTTGGTGTTGCTAGTGGTGTTGTAGGTGTTGCTACTGGAGTTGTAGGTGTTGGGCGGATGTGGACCCGGTTTCGTCTCAGCTGCCTGCCAGTCTCCGTCTCGATGATGTAGGACCTTGGAGTTTCGGCTTTGCTGATGATCTTTGCTGGGATCCATAATTTGGATATTGGGTCTTGAACATGCACATTTTGTCCATCAAGAAGCTCAGGTAAGTTTTGTGCATGTTTGTTGTAGTGCCTCTGTCCTTCTGCTTGGGCTGCTTCTAGCTTGGCTCTTGTCTCCTCTTGGTCAATAGGACCTTGAATCCTTGTTGGCAGAGTGGTTTTGTACTTCCTGCCATTCAGCATCTCTGCTGGGGATTTCATATCAGCCTTCAGTGGTGTTGCTCGCAAGGACAGAAGTGCCAGATGTGGATCTTCTTTCATTTCTCTACACTTGATCAGTGTTTTCTTTGCTGTCTGCACTTGTCTTTCCACAAACCCATGGCCTTTGGGATAGTATGGTGAGGAAGTCGTAATCGTGAACCCATACTCAGTGGCTAGCTTCTTGAATTCCTGAGAAGTGAATTGGGTTCCGTTGTCACAGATGATCTGTTCTGGTATCCCTTGTTCTGCAAATAATCCTCGAGCCACAGAAGTTATTGTTGTGGCTTTCAAGTCCTTCACCTTTCTCACGAATGGGAATTTGGAATAGTAGCAGACCAATATCAAATACCATTCTTGGTTTTCTGTGAACAGATCTACTCCTATGGTCTGCCATGGCCTGCTTGGGATGTGACTAGGTATCATCTCCTCCTTCTGTTGAGAGTTTCTGTACTTTTGGCAGGTGTGGCATGCAGTTACCGTTTTTTCTATGTCCTTGTACATGCCTATCCAGTACACTGCTGATTTTGCTCTGAGTTTGCATTTCTCCATACCTAGGTGTCCCTGGTGGATCTTAGTAAGGATCTCTTGTTGCATGGTTCGGGGTATGATTATTCGAGATCCTGCCATCAGTACTCCATTCTCCACTGATACGTCATCGCGGATGGCCCAGTATTCTCGAATGAGGGGTTGTACTTGGTGTCTCTTCTCTGGCCACCCCTGCGTGACTGTCTGGGCGAGTAGCTGGAGCTCCTCGTCTCTGCTGGTTTTGTCTCTGATTTCGTCCAGCTTGTTGTTTGTCACACTCACAATGTGATGGATCTTAACACTCAGTCCATCCATCTCATGTTTGTCATGTGGTGACAGTCTGGATAGAGCATCCGCCAGTAGTAGGTCCTTTCCTGGCTTGTAGGTGATGCTGTAGTCATAGCTCTGTAGTCTCAATAGTAACCTCTGCAGCCTGGCTGGTGCTTTAGTGAGGTTCTTTCTGTCTATCTGCTCAAGAGGGCGATGGTCAGATTCAATGATGAAACTTCGGCCATAAAGGTATGTATGGAATTTTTCTCAGCCGTATACTACAGCTAAGAGCTCTCTTTCGATGTTTGCATACCTTGTTTCTGCTGATGTGAGAGCTTTTGATGCAAAGGCTACAGGTCTGCCCTCTTGCATCAATGCTGCACCAACTCCTTTCATAGAGGCATCAACCTGCAATACTACTGGTTTGTGTCTGTTGTAGTACTGCAAAGTTGTCTCTTTGCTGATGAGTTGCTTGATTGCATTCAAGTCCTTGGTGTGTGAAGCACACCAAGCATATTCAGCGTCCTCTTTCATCAGTTCTCTGAGATTGGCAGTGTGATCGGCAAGCTTGGGTATGAAGATACCCATGTATTGTATGAGACCCAGGAAGCTTCTCAGCTCTTTCTTGTCTTTGGGAGCTTCAATGTGGTTGATCGCTTCCACTTTTGCAGGATCTGGCTTCACTCCGTTTGCAGAGTAGATCAACCCAAAGAACTTGCACTCATCCTCTTTGATCACACATTTATCTACGTTGAGCTTGATGCCTGCTCTCCTGGTCTTCTCCATAGCCTCGTGAAGATTGTAGTCATGTGTGGTTTCATCCTTCCCATAGATCTGTATGTCATCAGCTATCCCCACTGCTCCTTTGCAGCCTTGATATGTCTCGTCTATCTGTCTCTGAAAGACGTCTTGACTGACCCTCAACCCAAATGGAAGACGGTTGAATCGGAATCTCCCAAAGGGTGTATTGAAAGTGGTGAGCATAGACGACTCTTCAGTGATCTTTATGTTCCAATACCCGTTGCTGGCATCCAATTTACTGAAGACTTTGGATCCAGCCAATGAAGGTGTAATTTCTTCAAGGGTCGGAGTAGGGTAGTGATCACGTTTAAGCGCCTTATTCAGGTCTTTTGGGTCTAGACATATGCGAAGCTTGCCATTTGGTTTTTCCTTCACGACGATCGAGTTTACCCAGTCAGTTGGTTGTGTGACTTTAGTGATGATGCCTTTGGCTTCCATCTCCTCAAGTTGCATCTTCAGTCTTTCCCTCAACTCCAGGGGAACACGGCGAGGCGGGTGGACCACCGGTTGCACATTTGGATCAACTGTTATGTGGTATTGGTAGTCAAAGCAACCGACTGTGTCATCAAAGCATTCTGGGTACATATTGATCAACTCGGCTTTGCTTCTGATAGGAGGCCTGTCCTTTATTGGCATGTCTTTGTCGATTCTGGGTGATGATGTCACGACTTCAAGGTTCAGCGTTACAATTTTGAGCTTTCGACAGCTGCTTAGTCCGAGGATTGCAGGTCCTTCTGCTTTGACCACATAGAAGGTACAGTTAACCTCTTTTTCATTGTGTCTCCCTGCAATTGTTGCTTTGCCCAGTTGTGGAACAATGTGCTCTCCATATGCAGTCAGAATCACCTTACTGGGAGTGAGGATTCCGTCTTTGATTTTGTCAGCTTGTGCCATGTGCTCTGGAAACATCCTTCTATAGAGGCTGATAGGCAAAAGGTTACTCTGGGCTCCGGTGTCAACTTTTACCCTCAGATCGATGAATGTTCGTTTCTTGCCCACTTTCTTTTGAATTTGGATTGTACTGTATGCCTCATCATCCTCGTCGCTGTTCTTACTCTCCATCTCATGGACTTTGATCATGCCCACTGACAAGAATTCATCCTCTGATGTGTCATCTTCCTCTTGTTGAGCATGTATTTCTTTACGTTTGAATTTGTTAGCTTTCTTTCTATCACTCTTCTGGAATTGGGTCTTTCTGTCTGGTTTGCCTGACCTCCATTTCTTTTCCCAGTGATTAAGCCTTCCACACGCTCTGCATTCCTTCCCGAATGCTGGACATTTCTGTCGGTCGTCAAAACTATGAACCAGTCCACAATTTCTGCAAGTTTGTTGGCTCTTTTGCCATGGCTGCTTTGAGACAACATCTATCTTGCTGGAGGCCTGGGGCGAGAGTGTGGCCATCTGCTTTTTCGTCGCTTCGTGTGCTCTAGCGGTGTCTGTTGCATCTTTCAACTTGAGAGCATCCTTGCCTATGAGCATCTTTTGGACTTCTGGATGCACACATCCCCATATGAATTGGTCTACAAGCCTCTCTTCCTCATCTTTGAATTTGCATTTACTTGCAACATTCTTCAGCCTGGCTAGGAAATTGTCAACTGTTTCTTGTGGCTCTTGCCTGAGGCTCTGAAATTCATATCTACGGATCCTGTGATTTGATTTAGGCTCTAGATGTATTTCGAATTTTTCTAGGACTTTTATTGGATCATTGCAGTCGGGCTCTGGCATGTCCCAACTATTGTACAGGTCTAATCCCCTTTCTCCAGACCATAACAGGATATAACTGACCTGTTCCTCAGTTGTTGAACCTTTCAGGAAGCTCTTGAATGCCAGTTGACTTTTCTGTTTGAATTTCTTGAATGCTTCCACCACATCGTCGGCGTCCCAGTTCATCGCAGGATGAAGATTCATTGCGGCTGCAGCACTGGCGGCCGCCATCTTGGATTTTTCGCCGGAGTCCGAAGACGCTGACGATCGATGCTAGAAATGTCAATTTTCGAGCATATTTAGTTCCTGAATCACAACAAAGGCACTGTTTTCTGGTTATGGTTTACCGCTGCCACCATGTTATGTCTTTATGTGTTCTATACGAGTCAATAAAGTAGCCAAGTTAGACGTGATGTTCAGGTTTACTGTGTATTTATTTACTCCATGTTTGCCGGGGTGTCTGCGGAGTGATACGTGCATGCATACGTTTACAATTGGTGCGTAGTGTGTTACATGTGAATACGCATGGTGAAATATAGTTCTGATCATAAGATATAACAATTGGTATCTTGTAGGAAGAAATTCCTTAAATGTTTGAGCATCTCACTACTGCAACTAGTGTAAAGCAGGGATAGTGAATGGATAGAGACACTTAAAGTAACTTTTATTATTACTATCATTATTCTTTTTGTTAATACAGACTACTTGGAAGTTAACGATGACATGTTGAGAAGCATCATGGACAGACATCGGACGCTGAGCTTTACCAACGATTCCCTGGTCAACAGAGTCCAGTCCATGTATGACGAGGTGGATGAGAACAACCTTCACCTAGACGAACTCAAGTACAAACACGATCAAAGCATACTGGTAAGAGTCCATTTAAAAAAAAAATGATTATGTGCCAATCATAAGAGTGTTAATGGTTATACAAACAGATTTACATTGGAAGAATAATGGATTTGACGATTTTAAAAGTTCTTATGTTACAGTCATGCGGCACGTTTTTGTCTCCACATCGTCCAAATTCTTAACAGTGATTATTTCTTCGGGAATCAGTTTCAGGCATTTTATCAATTTGACCCCCAAAACCTGGTATTGACAATAATAAACTACAAGTTTTAAGTTGTGACAGTACAATAATAAGGGCTACTGGCACATGTTCAATTAACGTACTTCACAGGAGCACTTATTCAACAACATTTATTCTTGATTTCATCTAACTTGACTGTATTTTTTATGCATGATATATAAAGCAGGTGAAAACACCATATAAACCATTAGCTACTTCATATTTCTTTCTATTTTTCTGACATGAATTATCGATTGCTGTGCTAACTCATGCACGCAAAATGTGAGGTCTATCAATGTATGTCAAAATACCATTACAATTCAAAAAATTTAAATCAACCCCCATACAAGCATACGAGAGCCTGTTGACTTCATACCGTCACTTCGTTGCATGAAAATCAATTTGCAAGTCCGCCAATTAACTACCCTCACACTGCTCGAGTCAAAACACCTGCCTGACTTCCTCCAATCATTTAGATATCTCCTCCTTTTCCTGCCGTCATAAAACCTCATCAATATGATGACACCTCTTGCAGGTGTTGTTCACTGTGGCAGCCATTTTGTTTCTTTGTAGCTCTGCCTTGCTCTGACTGTAACTCAAAAAATCTACTTGTATATTTTGAGCGCAATGAAGATTAAAATATAAAGAAATTAATTAAAATTCCAATAAATGTGTTGTTGTGATCTGTTTCAGAATACAAAATGTAAAAGATTGTTTATAGCGTAAAGTGATTAAAATTTATATTCATCATCTTTAGTGGATATTTATAGCCTTACATCGTGATTCATCATATGGTCCAAACATCTCCATGCTATATCTCTTTTTTAGTACAAAAAGGGCTTTTCACATTTCATATGAAGATTCTCGCACCTCCCCGTAATAACCTTAGATAATCAGCTATCCAGTCTAGCAGGGAACTGCAGTTTTCATGCAAGTTCACGAGCATTCTCGCTCATTTCTCTGCTTGAAAGATTGAAATATCCTGTGAGATTCTCTCATGTCACATGGATGAATCATTGCATGAATTCTATTTTGACCTTTATGTGACCTTTGACCTCTGTGCTCTTCACAATCAGGTGATCAACAAGGACCTAGCAGAGATGCAGCATTTGCAGGAGGAGAGGGTTGATATGAATGCAGAGCTCGAGGAGGTGATCTTCAATGATGCCTTCTCTTACAGAGACCATGTGAGTTAGCTAGAAGATGCATGTTATTTTATATGTGAGAAACAGAAACTAGAAGTAAAAATGATTTTATGAATGATCTGGTGTCGTATTAGTACAGTGAAGCTAAAGCAAGTGTAATATATGACTACTGTTATCATATTAAGTCCGGAAAACCTCATAAATGACAAAACTCCCACCCCCTTGACAACTACTACCGAGATAAGGGCATGTACCCTTACCCCAAGACAGTTCTTCATTTGATGTCTGGTTGCAGATTTCAAAGCATTCAATATCAATCATTATTTTTTTTTATATTCTGACTATTGTGATTAATATACATTTTTTTTCAATCATTCTCTTATTATTATTTATCTGTGTCATTGTTGCTGTATTGACACCATTGACATCATTATCATCATGGTTATCATGATCATGATAATCATCATATCTTAATCATCATTATTTGTGACATTTATAACTATTACTGTATTTATTTTCATCATCATCATTCCCATATTTTTCCCATTTCATTTCCTAGAGTGAGACTTTGGGTAGGATAAAAATGGCAATCAACAATCTGGTGGATAAGTGTCACAAGAAACATGACGAACCTCTCGAGACGTTAGACTATGAAGAGAAGCTTCACTTGATCATGGTAAGATGACAACCTCTTTGAAAGGGAATTACTTGGCCCATTATTGCAAGAAACCACCACAACCATATATGTCTGTTGATATTTCCAACCAACCGATGTTAAAGCCACATTTCGTAACATATATATAGTTTGCAAATGAAGTCCATGAACCTATTCTTATGATACTTTCTTACAACAATCCCCTGCACTCATATAAATTTAGTTCTTTGTTTAAGCCAACATTTTACTTAGCATTTAGCTTGGCTAAGTAAATTGGTTAAGTCATATTCAGATCACATTGCACAATGTATTTCCAAATCAGATTCAAATCTCATTTTAATATTTATGATACATTTGATCAATCTGCAGTACTGGTATATACATTTTTTATTGCCATCATATATTTGTTGTTTTCTCTTAAAGTATTAAAGTTAATGATGTGAAAGATATTCATTTGTTTTTTTTTCACTTTCAGAACTTTGTAGTTGATAAGATCCATGTAGAGAGGATGGCCAGGCAAGGTTTTGTTTTATCATCCGCATCATCTTCAGGCAAACGAGAGAGGACGAAAGCAAAACAAGAGCAAACATGAGAGTGCTCTCTTTCAGGTGACCTTTTGAAAAGACTATTTTAGATATCAAAGACACTTTGTTTGTGTATGTCCGCTGTAATTGGGAGTGTGACTGTATCATCTTGTTTATGTTGAGGGAACAAGTTATGATACAGGCTTAATGACGAGATCCGTGATACAGAAGGGGCAGTGTATCATTGGCATCAGGATTGGAGCAGTGAGATCAAAAGGAGATAAGAAGAGCAGAATTTAGTCCATCTACATGTAAATGCTAAGTCATTGTGGGCGAAGCAGATAATGTAAATTTTGTAAGCATCAGTTTATTTTTTATTTTTTTTATTTTATTTTTGCACGGCACCAACTTCAGCCAAAGGCTGTTCTTCTGTTGGTCCGTGCATTCATTCGCAATGTGTATTATATGCATTGTATAGAATGTTTATTACATGCATTTGATGTTGTGTGTCTGTATTAATTAAGGGCACAAGCATGTGAATTCCCTTCCCATCAAATTAATATTTCATTTGCTAATCTTCTTCTGGGTCTGTGACGAAACAAATTTTGTGCTAACACCCTTCTGTTAAGAATGATGAGGGGTCCTGGAAATGGTCTGATTTGTCTTAAATGAAACTGCTGCCATTTAGTTTACTGGGAGAGTAGCAAAATACCTACTAGTAAGCTATGTAACATATGATTAAGTCTTGGTGTGAAACAAATTTATAGACCTATGCAAACGTTTTACAAATATTCTTGGTATTAAATGAAATTGAATTTATACGATTGATTGTTTACTATATTCTAATTTAATTTGGAACATAGAAACAAGATTTCAGAATTATGGCCTCCAAATCAAATCTTCTGTTACATTATGATGTCCTGCCTTTCCGGGATAGAACAAAGATGACAGACATCAACATTTCCTGAATAGATTTTTATGTTTTTCAAATTAACTTATCATTACCCAATCTATGTAAGAGAAAACTAAAGCACCCCTTGAATTGAGTTAACATATAATAAAGCAGTTTTGTGTTTGTTTACAGGAAAGTAGTGATTTAGATTCTACAATAATAACTGAAGGAATCTAATCATACCATATTTGATTTTTTTAAATTAATTTTATTTATTTATATTAACATCGTTTTCATGTAACTGAGCAAAATTCATAGTTCTAATGAAGTGATCAAAATGCATGAACAAAGGTATACTGATATCATTGAAATTAAATATTCTTTGAATATATTAAATGTCAAAATCATGAATCATTGAAGAGATCTTTGGACAATAATTTAGCTCATATATGTATGAATTTTTGCCTTGCACTTGTAACTTGAAATTATAATATATATATATATTGTTAATGACCACTTTGCTGTCTTGTTTTGATAAGCATACATTTAATCATGTTTCAGCGATTGCACCTTGCTCATTATTGAGAATTAGGAGATTGACAGAGCTGTATTTTGGGGTAAATAACGTTGTCCTCCTTTTAAGATATTTTCAGGAGCCAACATAATTTTCTGACATACTCGTAGCCAAGTTTTGATGTTAAACGTTACAAAAAGATTATGCATTAAGAGCAAACTTAAACTATGGTATGCATATCATGTCAATGTAAAACTCTTGCCAGTACTGAATTGTGAATTTTTATATGTGTATGTAGAATGTTTTAAATATGTGTTCATGCATCTCTCGTGCATATTCTTTCTTACGCACTTTGGTGTAAAGCATGCAATTTACACAGTTAAGTGACTTTTGAGCTATGACTTTATACAGGGATCATTTTGATTGAGAAACGAGAGAAAGCTCATTTTACCTCATATTTTGCCACAGCCCAGTCCGATTAGACCTTCTGTAAAGTTTTCTCACTCTTGAGACCGATGGCCTGCTAGATGGAGAGCTGACATGACCAACATATTGGTCTTGCTGGACTCCTGTCAATTTTTCTGATGGTTTGGTTCTTAGGCTGGTGGTCTGTTTAAAAGAACAGCCACTCTCTCTCTGATTGAATAACAACCACAGAAATTTGAATGTTATCACTGTGACTAGTGGAATTGAACAGCCGTACATACCCTGTATTTCAGTATTTGTCTGGTGAAAAGCCCCCTTATGGACTATTTTGAACATGTCTATCACAAATGATCAAGAAGCCTGCATGAAACTCTGCCCACTTCTGGACGATTCCCGCATGTTTGAGATCATATCTTTATTTGATATTAATTTGTATATATTTTTTGTATGTGTTATATGCAAAAATAAAGTTATCACTATTTAATATTTTTTATATTTTAACGAGTTAGTTTGTGAATGAAGGAACATGGAAACAGGGTCAGACAAACAGGGAGAGAGAAAGAGAGGGAAGAGAAGAATAGAGAGAGAGGAAGAGAGAGGGGAAGAGCAAAGGGGAGAAATTCCTATGGAGTGGAAGGGAAGAAAAGAAATAAATGTGACATATCCTAAAATAATATAATGTTTAAAACTAGAGATGGCGCTAGACCATTTCAACACACGGCTTCTTTGAGGGCTGAATGTTGCCCTGTACGCGCATATTTTTTTCACACAACTGTTTAGCCACTTCAGTCAAATATACTGTGCAAACGACTAGAGACAGAGTCTAGCATTACCCTTGGCAGTTTTGTTGGATTGCTGGAGCTGCGTGTACCGTTATTTGTTTCGGGTTAAATCTATCCTCTCTTCTCTTTCATTATGTATTTCTGTGTTCTCCTTCAATCTATCCTCTTCTCTTTTGTCATGTATTTCTTTGTTTTTCCTTCAATCTATCCTAGCGATCAGTTCTCCTCAAGTTCGTTATTTATTTCTGTTGTTCTCCTTTAATTATTACTAACTAGCTCTTCTCTTTTGTTTTATGTATTTCTTTGTTTCTCCTTCAATCTATCGATCCTTTTCTCCTTCGTCATCTATTTCTTTGTTTCAGCCGGATAATCTGATAGATTCCCTTTCTCCTTCTTTATGTATTTCCCTGTTTTTCCTTAGTCTAGATCTATGATCCTCTTAGCTCTTCAATTATGTATTTGTATGTTCTTCCTTTGACTTATCCTCTTCTCTTTCCTTATGTAATTCATTGTTTTTCCTTCTCCATATCCTCTCCACTATCCAGGGCCCTGGGAACGATTAAAAAAAAAAAAAAAGCGTCATTTGTGACTGTCGGCTGTGTGACAATTTCGTACACGAAGCATAATGATATACATTAAATATATCAGACAAATTTTTAGTCTCCTCAAGGGTTGAAGAAATTTGGCTGTCTGGTGATCAAATTCTTTAGAATAAGCTGAACAATAAACGATGGTCAGTGTTTCATTAACAGACCAATTTATAATTATCTTTGATATAAACATGTTTAATTGTGACAGCCTACTTTATTCTGTACAAGTTATTGTAGTTCCATCGTTTATCCCTTCGTAATACAAAATCGAAACTGGATATACTAGATATGATTTCCAACATGTGTGTAAGTAAGTTAATTGCTACAAGTTTTACTTTGATTCGCATAATACATGAATACCTCCATAGATCTTTCCCGAGAATAAACAACCTGATATGATCATATGATATAAGGTACTACACTGTTCAATGTAATTGGTTATTTTTTTCTGTAACATACGACAAAATAGTTTGGACTTTCAAATCTGTACAAAGCATGAAACATCAAAAGAGTATGGAACATAATTATGATCGCGGTTGGTTTAAAATCAATTATATTAATTGCTACTTCAGTAGTGCAAAGCCAGGGTGTCGCCAGAAGAGCGTGTGGGATGTGACACTCCATCCCCGTCAGCATATCCAGTCGGCAAATTTATTTATATAATTTATTTTAAAACCTTGCTGGCAACTCCCAACAACTTGATGACTTTTATTTTCTTCCTTATAAATTGTTTTGCAAATTTGTCAACAAATTAGAATATCTGATTAATTGTATTCTCTTTTTGTTTGTTAACAAATTTATGACAAAAGTCACCCCCCCCCCCCCCCTCCACTCCTGCCCTTCTAGCGACACTCCTTGCACATAACAGGATCACCACGGGAAGGTAGCAGCATGACCCCGTGTTAGTAAAATAATAAAATGAGAAAGAAAAAACATTGGCGAAATAATATCAATGGTAATTTTTGTTAATATAATCAGAGACCTCTGTTGGAGAAACGAAAGCTGTTGATGATGGAGAAATACATATTGATAAATACATATTGAATGAATACGAATTAAATTGAAAACTATATAATGTGGATGATTTATTGATTATCAAATTGAAAGGTTGCTATACCTCTGGTAAAAGCAGCAGCATCAGAGGAAAAGGCCGCATCATTGGCAGCAACAGTGGAAGCAGTATTGCATGGCGGCAGTGGCAACAGCAGTGGCAGCAGCGGCATTGGCAGCGGCGGCGACAGTGGCAGCAGCAGCAGCAGCAGTACAGTGGCAGCAGTAGCGGCAGTGGCAGCAGCCGCAGTGACAGCAGCAGTGGCAGCAGTGGCAGCAGCAGCGGCAGCAGCAGCGGCGGTGGCAGCAGCAGCGGCAGCAGCACCGGCGGTGGCAGCAGCAGTGGCAGCAGCAGCAGTGGCATCAGCGGCAGTGGCAGCAGCAGCGGCGGTGGCAGCAGCAGTGGCAGCATCAGCAGCATTGTACGGCAGCAGCATTGTATGGCAGCAGCATTGCACGGCAGCAGCAGCAGCATTGCATGACGGCAGCAAAAGTAATGGCAGCAGCGACAGGAGGAGGAAGACGAAGAGAAGGAGTAAGAGGAGCTACAGGGAGGAGGAGAATAAGTGGTGTTGTAAGATTAAACTCACTAGACCACCAATAGTACACATGTATAGTAAAAGGTAACAAATTCACACAAGAGTATCTTACATTTAACGAAACAAAAAACAAAACAAATCAAAATATTTATCAAACTAATGACAGGTAATAACAAACAAAAAACATCTCATATATGTTACTCAAAATGCAAAAATAAGTAACTCAAAAAAATAGAAATAAAATACATTTGCGGTATTAGCAGTTAGTATCATAAATAAAGAAAACAATATTTGTATCCAATGTACAAAATTTTCATATGATGCACAATTTAGAGCAAAACATAATGTTATTTGTAGCACAAGATACTGGTAAGAAAAATAGCAGCATTTGTGTTATTTTAATAACTGGAAATCAAAGCTGTGGAGATGAATGTGGAAGAAACAAAAACAGTCGACGTGATTATTATATGCATTGAATGAAAAATAAAACGGAAACAATTTAGTACAAGAATGATATACAGAAGGAATAATAAATGTAACTCTTATTGTCATATATTATTTGATATATATTTCTTTATTGTCAATTCAAATATTGGTTCATGTATGTATCTGAAATTATCTTTTTTTCATTATTATCAACTCAGTGCAGTTCAGCCTAAAGGCTACAAATTTTCAGTATTCTAAACCATTCAATCAATCTTTTTCAATTATGATAGAGGTATTGTAAAGTTGTAGTAGTCTGTGTCGTGATTTCGAGAAAAGTTGTAGTTCCAGTAAGAATACACATATCATGTATTAAACTTTAATATCTTGATGCAAATCATCGCATAATCTACATTATAGAACACATCAAACTGCTGAGCTCATAAATATAAATTTGCAACTACCGTGTTTCATACTGGGTTGTTTGTTACTCACAAAACCTGGTTAAAAATCAAGTTTAACACCGTCTGTACTACAGGAAACGATTGTTCTCAGCCCGTTTTACTATGTTGCTCCATCGTCACCCCCGTCGTCGCGGTGATCAATGTCGCCATCACATCTGTCGTTTGCACCTGAATATTAAACACATCTCAATATCGATAATGCATGACATTAAGACAAGTCCAAGGTGTTTTATAATTTGTTGTCCCGTTCGTTACCAAGAATAGAGAGAAATACACAAAATATCAACATTATGATAGTCATTAATTAATTCTTATTTAGTCTTATAACAGTTATAGTGCTATCAACTTCATAATTATTGGGTATACTACACTATAAGGATGTTGATAATGCTGGTAACGTATGGGGAAAAAAAACCTTTAACTTGCTCATTAGATCGTCCCTCTCTCAGTATATTTCAATCTAAGAAAACGTTGAATAAACATGCTAGAATGTATGTTTGATATTTTATCGTAACAGTATCCCCTACTTGTGTTATCATGCAAATCAAAATCAATATTTCCATTTATCTAAATCTTGCTTGATGGAAATGATAGAAAAAAATAGTATTTCATGAAAGGAATTGGCCTATGATGATTTATTGCCTGTGCAAACCGTAAAGAAGCAAATGTAAGTTTTTCCATCATATGATAAA
Source organism: Strongylocentrotus droebachiensis (assembly GCA_035222895.1). NCBI lineage: Eukaryota > Metazoa > Echinodermata > Echinoidea > Camarodonta > Strongylocentrotidae > Strongylocentrotus > Strongylocentrotus droebachiensis. The sequence continues at coordinate 360,704 of JAVYIG010000924.1, forward strand.
CTAAATCAATTAAAAACTGTTATCACCTACCTGTGACATAATAGTAGTATATCTTACCTGTGATTTCATAGATTATTGACGAAACATGTGAAAGATGGAAGGACGATTTGTTGCTCAGTGGATACTAGTTTGTTGCCCAAGGTCGTGGTAGACACTGGTAGATGAAAGGCGACTCGTTGATGACGAGTGATTGTTGACCAAGGTAGCAATAGGTGAAAAATGCAATATATTTCCTTACGAATGAAAGACTATTGACCAAGCCAGTGGTAGATGGATGGCGACTTGTTGCTCGTCGGAAGGTAGATTGTTGACGAGGCAAACGTTAGATACAATGTGTGTTGTTACATAACGAAGCTAGTGATATATGAAAGGTGAATAGTTGCATGGCGGATCATCGCGGATGGAAGATGTTTGACCAAACAATTAGTGGTAGATGAAAGGTGAGTTGCTGCATGGCGGATGGAAGATCGTTGAAGATGCTAGCAGTAGATGGAAGGTGCGTAGTTAGATAAGGAATAGTACATTATTAACGAAGCTAGTGATAGATGAAAGGTGAGTTGCTGCATGGCGGATGGAAGATCGTTGAAGATGCTAGCAGTAGATGGAAGGTGCGTAGTTACATAAGGAATAGTACATTATTAACGAAGCTAGTGATAGATGAAAGGTGACTTGTTGCACGGCGGATGGAAGATTGTTGAAGGTGCTAGCAGTAGATGGAAGGTGCGTAGTTACATGAGGAATAGTACATTATTAACGAAGCTAGTAATAGATGAAAGGTGACTTGTTGCACGGCGGATGGAAGATTGTTGAAGATGCTAGCAGTAGATGGAAGGTGCGTAGTTACATGAGGAATAGTACATTATTAACGAAGCTAGTGATAGATGAAAGGTGACTTGTTGCACGGCGGATGAAAGATTGGGGAAGATGCTAGCAGTAGATGGAAGGTGCGTAGTTACATGAGGAATAGTACATTATTAACGAAGCTAGTGATAGATGAAAGGTGACTTGTTGCACGGCGGATGAAAGATTGGGGAAGATGCTAGCGGAAGATGAAATGCGCGTAGTTACATGAGGAATAGTACATTATTAACGAAGTTAGTGGTAGATGAAAGGTGACTTGTTGCACGGCGGATGTTAGATTGTTGACGAAGGTAGCGATAGACGGATGGGCGAATTGTTGCTCCACGGATGTTAGATTGTTGACGAAGCTAGCGGTAGACGGATGGGCGAATTGTTGCTCCACGGATGTTAGATTGTTGACGAAGCTAGCGGTAGACGGATGGGCGAATTGTTGCTCCACGGATGTTAGATTGTTGACGAAGCTAGCGGTAGACGGATGGGCGAATTGTTGCTCCACGGATGTTAGATTGTTGACGAAGCTAGCGGTAGACGGATGGGCGAATTGTTGCTCCACGGATGTTAGATTGTTGACGAAGCTAGCGGTAGACGGATGGGCGAATTGTTGCTCCACGGATGTTAGATTTTTGACGAAGGTAGCGGTAGACGGATGGGCGAATTGTTGCTCCACGGATGTTAGATTTTTGACAAAGCTAGTGGTAGATGGATTGGCGAATTGTTGCTCCACGGATGTTAGATTGTTGACGAAGATAGTGATAGATGGATTGGCGAATTGTTGCTCCACGGATGTTAGATTGTTGACGAAGCCAGTGGTAGACAAAATGTGTGTTGTTACATGAGGAATAGTACATTATTAACGAAGCTAGTGGTAGATGGATTGGCGAATTGTTGCTCCACGGATGTTAGATTTTTGACAAAGCTAGTGGTACATGGATTGGCGAATTGTTGCTCCACGGATGTTAGATTGTTGACGAAGCCAGTGGTAGACAAAAGGTGTGTTGTTACATGATGAATAGTACATTATTAACGAAGCTAGTGGTAGATGGATTGGCGAACTGTTGCTCCACGGATGTTAGAGTTTTGACAAAGCTAGTGGTAGATGGATTGGCGAATTGTTGCTCCACGGATGTTAGATTGTTGATGAAGCCAGTGGTAGACAAAAGGTGTGTTGTTACATGATGAATAGTACATTATTAACGAAGCTAGTGGTAGATGGATTGGCGAATTGTTGCTCCACGGATGTTAGATTTTTGACAAAGCTAGTGGTAGATGGATTGGCGAATTGTTGCTCCACGGATGTTAGATTGTTGACGAAGCCAGTGGTAGACAAAAGGTGTGTTGTTACATGATGAATAGTACATTATTAACGAAGCTAGTGGTAGATGGATTGGCGAACTGTTGCTCCACGGATGTTAGATTGTTGACAAAGCTAGTGGTAGATGGATTGGCGAATTGTTGCTCCACGGATGTTATATTGTTGACGAAGCCAGTGGTAGACAAAAGGTGTGTTGTTACATGATGAATAGTACATTATTAACGAAGCTAGTGGTAGATGGATTGGCGAATTGTTGCTCCACGGATGTTAGATTTTTGACAAAGCTAGTGGTAGATGGATTGGTGAATTGTTGCTCCACGGATGTTAGATTGTTGACGAAGCCAGTGGTAGACAAAAGGTGTGTTGTTACATGATGAATAGTACATTATTAACGAAGCTAGTGGTAGATGGATTGGCGAACTGTTGCTCCGCGGATGTTAGATTGTTGAAGAAGCTAGCGATGGATGGATGGGCGAATTGTTGCTCTACGGATGTTAGATTGTTGAAGAAGCTAGCGATATATGGATGGGCGAATTGTTGCTCCACGGATGTTAGATTGTTGAAGAAGCTAGCGATAGATGGATGGGCGAATTGTTGTTCCACGGATGTTAGATTGTTGAAGAAGCTAGCGATAGATGGATTGGCGAACTGTTGCTCCACGGATGTTAGATTGTTGCTCCACGGATGTTAGATTGTTGACGAAGCTAGAGGTAGATTCAAAAAGACTTGTTGCTCGGTCGATTATAGATGATATAAATGATTATTTAACTGTAAATAATGGCATGTACAATTTCATGTAGGATTACAAAATAAAGGTCATTCAGCTGAACAATTCGTCATCAATATCCCCTATAAGTGTCATTACTGTAGTGAGAAGAGTACAATAATCCAACAACTATAAGAAATATAATACCGTGATTTCAGATTACTTAGTTTTGGCTTCATAAATAATTTAATAAAATAACCCGCCATAGTTGTAACAGAGATCTAAGGATGTACTTGTCGATAATCAAGTTCTATAAGGTAAATCTGTTGCTCCACGGGTTTAAAAATGGTGGTGGTGGAAGATAACGTGATGAACGGTTGATTGTAGGCAAAGATGGGGGTGAATGAGCAAAGACGGATAATTTAGACGAAGGAAGTGGTAGAAGAAAACTAGTTGGTTGATACACTAGTGATGAGAGTGGTTGATGAGGGTTATCATTGACGACGGGAGTGGTTTAAGAAAACCTGACGGACGTTAAGATTGTTATCATGGGGGGTTGACGAAGATGGTTTGGTGAAGGCCATCGTTGACGAAGGCAATGATGGAAGAAAACTTGATGGGTGATGGATTATTGACAAGGGTGGTGAACGAAGTTGATTGTTTATGAATTTTGATTGTTGACAAGAGTGGTTGACAAAGTTGATTGTTGCTGAGGGTGGCTGGTGAAGACCCGGGGTGAAGATCATTGTTGACGAAGATAGTGGAAGAAAACTTGACGGAAAACAGATTGTTGACGAAGGAAGCGGTGGAAGAAAACTTGACGGATGATACAGTGTTAACGAAGGTCGTCGACGAAGTAGGTTTATGACGAGGGTGGTTTATGAGGGTGGTTTACAAAATTGATTGTTGATGAGGATGGTTGGTGAAGGTCATTGTTAACGAAGAGAGTGGGCGAAGAAAGCTTGATGGATGTTCAGATTGTTGACAATGGTGGTTGACGAAGTTGATTGTTGACGAGGGTGGTTGAAAAAGATGATTGTTGACGAAGGTTATTGACGAAGGGAGTGATGGAAGAAAACTGGACGGATGATACATTGTTAACGAAGTTGTTCTACGACGTAGGTTTATGACGAGGGTGGTTTACAAAGTTGATTGTTGATGAGGGTGATCAGTGTAGATCATTGTTGACGAAGAGAGTGGGTGAAGAAAACTTGACGGACGTTAAGAGTGTTAACAATGGTGGTTGACGAATTTGATTGTTGACGAGGGTGGTTGAAAAAGATAATTGTTGACGAAGGTTATTGACGAAGGGAGTGATGGAATCAACCTTTTTCATATCATTTCATTTTTAATTTATACACGGTCACTCTCTCAGCCTATCGGTTGATTTTCAGAAAGTCCGTGACCGAATAAAAAATATACAAATTATATCACAAAACAAAATCCGGTAACCAAAGATAACAAAACATAAAAATATGCAAAATAATCGAATCAAATCAACAACTAAAAATAAACAAAGAAAACATGAATTATTATAATGTCCAAAATACAAATTAACAATAATGAATAAAAATAAATAATTAACATAGATGTGTATTGTAAACCGAGAGTCTGATTGACTCTCCTCCCTTGACGGATGATAATAGATGTTAACGAAGCGAAGATGGTTGACGAAGTTGATTGTCAATAAGGACGGTTTGTGAAGGCCATTGCTGACGAAGATGGAGAAAGAAGAACGCTTGGTAGATGATTACTGTTGATGAGGGCTCATGACGAAAGTGTTTATTGACGGAGGGAATGGTAGAAAAAACTTGGCGGAGACAAGATAACATTTTTCCATTTCTTTTCTGTGTCCATATCTTGGCGTCCCAATCATGCCAAAAGAAATGTACATGCCATAGTCTAACTATGTACCTATCAAGCTCCATGGTCTGACACGGGTTCTGATACTAATACCTATCATGTATACCACTAGATCTAAGGATAGAAGATTCCGTTTCTTGATTGTCGTTTTTTATCGGACAATGTTTTTCTCCATCATCCTGGGTAATATGTTCTGCTGATTCTATTTCTAGTGCTGTTAGAGCAATGTCTTCTATTCTTAAATATCAAACATAGCCCATGCTCTTATGAATTCCTTAAAACAATCATACGCTAACGATATATCCCCTAGTTGCATAATATCATTCTATCAATTCTCTCTTCTATCCTAAATCTCCCATTTTCACCTTTGTCCTTTCTTCCATATTATAATCCATATCATATATGTCATAGTTTTTGTTCCTTTGATCATGTTCATACTTTATTAATTCTAATCTTTACCAATGAATCATAGAACATACTTATTCTACTCTCTGTGCGCTCTGTCTAACTTGCTGTCATCTTCCAGTATTCTTTTCAATTATATGATTCTTATTTTTAATGTTTAACTACCTATATCATTTTTAACTTAAAATAAGTATCTTCTACATCTACACTGCTGCTATATTCACGTAAAATATAATAGTGCTATCATGTATTACACTAAAATACTACTGTCTTCTATTTATAACAAAATAATTCCAAATGATTTTTAGATCTAATCTTCCACCAATAATTCAACTTCTCCGCTCCACATTGCCTCACTGTCGGTCCATCTAATTTATAGAATCAGTCAACTAATTAATAATATAAATTATGAAAATATGATAATGGTATCAATATCATAACACAACAATAAAAATGATAATAAAAGTAATAACAATAAAATATTAGTTATTAATTGCGTTATACGACAAACCAGTAAATTATAACAATTATTATAACTCCTGTTGCTTAATAGTAGCCTAGATCTTTATAAAACGGTAGTTTGTCTAGACATCTAAAGAGTTAATCAATTTCATGCTCAATTTTAATGTTAAGCTTTGTATGCATGATTACTCGTCAATGACCATATTCTAATCCATTTAGTGTCTTTGTTGATTGCTTCATCTCTTGATAATTTTAACGATAAATAAAGTCAACAACTAGCCTAAGGTCTATGATCTTATCACGTGCATGGGAGTGTGGGACTTTAAGGTTTTGAGTTGTTATTACTTATTACTACAATATTGTCAACAATAATGACGAAATGTATAAAAGTGTACGGCAATGGTAATGCAGAATATAGACCTACACTTAGTATGTCAAAAGAAATTGTACAAGATCAAAGTAATGAAAACTTACCGCGAAAACTTACCAAATGGATGTGGCAATGATGTAAAATGCTATTGTTCACCATGCAACAAACGAAAACGACAAAAACGAACGAACGAACGAGCGAACGAAAGAAACGAGCGAAAGATCAAACGGGAGAACGAAGTGCAGACGAACGAATGAACGATAACGAACGAACGATTTAACGAACGAATATCGTTGACAAAGTATCAATTTGAACGAAAATTTCACCCGCCGAAATTTTCGGAAAATTTTTCGGAAAAAAGACAGTTTTGCCGCCCGACTAGCGACTTTACGGAGACGTGTCTATCGAAAGAGTCACATAACTCTTGGCACACAAGAAACATTCTCTCAATCAACAACTAAAAATGGATACCCATAGGTGGCAACGCAACAATCTTCTTGATATGAAACCATAAATTTTGAAGAGATAGGTTAAGATCGAGCTTAAGTCAGGCGCCTACAAGGGACCTATCAATTTGCCTAACTGACTTACACTACGAATCCTGGCATTAAACCTAGCCTTATGACCCATCTCAATAAATTTCACAGTTCCATTAAGATCATTAAGTGATATTGCTGTATTGTTCTACAGGTATTACTAACTTTGTTCAGTATCAGCATTCTCAGGTCCCATTTGTCCTAGTTGATAGGCTGGCAGTGATGATAATCCATAAAAAGATCCATCCAAAACATAAAATTCAGCTCCGCTAACAACTTGGGATCCATGAACAAAATCCTTCTCCAAAGCTCCACAAATATTCTCCTTTCTGCAAGTTTTCATAAATAATCAATTCTATATTGATAAGGCTGGCCGCTGGCAGGGATGATAATCCATAAAAGATCCATCCATAAAATTCAGCTCTGCAAACAACTTGGGATCCGTAAACAAAATCCTTCTTCAAAGCTCCACAAATATTCTCCTTTCTGCAAGTGCTCATGAATAATCAATTCTATAGTGATAAGTCATCGGTGGTAAAACTATTGATAAAAGTTAACCTTTGTCTCGGCAAGCCACCTGCCCAGCGCAGACCTATCAACAAACCTCCCGAAAGGTTCGGATTAGTCAGGCCGACACTGCAGCTCGGGCAAGCTCTGGCGTGAACAAGATCAAGATAATGAGAGTTGTCACTTCAGTTGTGTCACCTGCAGACGATGAAAGTTTTAAAGAAATGTCCATCTATGTCTATGAAAGTCTTGTTGTCCACCGGTACAATGTCTCAAGATCACCGTCACATGCCACCTTGCCCTTCTGAAGATAATCCATACTATGAAAATGATTTCCAAAGCGCAATTATCCTGGTTTTAAAGGCAGTTTTGACATTCCTTGGAAAGAAGTTCCAGAGGTCCGTCGCTCAGGTGATGAAATTTGTGCTGCATTTGATTTGATGCCGTCTGCAGCTGTCAAATGCTGCCGCTAATTTGCATAACAATAGGGGGTGAAATGCACCTGAGAAAGGAACGTGCTGGCATGTTGGACGAATGACATCACGTCCCGTTTCACGTACATGTTGTTACGAAGTATAATTATGAATGAACTTAGCATTCGAACATATTAGTTTTCATGACAAAATCTGTATACTAAATGTATTTAAGTTCATGCATTTAAGTTCACGTACCCCCTCAATTTGTTTAGGGGGATCGTCCCCCCCCCCCCCCCCCGCCGGAAAAAGCGCAAAAGAAAGTGTAAAGTAAATACTGATACTGACTAAAGACTACAACAAATTTTTAGGCCCGAATACACAAAGGAGGTTTGTCGACAAACCTTGGTTTTCGTACGTTATGTGACGCGTCAACGCGTTTTTTACAAACCTGGTTTGTAAAGAACAAAAGGAGGTTTGGCGAAAAAAAAAAAGGTTTGTCGACAAACCTCCTTTGTGAATTCGGGCCTAGACTCTGGAGGGCCCAAGAGTGCAGCGTGTAGACATTTAAAATTGCAAAATCTTCTCGCTCAGAAGCGGCTCGGAAGCTACGCTCACTCGCAAATTATCCTTTTAAGTGTTTAAGTATATATTTTGTAGAAAGGTGAAGTGTGAACATGTATATTCCTTGTTTTTATAGTATAGTTTTGCTAAGGAATGTAATTTTGTAATACAACATAACTTTAAAAAAAACCTGTGAGGGGTATAGTCACTTCCGTCACCTTCACCCCTTTCGTTCACTATGCTCCTTCGCACTGGCGTAATGATGGGGGGGGGGTGGGCTTGGGGCATGGGCGTAAATCCTTACGTAATACCTATAGGTATTACGTAAGGATTTACGCCCATGGCTTGGGGACAGGTGCCCTCTAATAAAATTCAAACATGTTTTTTTTCTAAATCGATACCAGTGATTTACAAATGTTGCTAAAATGGTATAGTTTTTCCCTGAGCTAATTCCTGGGGCTCTGCCCCCTGGTTGCTCATCTGACCGTTATTAAATGCCTCAAAACCCTGAGCTTCCGGGGCTCCGCCCCCTGGAACCCACCAGGGCCCTGTGGCAGGCCCCTAAATGCTAATTTGACCATAATTAAATGCCCAAACCCCTGAGCTTCCGGGGGTTTCCGCCTCCTGGATGCTCATCTGACCGTTATTAAATGTCTAAAGCCTTTGAGCTTCATGGGGATACGCCCCTTAACCCCCGCCGAGGCTTTGCCCCTGGACCCCAAGCCAATTTACGCTCTACTGGCTTCGCTCGCTTTGTTCTACCTGATCATAAATACTTTAGCTCCCCCCCCCCCACACTTTAAAAAAACATTCCGCGGGGCCTGCATGTAACATTTAAGAGTGGGGCAGATTTTTTTTTCAACCCCCCCCCCCCGAAAAAAAAAAGTTTTTGCTCATTACGCAACTGCTCCCTCGTCTCTCGCATCTCGCCCCCCCCCCCCCCCCCGGTGTCATGAAAAGAAATCGCCGCCCCTGCACGTTTCTCATAACAGGCCCCTGTCTTATCCAAATTATCAAATCTATATTGATAAGTCAGGGGTGGTACAACTGTGGAGAAAAATTAGCCTATGCCTCGGCAAGCCACGTGCGTTTGAATAAATTACAAGAGTTTATAATCTTCTCTATTACCTCCCTGTCTAGGGCTAGGACATAGGTCAATAGTCAGAAAGCAGGAAGTTTACACTGGGTGTAATGCCAATGCCGCACATGCCATTTTTGCCCGATTTAGCACCTTTCTTTTTTATAAAGACGTGTGGTCTCAGGGGGCACCACCCCTTACAAAATCCTATTCATAAAGAAAAAAAAGATAGTGCAAAGGTTTGTTTTCGTTTGCTTATTCCCCCCACCTCTCTTCTTCCTGGTAATGTTATTTGACAATTGTATACGTTCCTAAAAAATACAAATAAATATAAAGAGATTTCTTTTCTTCTCCTGCTTCTCCATCTCCTTCTCCTTCTTCTTCCATTTATTCTTCTTCATCAACATCTTCTTCCTCTTCTTTTCCCCCTCCTCCTCTTTCTCCTCAGGGAGGGGGGGGGTGGAAATAGAAATAAACATCAGTGGAAGGAAGGTAGATGGAGGTAAGGAGCAGGCGCGTAGCCACGGGGGGGGCACGGGGGGGCACGTGCCCCCCCCTAAATTTCCAAGATCGATTGGATTTTTTTAGACTCCTTTTTTTTACTTCGATCGATTACATGTATGTGCCCCCCCCCCCAAACATCAAACTCTGGCTACGCGCCTGGTAAGGAGGGAGGGACGGAGAGATGAAGACAGATGGGGAGGCAAGAGAGTTGGAGAAAGAAAGATAAAAGATGTAGAGAAATATTGGAAGAGCAATTAACAGAGAGAGAGAGAGAGAGAGGGTGATTCCCACAGAAGTCCACCATTATAGAAACATAATATCACAGACAAAAATGCATCATAATTATTAATAAGATACTAAAAATGAATAACTATAAAACAATTAGAATATAACTAATGCAAAATAATACAAAATAAAAGAAGGGTAAGGATAAGAAGGACATGAGGCTATGTTAAACACTAAAAACAAAGATCACTATAAAATCATTTGAATATGCAACAAATCAAAACATACAGAAACAAAGACAATCGGAAATGGAACGAGAGTAGGGTAAAAGAAGGGAAGGGTCGTCAATCATATTTTGTTCAGGATATGCATGAATGATTCAGATTCAGATTCAGATTCATTTTATTGGTCCATTGGGATGCTAGATCACTTCAAAACACTGTCATGTCATCAAAGGGTTCAAGAATGTCAGCAGTCGGGTGTCTTTCGAAGTTGCTCGATATAAATCAGTGATGATATGTTAAATAGGCGATTTTGTAATGCTCTCGGATATAAACACGTTTGCATATATTGATGAACTTTTATATTCACATTTGTGAGCTAGTCTACATATATTTCAATAATAATGAAGCTAATAAATTGCCATCACGTTTACTTTTCATCTTTGTTAGCAATCCTGAAGAAAATCATGCAGCTGTACGCGGCAGCATTCTTCAACCCATGAAGTACACTACAGTGTTTTGGAGTGGTCTAGCGCCACCTCTTGTTTAAAACATTATAATGTCATGCATAGATTCCTGTGCTTGCGAGTCAAACTACTGACAGAAATATTGACAATCCACAGTATTTGTTTTTCTTCTGTTTTACTTTATTTTCCTTCGATAGGTTGTTAATGGCATATACATACACAATAATAATAATAATGATGTTTTATTGCTGACACGAGTTTCAACATCATGCCCTCCATAAATATCACAAATATTCTGTACAAGTAGAAAATATCTTTAATGAGTAAAATGAGTACTATGCATTTATGCACTAGACCAATATGTGATTTATGGCAAAGTATTCTTTATCAATCTAAAGCTTGTCTTGAGTTCTGGGCCCTGTAACACAAAGGTTTGCAATCAATTGTAAATTTGAAATAATGCATTCTGATTGGTTAACAGTCAGCCCTCCTAAAAATAAGTGCATGCCACGATGATCTTGATTGGCCATAACCATTTTGCAATCGATTGCAAATTTTTGTGTTACGGGGGCCCTGGTAATGGATTGCAATTCGAGAGAAACATCCTTCAAATGTGGTAAATGGGTTATTTTTTCCAGTAAAATGTTTACAACTTTACAAATGAAATACCATTCACTGAAAAGCACAACTCACATTTGCATACTTGAGACCATGAGTTGTGTACACTATTGGAACCATTAGCTTAATTTCCTCATCAGTCTTCACTTATTACTTAGCCCTCATTCATTTTCCCTTCTGGTCCTTCAGCAGATGGAATATCATAGAAGTGTTCAAGACCTAAATGATGGTTTTGTTCAAGTTTGCCTGAATTCACTTTCATTATCAGAATTCACAATTGTCTTGAAGGTATTTCATTCATTAATAGTACTTGTCCTGGACACACTGATATTGTATGCAAAACTTGTCATGGTTAAAATCAGAAGACACCAAATTCTACAAAATCTCCTCAAAATTTATGTCAAGACATGTTATAAGAAGCACTGCTTGCTCGGCATTTGTCAAACTACTGTAAAGCAGAAATTACATTAATTTTTGCACGTTTTGAGCAACATACTAAAAGCAGTCAAAAGGATTTTCATGCCCTCTATAAAGCATATTTAAAGAAAGTCACATTTGTTGATGACGCAGTGGTACAGTGCATACTAAAAAACAGGAGTACCTATACACATGTTTTTACGATAATCTCTATAAAATAATTGACTCTGCATCTCCTCTCTGCTCCCATGTACAGTAAGTACAGGTCTTGAACCGAAGACTTTATCCGATCCGGCCGCATGACATATTCTATAAGAGGATCCACATGATCTCTTAAGAAGTGTATCATTCAATTAAGGGGTACAGACTTAATTGGGCCAGTATTGAATTCAGGACTTACATGTACGTCAGGAAACGAGTACCGGTATTATACTTAGTTTTCGGCTTAGATAAAACACTTGTCATCATATGCCGTGCACACATACATTAGAGTGCATTTAATGCGACACATTGATTGCGCATTATTTTGGATTGACCATGTGATGTCACAATGTTTATCAGTGTTTGGCATTAAAGTCGGATGTAATCTGAATATAAGTTAAAACAAATAACTTGGCAAAGCAAAAAGTTGAGTAAAATACTGACTTAATCTGTGTACTGAATTGAATACGGCCATTGTTGTCCAACTACTGGTTTTAAAATTGTTACTTCAAGGAAAAATGGAATAAAACCAATTGCACTTTGTTGAACAGATATACAAACTCCACAGCTCTCAACCAATGATACATGTATGTGCATAACCATTTGTAAATCAAGTCAGACGCTAAAAAAAAAAAGGAAAAAAAAAAAAATAATAATAGTAAGGCCATCCATGACAATCACATATGTTCATATTGGAAACAAGTTTATGCGTATTCTTTTACAATTCAAATTCGGTGGGTTCTTATATTTTTCTCCCCCTTAAGACACATACTGTATGTACAGAGTTGGGATGGAAGAAAATGGTATTTCAGTTAGATGTACTCAAAGCAGTTACAACGTAAGAGCTACGGAGGAGTTCTCTTTGTGCTGGAGACATTACAAATAATATACACATCCTCTGAATGAAAGCTATGACCTTTGACCTGCTGCCGATCATAATCTCATCAGCAGACCCCTGCAATGAACAGTTCAGAAGATCCTAATTAAGATTCTAACTGGTAGTGTGCTAATCAAGCTCGAGACATACAGTCATCATCAAACGACGCAACCTCTTACTGATTTGAAGTCAATTTTTAAATTCTCTCCACTCAAAACAGGACATGGAAATTCTGTTATGGTGATTCACATTTTGTGAAATCAACTGAGAGAAAATTTGGTATGCAAAATGTACCAAAACTAAGCCTTAAATTTATTTGAGCTTGGACGACTATATAACATGCAATAAGCTTTACGTTCTAAATGCATTGGCCACCCCTGTGAAGCCAAATAAATTTCTGCACTTGCACAGTGTCAATAACCAAACTCAAAATGACAGCATATGAGGGGAAAGCACTTAAAAGATGAAAGCCCTTGCCAATTTTGGCTGACACAAAGAACATGAGATTCTTTGTACAGGTGGAGAAAAAGGCGATTACACAAATAGGATCATGAACATCGCTATGAGTACAAGATCATGAACAGTATAAAAATACATGAAAGGTACAAGTTTAGTTTCAAATGCTTTAAATTTAAACAATCTTAGAGATAACATGAGGGTACAAATATTGATTACATATGCATACATTTAATACAATTATATTACAATAATTTACTTGAATGTACAGTGATTTCATGGGTTGATTCATTTTGTTATATCATTGGAAATTAATCATAAATAAATTATCAATTACAATTATACAGATATCATCCAAATATAATATTCAACACTTTATTAGTTGTAATTGTGTAAGTATTTTCTCTGTGCCCTCTATCCCTTTAAACCATTCATACAGAAATGGTAGATACCTTCTAATACATTTACAATATATTAAATTCTTTCAATATAAGCCCTACACTACATGTACATCTTTGAGTTAACAGCTGGATTAACAGGCATATACAAAAAATTAGTACTGATTACTTGTACATAGGATAAAAACAATGATACAATATACTGTACTTCAACAATGTGGTGGTGATGGACAACAGTGGTATTTTTCAGTCAGAGATGATAGAAGATTATCTCACACATGTATACACACATGTATGTACACTTATTTAAAGGTAATACAAGGTTTTGGGAAATTTTGAAAATTGGGTGGATAGTTAATCTTTACAATTTTGTTATATTTGGATGCCCCTGTGGATGTATTATATGCACTAAAAAAAATTAGCCCCTAAAACACTTCTGTTTTCAAGAAAAATTGAATATAACAATTTACCAGTGCTCCTGGTAAATTTTGATAATTTTCAAATAGCGCCTATTATACTATCTCAGAATACTATCTCAGAATATGTAGTCGTGATATATAATTTCCAAACGGGAATAGCTAATTGGTAGATTTTAGTCAAGAAACATTGTTTCATAGCTAAATTAATATCTTGACCTTGAGAGGGAGCTATACAACATAAAGAGTTTATTATTTATAATTTCATAACTTTAGACTCGATTTCAATCGCGACAACGATCACTGAATATTGTAGGATCGCATATGCTTCCAATATATTAATTTGAACCAAATTCATGACCCCATACCAAAACTTTGTATTACCTTTAATAGGTCACATATCATTGCTGATTTGGTTTGGGGAACTGCACATGAGGCTATGCACAATATGCATTATGGCATTACACATACATCAGGTTCATGTGAGCAGTTTTCACAAGAATCTCTCGTAACGGGTTATCCGGGAGTGGTTCCTGGGTTAAGTCAGAATAAATTAGGTGTGAAAGAGGTTCTATTAATAACCTCTTTTACACCTAATTTATTAGAATCTCATGGGTTAACCTGTAATTCCTGGCTTATATCAGGAAAAAAAAGCTGTAATATGAAAGGGGCTACAAAATCCCCTTTGCATATCATTACTTAGGTAGCATTCATTGTACCTTTACACACATACCACATGCATGTATATAAAAATGTACATGTACCATACTACAAGAATGACGTCATGTCCATACAAGGTGAATTAGAGCAAATATAAATATGGAAGAATAAATCCACATTTGGCACGGGCATTTGATGACCAAATTACACTGTCAGTCTTTCTTTAGAATTTACATGTGTTTTAGTACATTTGTATATCGAAGAATGACAAATCACTTTTTCAAGAATCAACAGTATTGAGGATACAAATACACTGAACGTTCCCCCAAACTACTAATAATAACATTTACTTATAATGCATGTATTGCTGCTATCTTAAATTAAATTCAGTTATCATTATCCAACATACATGTAGACTAATTTCTTATAAGTCAACTAAAAGATGAAAATAAATATTGCTTTGAATCACCTAAACCTAAAACTTACCAATTATACATGGATGAATTTATATTTTGTTCACATGAGTTTATATTGAATATATAGGTAATATTTTCTAGACTATTTCAATTATTTTGTCTAATATAAAGGACTCTCCGATAAATAAATACTCCCCTCAGGATCAGGTTTGTGAGAGAGAATAAATCTCTAAAGCCTCTCATAAAAAGTGTAGCATGCTTGGCAAAGGGGAAGACAAAGAAAAGTTACAAGGACAAGTATCTTTGGAAAAAATAGAAGGACTCTTTTGAAGGACCACATGTAAAGAGAAAGAAAGTTACCGGTAACTAGACAGGAAAAATGGAATAAAAGGTGAGATGGGAAGTCGACAAGAGAGAAGGAGGTTGGATGGGGAGAGAAAAGCTAGCTGATTGACTTGAATACACATAGCAGTTTATTCTCGCACATGGAAAAGCTTGAGGGATGTGTTTGGCCGTTTATTGGAAGCAGGAATACTGCAGATATCATAACCCAATAAAATTAGTTTAGAGACTGAAGTCTGACTGCCAGTTGTATCAAACACCATCACGGATCAACCCCTTAACATGTCATCATGCTCTAGAATGAAATCCTTCTGTACACAAACATTACAATACCTTTTTCAAATCTGAACTTGGTTCTCCTGTGCATTGTGGTTGTATGGAGCCCACCAGGTCTGTCAAAGACAAAGTATTTCCAATGCTAAATGTACAAACCAGGAGCACAGAGCAGGACTGTCCATCGACAGCAGACGACAAAACAAAACAAGTCTTCTACATGTACGTCTCTGAATTGGAAGAGATCGATCTACCATTGCGGCCTGAGTAACATATATGCAGCTTGGCAAGAGCACTAATGCTCACTGTTACGCCATCCTTTTTACCTTATTGTTGCTGATTGCAAATTCATCACATCTAAATATATGTACGCAGCCATTGTCATCGTCTTGTTGGGCTATAAAAACAAGTAAATATCTAGGCCATCCATGTCATATATCCTTTTGAACGTTGACCTGGTTTACACATGCAGCCACGTGTAGCCATCTTGCTGGCGGGAAGAAACGAGGACATTCACGCTATCGATTTTCACAACCGTGTCGCTGATTGCAAGTTGATGTGGTTGACACATGCAGCTCCATGTGTAGACATGGCCATCTTGCCGTAGTGAAGAAACGGGGGCGTTCATGCGATCCACTTTCACATCCGTGTTGCTGATTGCAAGTTGACTGCATTGACACATGCAGCCAGATATCATAATCTGGCTGTGAACAGAAACAAAATGATCTCAGATAACCTCTTCATATTCTTGTTTCTCTGCCATCTTTAGCACCCTGGTTCTGTTGGCGGAGTTTTTGTTGATGTTGTTGTTGCTGCTGTTCTAACAACTGTTGGTACAACATTGTAAGCTGTTGTTGGTGGGACAATGCTTGTTGCTGCTGTTCATGTTGCTGCATTAGACCTGCATGTTGTTGATGCTGATTGAGTTGACTGACTTGCCTTTGTTGTTGTTGATGTTGTTGCTGTTGTTGTTGTTGTTGCTGCTGTTGCTGTGGGTGGTGGCCATGAGCCTGAGAGGGTTGTGGGTAGCCATGTTGCTGGTAAGCTAACTGCTGTTGCTGTTAGGGATAACAAAAGAAGTTCATTCAATGGCTTCATGGTTAAGGCAGGGGTCATTGAAACACAATTGTAATAATGTCAAGATCAAACCCAATATATCCTTGTCTGACATGAGTGAAACATTATTCAGCTTAACAGAGATATGCTTTCAGGAAGCAGAGAGATATCTGTCATCTATGCAAGAAATAAGGCTCAAACTAATGAAGACTTGTTATAATTTAATAACTAATTTGTCTACTTACATTTTACGTCATAGCTAAATATTGTGAGCCATCAGGGTTAAGAATGAAGAGAGTGCTATTTTGTCTCACTCAAACAAAACTTTTACTTGAACCAAAATAATTTCCAGTAAGCCTATTCTATAAGATATCTAAGTGACCAGGGGGTGTTTCACAAAGACTAAGATCGACTTTATGTTGGGCTTAACTATGGCAGGCCGTTCATGCCACTGTTTGCTCTCACCATTTACTGGCATTAGTCTCTCAAGGGATGTACAAATCATGGTCACAAATCTACATAATTTACATTTTCTGAAAATTCATTATTGAAGGAAAAAATATTATCTAAAGATCATAGTGGTGAGAGAAAACAGTGGCATGAACAGCCTGCCATAGTTAGGTCCAACTTAAAGTCGACCTTAGTCTTTGTGAAGCACTCCCCTGATCCTACATATTTCCAAATTAAAGATTATGTAATCAACTAATCATTTTATCCAAGGTATTCACTGTGAAAAGAGTCACTTCACACATTTCCATACTGTACCTGTATATGTAATTGTCGGACATGCCGCCTCTCGATTTCCCTGAGTAACGATTGCCTGTAAGCCTCATAGTCCATTACCACTGTTCTTAAATCTTCTTTGTATAACCTTGTTAGCATGGCTTGAAACGCATCTAACTCAGGCAGTCTGAACAGGTCCCACTTGAGCTTATGGTCATGTTCAGGAGAAGCTTTGTAGTACACGTCCAACCAATTAGGTATTTCTGCAAACATTTGGGTTTAATATGTATATATGTATATTAAACAACATTATACTGGATATTTATGTATACTTTCTATTTCACACCATATAAAATGTATTATATTATTGAATGTTGAATTATCTGATTTCTTGTCAAAATTACTGTTCTGTTGGAAATGAAAACTGAAAACTGAAAACTGAAACTGAAACTGAAACTATATAAGTGTCCTCATCAAGCATGTGCTAAGGGATGATAACCTTTGAAATTGTATTTATAGTCCCAGGTACATTATCACAAACCAAATGCTAAAAATAGACATATTGCAAAAATAGCAATCTCTTAATCTAAATGATACTGTTGCTAATTGGAATACATTTCAATGAGCATGCAATAAAAGGGGCATTAATATCATGCATATATGTATGTCTTTTAATCTCTAGTCCTTATCATATACAGTCAAGCCTAGCTATAGAGGCCACCAAATGGAAATGTGATCGTTTTTTCTAGACATTGCCTGCAAAATATTCAGGTCCGGAAGGCAACAATGAAAGTCAGCACTATGACCTGGGACCTGTTTCACAAAGCCTTTTTTCAATGACAAATGACAAAAACCAGTGACAAATCTGCTGATAACCAATCAGAAGCAAGGATTTCAGTAGCTTATAACAAAAACTGCCATTTATCACTGATGACAAGTTTTGTGAAACGCCTCCCAGGTTGTTTCTATGATCAGCTGGTCTCTATATAGAGGTTGCCACCATTCATCACTTCATGTGGTCTCACCTGTATAGAGATAAGGGTTTGGTGGAACCCAGAAGTTGTTTGCCTGGCCTGGTTGCCCCTCTGAACGGGATGCAGGGTTGAGGCTGGATGACTGGGGTGGGATGGGCAGACTCTTCGGGATGGGTGGGGTGGGTTCGTATCTTGGAATCTTGGGTGCGTTGGGATGCCTGTACTGTGCTGTCCTTGAAACATGGCTGTCAGATATTGATAAACAGATGGATATATATATATATATACCAAGGCAAACTGAAAGGGGTACCGGTATGTCTATTAAAAGGCAGAGTAGAAAAAGGAAAAACAGGGAGCTTGATACACATACAGACACACCATGTTGGACATTATAAAGCTTATCAACAGTCTGTGCTTAAGAAAAAACAGTTAGAAGGTACAATAGACTACATCTCTACAACAATACAAATGCTTTAAATTCTGGAAATAAGAATGAAAGATTATGGAAGAATTGGTGCTTAAATATAAGATATTATTTATGTGAGGTCTGTAGTACATATAAGTGAACAATTCACATTACATTTTAAAGGTAATATTCAACTTTAATATTTTCACACATAAAAATGCCCATAAACATTTCCAAGTGATAAAAGGAGTGACTAGAAAGAAGCATGCCATTGTATGTTGTATGAGACTCTTCTTAATTTTAATGTTCTTACAAAAAATGTATTTTGCATCACAAGCCCAACACTGTTCACCCACAGATAAGAATGAATAATGAGTATTCGTTTGTGCCATGTCTATTATTGCTGAGTTATATCTTTCTAAATGTACTATGGAATTTTATTTTAACTGTTTTGTATAAACATTATGCTTTTTGATGTAAATATGTTCATTATTATTCAGGGCCCCATGGAAGACCCCTACTTATTGGTGAATGGGCTACCCTGACAAAAGACTAGAAATAAATAAATAAATAAATAAATAAATAAATTAAAAAATAAAAATAAAAATAAAATAAAAATAAAAATAAACAAGTACTGGTAAGTAAATAAATAAATAAAGAAATAAATACATTTAAAAAATAACAATTACAAAAATAATAATAACTAAATAAATAAATAAATGAATAAATACATACTTGACATAGTAGGTGCCATGCTCTCTGGATTCTACTTTCTCCCATCCCGGCGGCAACCCCTCCTTCTCTAATGGATGACTCCAATGCGTCGTCTGAGTGTTGTGACTGCGTTGGGGGAACAAAGGAAGAAGGATCAAAAGGAAGAAGGATCAAAATGAATCAGGATAGAATCTGTTGAGTGAGTACTGATGGAACATAACTTGGTGTAATGGACAAACGAATCTGAAAGAGTGATGCCTGTTATGCATTTTATATCAAGTTAGTGGGGACAGAAGAAATTGCATCAAACACTGCATAAGAGTAAATTTAAATGAGAATTCAAATAATTATGTATCTATACCCAATACTAACTGGACCAAATTGAAAATTGATACTTGAAGGCCCTCCTGTTTCACAAAGCCTTTTTTCAATGACAAATGACAAAAATCAGTGACAAAACTGCTGATAACCAATCAGAAGCAAGGATTTCAGTAGCTTATAACAAAAAATGTAATTTGTCACTGATGAAAAGTTTTGTGAAACACCCCCCTGGAGTCACATGTTGCCTTCATTTTAATTTACCCCTATTGAAATTACACTGATAAGATTTTTGGGTTGGATTACCACCTAAATGATAACGAAATACAACACAGAAAATATGACATCTCTCTCCTCTCCAGTCAATATCAGCATAATACTGCAACAACAACCTGTGTATGAGAGAAGTTTGACTTACTCAATAAAAAACTTCCTGCCTCTCATTGTCCTGTCTACAGTCCAGCCTGGAGGAAGAGGCAAGTCTGGGACATTCCCTGAAATATCAATCAACAGTCAGCATTATTATCATTTTCATGCTTCCAATGGTACAACATTTAATTCAAATTTTATTAATATTATATATAAGGGATGGACTCTTGCATGAAGACTATTCTCCTTTTTTTGCTTATTATAGCTGATTTACCTTCACTCTCATTATGTTATGTTTGGATGTATGATATTTATGTACGTTTATTCTATATTTTTAATGATAAGTGTAAATAAATAAACTTGAACTTGAATCAAATTTGATATTGTGATCTGATGATAAATCACATTCAATTTCCACACAATCCAGCACATTTACAATGAATTCCAAAATCTGAAGTTAAATCATAGTTGCCAACAAAATGTAATAGCCAGTGCACAAAAGGCATTCTTATCGAGTTTCATCTGAAGTTATTTTGTTCTTACTGTGCATTATGGTAGGGGTGTCCTCATCTTCAGAATTTCAGGCAAATGCATTATCTGGAGATGGGGAAGTGATTCCAAAATCATTTTGAGTGGGATGGGGGAGGGGCATAGCTTTCTCTCTGTGAATTGGGATGCCTACACTTTTGGGTAGTCGTCAATGTGGTTAATCATTATTACATATTGATAATGCATGTAACTCCACAGTTTTTATTTTTCTACTTACCAGCATGAGGTGGTTGAGGTGGTTTATCTGGTCTGTAGGCACTGGCAGGGAGAAGGGGAGATCCCCCTCGTTGTTGACTGGGTACACCACGATCACCATAACCGCTATGGTGTTCTAGAGAGAAAAAAAGTTTACAAAATAAAGAAAGAGTTAAATAAATAATTATTCATCGAAACTAATGATATTTTTAAAAGAGTGAAATGACTAATATCAGATTGCCCATTATAAAAATGAAGTATTGCAAAGTATACCTGTAGGTGCAATAGAATAGGAGAATAAAAGCATGAAGAGGAAAATGTAGAAGATGATGATTTAAGGAGGAGGAGTGGAAGAATGAGGATGAGTATGCGCCGGAGGAATAGGAGGAGGAGGAGAATAATATCGATGATGATGTGGTTACCTGTTGGTGCCTGCCCATTGTCTTTGTTGAAGTCTGGCAGACCCAGCTGAGCTAGACCAGGGCGTCGCCCTACAGGTGCCCCTATCGGTTCCCACTGGGGTACGGCTGGGTTAGTGGTCCCAGGTTGTCCTCCTGAAGGTATCTGTGACGGCCTCTTCATGGAAGGACCGTTGCGCTGAACAGGGCTCATGTAGCCTGGTTAATAAAAAACAAATAACAAGTTCTGTAAAATTAGCACTACATACTGTTTCAAGATAGTGGTATCTGCAATTAATATGTGTTCACATGTACATGTCATCCTGAATTTTTAGATATATTTGCACATGACAGATTCATGACAGTTAAAACAAAATCATGAGCCTGACATTTCATCTCCACAATATCAATAATCAACACAACCTGATTTAAATTTAGAGACTTTGAACTCGGGCTATGATAAAATTTTGAATACTGAAGTCGTCCATAACTGTCAGATTAATATAAACTAAGCTATGAATTCTTTGATGCTGTTTTCTTGAAAAACAGAGAAAAATATATTCTACTTGTTGTACCTTGGGTTACCTTTGGTTTTTTCTTTGCCTGGGCAAGTATCATACATAGCTTATAATGGAAATATAGTAGAGCTTTGCCTTTTTGTTGAGATCTACTTGAAAATTTATATTTCAAAGATGCAAGATTTTCATATCAATACCTTGAGTCCCTGATATAAAAATGGGTTGTGCTCGTGAAAAGATCATTTTTTCCCCATCATTATATTTAGAAGCATGGATAACAATACAAGTAGGGATCAAAGGTCATAACAGAGTTTCCACTGATGAAAGCAGCTGCTTACCCTGTAACCATGGTGATGTCTCTTTCTTGGTGTACTTGCCAGCAATGCCTTCAGGAGGTAGTGGTTTGGATGAATCTTTCTTCCTCAGGAGCATGTTCTACATTGGGAACATCTGGGAAAGACAGAGATCAATCAAATAGGGTTTAAAAAAAACAGGAATGTAAAAGATCAATCAAATATTTTAATAAGTTATGACTTTTACAGTTCAGTCAAATATGACAACAGTTATGATTGCAAAGTTTGAAAGTAATCTGGGCATGGTTTCAAGAAGCAGTCAAAGTGCAATTTCACCAGCATCTGGAAAGTCTCATCTCATTGAAAAGTGTGTTGATTTTAATACACCCATGTTTCAAATTTTCATTGGGATATTGGCGAACATGAACTTTTGACAGTTTCGAGAGACGCTGCCAAGAGATCAAACAATAAAACTGCTGTTTGGCAAAACCTTTTTGGTCATGTTATTATGACGTTTCCTAAATAAATTTACTCTAGTTCGAAAGATATACTGCAGAAATTAAAGCATCCTCAGATAAAAGGATGTTAAGACAAAACACTAACTGGATGAAAGTATATACGGTACACCCATAACACTTTTACAGGCGTTATATGTACATGTATACGACATCAATGTCTGAATTAAGAAATTTACACTGATTTACTTTAGCAGACTTCACCAAAATTGCATGTACAATGTACATAGCATGTGCCTACACAACTTGCTCATGTATCCACTATCCATGTTTCATTGTAATAGTGTACACTGTTGTAATCATGTGTCAATCATGTACACGTACACTGTAGGTAAACATACATGAACTTGAAGAACACTGCAGTCTGTGGGCCAATACAAAGCATGTTAGCATGTCTTTGCACCAATTTATTTTCGGTCTTCAAAACAATTTGATGCACTTGTCAGGTTGGATACTGAATACAGTAGGGACAGTCTGACAGTGTTCTCTGCATGTACATGTAGAACAATGGTGTTGAGATTTCTGCACGAAATTATCACAACAAATCCAAATTGTTTGTTTGATTTGTTTTTTCTTTACTTTTTCCAAGAATATTAATTTAAATGATTTCTTGTTTTATTTGTATTTTGAGACACGCTGTAATCCTGTAAACTGTAAAAACTTGCATACATGTGCTGATAAAGATTCAGTCCATCCTTTCTCTCTGAAAAAAATACAGCAGCATTTCAAGAAACATTCCTATTAACCAAGGAACCATACAATGTACATGTACACATGTACCATACATTGTAGGTGTAAAAAACTGTACAGGTTCCTGTCATTTGGAAATATTAATTCATTTGATTTTGTTTTAGCCTTTTATACCTGTAAGGCCAAATCTCAATGAAAATAACCCAATCTACTTTACAACATTGGCAGATATGAAATAGAATCTACTCAATAAAGAAAGATGCATACCCTATTCATATTGTGTGGATAAAAAAAGACATGGGCATATTTCTCTGTCAAAAGAATCCATAGTGTAATCAAGGAATGCTTCAGCCTTACAACTTCTTGGTCTAATTCCATTTACATTTACATGTAGAATAAATACTGTATCTCTATTCACACTATTGTACATGTACCTGATTCTGTGGCCCCCATCTCTTTAGGACAGAGAATAACACAAACCCTGACCCTATTTTGTATTCATATCTCGTTATATATATAGTATCCGGTCCTTGACAAGAGGCATAGCTCATTAAAAGAAGTTTGGCTCTATACACTGGAATGGTAGGAATGCCTATTAACAAGGAGGTACCGGTACACGACAGGGGTTTATTGATGGGTGTGTGCATGCACTACACTGTACTTCACCCCTTTCATACCAAACCAGTAAAACTGAATTCATGATTGTAAAATACCATTAATCAAATTTATACACATACTGTATATATTAGCTATTAATCTCAGTCGAGCGTAAACTCTATATCAGTGTTTTATGACTGATATTTTCCTTTCACAATCTAATATCATCTGTACATTTAGTGTACAATACAATGCATCAAAAAGTGGGATAAAGTTAACACTTGCCAATGTAAGGTTTTGAAATAATTAAAGCACCTTTATTGTACCCCACTGTTTGCACAAATGATAATGGTATTTGCTTGAATGCTTGGATCTGATTGTAGACATACGTAAGCCATGGACATAGACAAGATGGACTACCCTTTACCGATTTCAGGACTAGAAAGTCATGCATATATTAATAAAGACATAGACAAGACTAATCATTCAGTAGATTTTCAAGATTGATTGTATTGATTGTAAGTAGTTTTGTAATGTTTTAAAAGGAAGATTTTGGGTAACAATGTGTCCTGAACACCTGTTTATGCTAGTATTGAACTGTGTAATAACAACAAAAATTGTTCACAAAATTTTCCAAGTTTAAGCCCAGAAGTTCATGTACATGTACATGTACGCAACATGTTTTAACCGAGTCTGTTACAGTTGTACATGTACAGTGTAGTTGGTTTTTAATACTGTTGGTTTTATTGCACTGTCATCCCGGATTGGAACATTCCAATTTATTTGATATGAAAGGGGGATAGAATTGACTATAATGACGACTGGAATGGTGCATCAATCAACAATCCAAAATACTATATATACAATACAATGGAAAACTATTGGGGTGCATCTGGTATTTGACAATTGGTTTGTTGACATCAAGGTTGAATGGAAAATACAACCACTTAATACTTAAAAGTAATCACCTTTCTGGAGGCTGCAATTTGAAAGTACAATTTGAACAACCTTATATACTGTACATGTACATGTAGTTAGTAATATCGGTACAACCTAAGCATGATTTAGTGTTTGTATACTGCAGCAATAATCATAAGTTATTTGCCCTACCTTGAAACTTGAAAGCACAATGTACATGTATGCCAATTACATGTGCTGTGTACTGTACATGTGGGTTGACATTTAAAGTTATTTGCTTAAAGGGATAGTCCACCCCAGGATTTTCTTTAGCTGACGATATAGACCTAATAATACCATGAAGAATGATACAAGTCTCATTAAAATCCATGATCACATAACGAAGATATATCGACTTTTTTATCGAAAATCAGCCGCCCCCCAAATGCAAATGCGTTACATGGGCATGAAACGATTGTGACGTATGTTGCGAGCTGCCTTCTTATTTCGGAGACATTCACTTTCGCTTTCACTTTCATTCATGATTCGTCGTGTCAGTGCGATAACAGTGTACCGCGAGCGAAAGTGAATGTCTGCGAAATAAGAAGGCAGCTCGCAACATACGTCACAATTTCGATACTATCGGTTATTTTTTGGCGATCGTTTTTTGCCCATGTAACGCATTTGCATTTGGGGGGCGGCTGATTTTCGATAAAAAAGTCGATATATCTTCGTTATGTGATCATGGATTTTAATGAGACTTGTATCATTCTTCATGGTATTATTAGGTCTATATCGTCAGCTAAAAAAAATCCTGGGGTGGACTTTCCCTTTAAATGACAACCTTGTACATGTAATTTACCAAGCATGCCAAAAAGTGAATGTCCCAATTTACAGTACCTCAACCCATGTGAAGTTTAATGTTCAAGTACAGTTCTCATGTTCATGGGGACTTACATACGGTACGTGTTAAGTTTAACAAGTGAAGATAGAAATAAGTTTAGCCTCCACTTACAGTTTTATTCAAATTTTATTATTTTA
This sequence comes from Strongylocentrotus droebachiensis, assembly GCA_035222895.1. Classification (NCBI taxonomy): domain Eukaryota; kingdom Metazoa; phylum Echinodermata; class Echinoidea; order Camarodonta; family Strongylocentrotidae; genus Strongylocentrotus; species Strongylocentrotus droebachiensis. The sequence goes on from JAVYIG010000924.1 coordinate 386,525, forward strand.
TGCTATCCAAATAAATGCAGCCAGCATTTTTTAATTTGATTTCAAAGTAGATTTCGTTTCTCATTCTGTTGATTAAATTCAGAGCTCATGCAATTTAAGATGGTTAATTATTGTTTTGACATGTTCACTGCACTCTTGAAATTGAAAAATGTACAATCATACAGTAATAATTAGGCCCGAGTCAAAAAGGCTCCACGCCCAGAAGGCCAAGATATTACGATGAAGGAAAATGAATTTTATTAAAGCTCTTGAAACAACATACATGTGTAGATGTGCCTTTCGATCATCAAAAAAATATGTACGTATCACGGTTAAGTTTGTCATGCTTGATGTTCGTGGATACAGACCATACACTATCATTAATGCAGAAAAAGTCAGAATTGATCGGATCAATAAGCAATTAACCAACTAAAAATGCCTCATTAGACAGCACAACAAAATTAATGTAGAACAATACCTCGCTTTGACAAACAATACTTTGGATAATAGATATCCATGTACTGTATAATTACTTGAGCCTTTCTATTAATGGGAGCAAAACAATTGTCCATGTTTAAATGTAAATTGGACCAATAAATGAATGAATGAAAGTACATTTACATGTACATGTAACAAAGAGTACACAAAAGTTCCTTTTAGTGAGAAAAAACAACAACAACTTATTTCCACAAAAATGAAATTTCATTTTTTTAAAAGCTACAATTAAAAGATAAATGTAGGTCTCTATGATGTAAATTATATATAAAATATTAGAATAATAGTGTACTGGTATGTTAAGCAATATACATGTAGATCAGTGCAGTTTTTATATATGCAATAAAATTTTTGCTGCAAATCTAGAATTTGCTTTTCCTCTCATTATTAATAACAATTTGTAGTTGTCAATGGTAATGAATCTTATTTGAGTGCTGTAGGATGTGGAGTGCCCCAGGGATCCATTCTTGGTCCACTTTTATTTCTCATTTATATGAACGATATTTGTGCATCATCTCAAAAGTTGGAATATATTTTATATGCCGATGATACCAGTGTCTTTTTATCCGATAACAATATTGACAATTTGATTCTTGATTTTAATGATGAATTATTGAAAATAAATTCATGGTTGATCTCTAATAAATTAATTGTAAATACTAAAAAAACTCACTATATGATCTTTTCTAATATGTTTATCGATCGTGACACGTTGGTTGTTTCCTTAAATGATAATGTAATTAATCGTTGCAGCTCCCTGAAATTTTTAGGTGTAACAATTGACAGTAAATTATCTTGGAAGGAGCACATTGATGTTATCTGCACGAATATTTCTAAAGGTATAGGTATTTTAAATAAAATTAAACATTTTCCTTCAAATATTTTGATTATGATTTATAATGCCATTATATCTCCTTATTTTAATTATTGTAACCTTGCCTGGGGATCCTCAACTGATCATGCAATGAGAAGATTATTATGCTTACAAAAAAGAGCTATTCGTTTAGTCTTACATGCCGATTATTTTGCTCATACTAAACCTTTATTTCTAAAATTAAAACTTTTGAATGTCCTTGATCTTTGTAATTATAGTTTTGCAATATTTATGTACTTATGTTTTAATAATTTCATACCAATTAGTCTTTCCAGCAAATTTTGTCTTAATTCTGCATTTCATTCATATAATACTCGAAGTTCTTCTAATTTTCATTTAAATAAAATAAGATTAAATATAACTAAGAAATCAATATTTTTTAAAGGGCCACAATTGTGGAATAATATACCTCAAGATATAAAATCTAGTCCATCAATTAACGTTTTTAAAAGGAGATACAAATCATTTTTAATCCAACAAAATAAATAAAGATTGATTATGTACACGGTCTGTTTTTTGTTTTATTTTAGGCCCCCTCCCCCCCCCCTCCTCTCCTCTATTTAGGCTTTTTTTTTTTTTTTTTAATCACCTTCTCAAACAACAAAATAATATTGTATTATAATTTATTACTGTTTTGGTGGCAGCACCAATAAAGCCTTTGGTTTTCCTAGCTGTCTCCACATTCACATATATTTTTGTTGTTGTATTGTATTTTTTATTGTTTCTCTTCAACTTGTACGCTATGTTTTGTATTTATATGTTTGTTATGATGTTTTTATGATGAATGAAATAAAGTTCATTTAATAATTTTAATAATACATGTATTGTGTATGTATTGTATTAAAGAAACTCTGTTATCAAATGTACACTGTGGTCTATAATTTTGAGTGGGGGAAAGTGCACACGTTGGATGCTATGTTTACTAAGACGACATATTTGTTTTCTAAATTTGCGAGCGAGCAAGCAAAAAAGAATGACACTTTTAGTACAGCAAAATTGTTATTTATTTACTTTGAAAATCATTACCTAAAATAATAACAATAATTGAATGTCTTTCTCCTGAGGGCTCTGCAATCATATCATTACCCCGGCTTTATTTGAGCTACATGTACCATAAGGTGCTCAAGCATGCAAGGAATGTCTTCCTACTGGCTACATGCACCCATACACCTGGATGGAGAGTTGCTACATGTATATGTACATTGTAGATTAATATCTTGCCAAAGGATATCAGTACCGCTATACATGTATAAAATATAAAATTATGTATGCGGGCACAATGATGCAGAATACATGAATACAAATATCATATATTCAGTCACTTCAATGAATTATATATGAATATGAGCTAGTCGCGCATCTCCATGCCCAGAATCATCCTGTTCCTAAATGTTCAGAGCAAGTGAAGCAAGCTTGCATTGTAAAATTTAATTCAGATATATTAAAAAATATATACAGTTAGATGTATTTTGGGCTATTATAGCACCTTGCTAAAAAGCCTTTGCCGAATGTGAAGATATTCTGGCACCTTGTTTATTATAAAGGTATTCAGGCACATCACTGCCCAGGCCTGTCACTGCCTGACATCATCATGTTTCTAAATGTTGCGAGGGAGCAGAGAGAGTGAAGGAAACAGAAATATATTGTCTCTAAATTATATTGTTTTCTCTCATGGCACTGCTAGAGATGTCTTGCAGCACCTTGGTAGAACAATGCTGCTGTAGCCTTAAACTATCAATTTTGCATATGATTTATATTTTGTTTCTTTGTTTTAAACTCTGTGGGATTTCCACCACTACTGGCAGTGACTATCATTGTCTTCCCTCAGTGTTGGAGGTATTTTTCAAAATTGGATAACTAATAAGAATGTTATGAATTTTCAATTACATGTACATGAAAAACTTTGAAAATTACTAGACATATTGGCAACTCACTCGCGAGTCTGTGACGTCATGTCCTCACTATCCACTAATTATTTTATTTATATTGATAATATAAATTTCCTATTTTCCCCCTAAGAATCTTATTTCTTTACACCAGCATCCAAGTTAGATAGTATGATTTTTGTGTGGATGCACTAATATAGAGTAATTTTTTTACAGTTAAATCATGAGAAATATGAAATATTTATATAAAAATCAATATTCATGAATATATAATATTCAGAAAATAGTATAAATTCTTCAAACTTCATAAAAGATTTTGTGAAATGTCATGCTAGGAATATGATACAAATCATATAGCCTGGGCGAAGGCATGGGGAAATCAAGTTTTACTTTTAGGGGATAAAAAAGGGAAATTAACGGGATTAAAATATTTAAAGCAATTGATAATTAGTGAGGACATGAAGTCACAAATTGATAACCAAATTGGCAATTTGTGTAGTGATTTCAGTTTTTTTTATAATAAGTTTTACATTCTTTTTCAAAAATTCATAACTTTCTTATTATCCGATTTCGCTCAAACTTATTTGATTAGTTTGTCTGATTTTTCTGCTTCTATTGAAAGAAAGTTTTTTTTATGGAGTGGACTTGCCCTTTAACATGTGCTTGGATCGTTTATTAGAGGGAGGTATTACGAGAGGGGATACCAAGAAAAACTTGTTCTTGGAAAACTATTTTTGTCAAAAGAATTTTCCAGTATATTTTCCATTGTAGATTACAAAAAGAAATTGTATAATACACAAGTTGGGTATTATAACATTTCTAATTTTTCTAATCTGCACTGTAGATTAATTTCATAGAGCGTATCCATGGACTTAACTTCCTCAATGAGAGTCCCCAAGTTACCAAACATGAGCTTTGTATACAATTAGTTTTGCATTATTATATGTCCAACAAATAGAACAAAAGTATTGTTTGACGTTCTTGAAGGAACTAATGTAATGGAATCATTAATTACGAAAGAAGTTGAAGTGGCACTTTTTCCGGCGCTAGTGTAGTTTCGTATCCATTTTTTTTAGAAGTTTAATATCCATTCTTAGCAAATGAATTTTAGCCCAATTTTTTTACTATTTCATTCATAATCATATAGACCTATTGCATTTTCCACCTGAATTTGGATCACATCCGACATCTGGAAACCTCCGTTTAGGGCTTCGATGTCAACAGGCGCGGATCTACGGGGGGGGGGTTAGGGGTGTAAACCCCCCCCCCCCCTTGGGCGGCCCCCCCCCCCCCAAAAAAAAAAAAAAGGAAAAAAAAAGAAGAAAAAAAAGAAAAAAAAGAAGAAAAAAGAACGCACGGTGGAGAGAAACCCTTTCAAGTGCAAATATTGTGAGAAGATATTCAACTCATCTGGTAACTTAACCAAACACATAATAACTCTGGATATAACTGTGTATTAAACTGTTACTTGATTTAAAAAGACGTTATCATGCACTGCTTTTTATGGTCTCCATTGTGTTAATAGATGCCAGGAAAACATCACTTACGGGGTTCAAATAAACACCCCAAAAAAAATCGGCTCGCCGCTTTGCGGCTCGTGGACGATGCTCTGCATCGTCATTATTTTGGTCAAACCCCCCCCTTAGCAAAAAGCTAGATCCACCCCTGGTCAACGTTGTCGCTCAGTACCGTTTCTACGCTAGTCCTGACCTCAAACTGAAGCTATCGGTACAAAATCATGCAGACTTTTCGTATGGTGGTATCGTAACATGCACCGTGATGCACGATGTCGGATGTGATACAAATTCAGGTGGAAAATGCAATATATGATTACGATTAAAAGTAAACAATTGGGTTAAAATTCCTTTGCTAAGAATGGATATTAAACTGCTAAAACAATGGATACGTAACTACACTAGCGCCCTTTTTACTTCAACTTATTTTGTTTGCGTGTACCAGTTAGGTGCCATGTAAGTCTTGGATATAAATTTGTTCTGCATTTCACTTATAGTTTGGCAGCCTTCTTCCTCATTTCTCCCGTTTCTGTTCTATTTCTTCTACCGGTAATTATTTCGTCATGTTCATGATTTATATTTTATCCCTTTCATCTCATAATCAATCATAAAAATTCGGCTTAATTGCAGAATACCCTACCATATTGTTAGTCTTCATATATTAGCCGTAGATATAGATTGTGATTTTATTATTTGCGATAACGGTGATACAGGTATTGAAGATTGTATAATACAAGTGTTTGAATTCATTTGGTGGATGAAAACTTGAATTCTACGCCGTTTTGTGCGCCATTGCAGCGCTGAATTTGATGTGTTTGTCGCTAATTTGTGACAAATCTAGATGGCTTTCCTGATGGTATTTCATGCAAAATGTCTGTTTAATTGATAAGCACTGATTCTTGTCCTTACCTTTGTCTTGTTTATTGTCTGTTATAGTCATTTAATAGATGAATTACTTGAATTCTAAGCCCATTTCAGTAACACAAAATGTCCAGCCCGCTCATAGTCCCACACACGTATTTGTTTGTACCTTGTGCCCTCTCTTACACTGCTAGTCTGCTTTCAAAGACCCTATTAGATATTTCAATCAACAAGTAATGTCTCGTTCTAAAAATACAAAAGAAAAATAATAGTTTTGTGCTTTTTTAATCAACAAGTGATGTCTCGTTCTAAAACTACAAAAGAAAAATAATAGTTTTGTGCTTATAATAGTGGAATGTCTCGTGCTAAAAATACAAAAGAAAAAAATAGTTTTGTGCTTAGACTAGACTAGTATTGGTGGGTGGTCGATGGTCGTTGGTCGTTGGCTTCTTTTTTAATATTTGTTAGTCCTTGGTCGATGGTCGTTGGCTTCTTTTTTAATACTTGTGAGTCTTTGGTCGATGGTCGTTGGTCGTTGGCTTCTTTTCAAATATTTGTGAGTCCATGGTCGTTGGTCATTGGCTCTTTTAAACAAATATGCCTCACTATTTGGTCGATGGTCGTTGGTCTCTTTTTCTAATATTTGTGAGACTGTTGGTCGATGGTCGTTGGACTCTTCCATTCAATAGTATTTGGTCGATGGTCGTTGGTTTCAATTTCTAATATTTGTCAGACTGTTGGTAGATGGTCGTTGGACTCTTGGCTTCTAGTTCTAGTTCTATATTTCTAATATTCGTCAAACTGTTAGTTCTAATTCTGTAAAACCGTGGTAGGGTATTCTGCAATTGTTCCAAAAATTCATATCACTCTTCTTCTTTCCCTTTGAATTTCTTTTCTTTTCTTCTTAATCTTTAGTCTAGATCTAGGCCTAGATTAGCAGGTCTAGACCCTAGACTATATCTATTTTCTTTCCTTCCTCTTGGCTTTTCCATTTTCTCTCCATCCTCTTTCCTCCTTCCCTTTTATTTTAGACGACACCGACGTACGAGAAGACGCTGCGCCTAGTTCGGCCGCGCTCGGCCCACGGACGCGGACACGTCTTTTCTATATCTCTGGCAGTCGAGTTCCGCTGGGCGTCTCGCTTGCTGCGCTGCAGATCGTGGCTAGAGCTCTTCGGGCACCGTGAGCCACTGGCCCAGCGCTATGCGCTAGTGCAGTGGTTCTATAAAAAAGACGAGTTCCGATTCGCGGCAAGGGTAAACAATGCAAGATAAGCAGTATACGGCAAACTACATTCCACACAAGTTTGCTGAAATAGCTAGGCTATATTAAAATATCAAGAATATCATGTAAAAACTCACGCAATTGCTGAGAAAAGGTTTTTAATCAGGTATTATTAGTCCACAAAAACAAGATTTAACACCGAAATAGAGACTGGCAACAATTAATTACAGATCTTTAATTGATTATAAAAAATATAAAAAATCTCCAAAAATATCAAATTTTCAACAAATTATAAATATGAAATATTCTATTATATTTTTATTATTAATTTAAGGTATACAAATATTTTCTAATAAGCCATTTTTTTAATTCTTAAAAGCAAACCTGGAAAAGACCGATAGGGACGAACTTCGTTTCACCTGTGACGTAATGTCAATGATATTTATGCGGCGAGATCCCATAGCAACAGGCCGCAAGTCAGTGAAAGAACGTGTATGGATGTTGTTGGTAAATACTCGATGAATTATGCCGTGCTTTTCACTTAATTGTAACATTTTCTTCAAATTGTTGTTTATCATTGCCTAATATAATATTTCTGAAATATTTATTACATTTTTGACTGATTCATTTTGTTCTAGAACCTGCAAATTGAGGACGGAACAACGCAAGTTTGAACAGCTGAGTGAGAGCGAAGTAGGCAACACACTTCAGACGGACGCGGACCCTCGGTTTTGAGAGTGAGAAGAGCCAGAGGTGTAAAATCTGCATCTGCTGCTATTTTTTTTTAAAGACCTTGAGTAAAACCGAACAACAATATCGAGCCACATATTTGAAACTGCGTAGAGATAGACTTAAATGATGGAAGAACCTCAAAATAATGAAGGAACTCCCAAAACGGGGAACTCCAAACCACAGACTCCAACAGGAACAGCAGTTGCAACTCCACCAAATATGGCTGTGAATCTTACTCCCACAGAAGAGGCATTGGTGAATGCAAAGGCCTACCTACTGAAAGCTAGCAACAAATCAAATCTCAATTTGTAAGTAAAAAGTAGTTGATCTAGCTATACAACTAAAGAAGAAGGACAGAATATGGATTGATACTTTATTTTGTTAATCAATCAATTCAATGTTAAATTTAAAACAATATTTAACTTAGCTGTCAAGTAAAGTTAACACAGCTTGCTGCTGTTATCCAAACTGCACAAAATAAAGATAAAATTAAAAATTGGGGTCTACAAAGACCACATCTTAGGTTAAAAGAAAGAAAGAAAAATCAAGCTGACGCAAAATCAAACTCCATGATTAAGATTCTAACTGTCATGGCTGTCACTGTTGACTTGTTAATGTTGGGTTACCGTTAGACTTATTTTGCAAAATGTCTCAATGTTTGCCAAACTGCTCACTGATTTCTCCCTGTCGGTATGAATACAAGTACTGCCATGCCCATGATCAAGCGCGTAGCCAGGATTTCATTTTAGGGGGGGCGGTAGTGAGCACGCGAAGCGTGCGAATCACTTACAGAGCGCGCATAGCGCGCTCCCTAGGGGGGAGGGTGCAGGGAGGGGGGAGTTTCCCCCCTCCCGCGCGAAGCGCGAAAGCTTTGAGGTTTCATCAAATTATAAGAGAAAGAAGACGATTCGTTGGACCGTTCTCGACTCTTAATCCTTATCTAAATTCAGTTTCTGTTGACGTTTCATTAGAGAAAGAAGACGATTCGCTGTACCGTCCTCGACTCTTAATCTTTGTTTGAATCAAGTTCCCCTGCCTCCGCGCGTAGCGCGGAAGCTCTGAAGTTTTATTAGATTATTAAAGAAAGAAGACGATTCGTTGTACCATTCTCGACTCTTAATCCTTATCTAAATTCAGTTTCTTTTGACGTTTCATTAGAGAAAGAAGACGATTCGTTGGACCGTTCTCGACTCTTAATCCTTATCTAAATTCAGTTTCTGTTGACGTTTCATTAGAGAAAGAAGACGATTCGCTGTACCGTCCTCGACTCTTAATCTTTGTTTGAATCAAGTTCCCCTGCCTCCGCGCGTAGCGCGGAAGCTCTGAAGTTTTATTAGATTATTAAAGAAAGAAGACGATTCGTTGTACCATTCTCGACTCTTAATCCTTATCTAAATTCAGTTTCTTTTGACGTTTCATTAGAGAAAGAAGACGATTCGTTGTACCGTCCTCGACTCTTTTTCCTTTTTTTGTATCAAGTTCCCCTTCCTCCGCGGAAGCTGTAGCGCGGAAGCTCTGAAGTTTTATTAGATTATTAAAGAAAGAAGAAGATTCGTTGTACCATTCTCGATCGACTCTTAATCCTCGTCTGAATTCAGTTCCCCCCCTCCCCTCCCGCGGAAGCTTTGACGTTTCATAAATTATTAGAGAAAGAAGACGATTTGTTGTACCGTTCTCGACTCTTAATCCTTATCTGAATTCAGTTCCCCCCCCCCTCCCCTCCCGCGCGAAGCGCGGAAGCTTAGACGTTTCATTAAATTATTAGAGAAAGAAGACGATTCGTTGTACCGTTCTCGACTCTTAATCCTTTTTCTTCCTACGTCCTCTTCCTTTCTTCTTTTTTTCTCTCTCTTTTTTTTTTTGGCCGGCGTTTTGGGGGGGGCGACCGCCCCCACCGCCCCCCCCTGGCTACGCGCCTGCCCATGATGTCTGTGAATGTGATGAACTTGTAAGATTGAATTTACCAGGTTGAATAGATGAAATTCAAGAAAGGCTAGATATCTATAGACCTAATCTAGTCAGAAAATAAGACATGTCTTGTCAGGTGAATCTATTTGCTTTAAAAAAATTGAAACAAAGCAAGACTGAACTGTTCGCTCACTTAACTTTAGAATTAATTTCTGTTAAAAGTTAACTATTTTGATTTAATTTCCCTGATATTTTTTACACTATCATCATTTACCATTCTTTAAAAGTAAAGATTTCTACAGTGTAATCATTACTTTTTGTTTTTATGGCAGAAATAAATATTTCCAAAGTTATAACATCCTTCTACTGGTACCAAAATATGTACAGTTGTTATACAATTAATTCTTGAATATCATCACGTTTTTTTGTTATGTACTGTTTAAAGTACAGTAATCAATAGGCTGTATCAGATACTTTGATGTATTATAAACATTGATACAGTCATTCTACAAAACATTATTTGATTTCATCACAAATGTGTATGATAACAGTAGATTTTAAGTCATTCACATTTAGACCTGTTCATTTACACTAAGAATTCTACTCTCTTACCAGATATGATCACCTTAGCAGAATTCTGACAAAGGTTTTAGATGAGAGACCGGAGAATGTAGTAGGTGAGTAATTTAGATTTTAAATACTTTTGTATAATCAATTTCTTTGTGACAATTTTGATAGTAACACACATAAAACATGAGAACAGAATAGAGGAATAAAAAGAAGCTTCACCATGATTGGTTGGAAAGAGAAATCACAAATTGTTGATATACCTGTATATGTAAAATTATGACTTTATGATTTTTCTTCATAACATTGTTAATACCATCATTTTACTTTTATGTTTGTTTTGTAAAGAAGTGTTATACAGCCAGAATATACTGTATATAACTTGAAATCAAATAATTTGAATAATTTATCACAGACCTCTTTGAGGACATCAGCAAGAATGTGAAAAAGTCAAAGTTCACATCGACATCAGACACAATCCTAGACAAGGTAGACAAAACAGCAGAAGTTGAACTAGGAGAAACACAGAGGATTCTCTTTGAGGTAGGTTTACATACTCTTGTTTTTCTACTTTGCTTTCGCTCTCTCTAACTTTTAACCAAGGCTCTCTTTCTATCTCTAGCAGCCTGTTTTTTTAAAAGTGCCTTTTCAATCTATTCAATGGCATTACATGCATGATGTTTGCATATTTAATACAAATACGTAGCTTTGTCGACTAAAGTACCCATCCAATGATGAATTTATCATGTTTATTACATTGTCTGTTTTTCTGTTGCTTTTTGCAGAGGAATCAAGAAGAAGCTGAACATGATGGAGGTGAAGATGAAGTTGAGACCCCGTTGCCAAATCTCCCAGAGCTCATGTATCACTTTGAACAAGCAGGAGTGAGTCATATTCCATCTTCTTGAGCTTGGTTATGTAGGATAAGTTCTGTTGTTGTATATCAAAATATATAAATCTTAACATAACCTATACCGGTATTAATGTTTAAACATTTGAACGCATTTGTTTTGTTCAAAAGTATTATCCTGGACAAAATACGCTATTAGAAATTTGGATTACACTCTTATTCATGGTATAATTTATCCTTGAATTGTATATACTGGTCATTCTAAATGATGTAATTTAATGTCATGATATTTGGTAGCCAATAAATGAACAAAATATAGATTACAATGTTAACTATTTTAATCAGTTATAGTATACTGGAGGCGCACACAAGTAGTTAATTCCATTAAAGGTATTACAAAGTTTTGGGAAATTTCAAAAAATGGGTGGATAGAGAATCTTTACAATTTTGATATATTTGGATGCCCCTGTGGATGTATTAAAAGCACTAGCAATTTTAGCCCCTAAAACACTTCAGCTTTCGAGAAAAATTGAATATAAAGATTTACCGGTGCTCCCGGTAAATGTTATTAGATTTCAAATAGCTCCTACGGCCGTACAATGGTAGCTGCGACCATGCAAATCTCAGAATATGTAGTTGTGGTATATATTTACCGAACGGGAATAGCTAATCGGTCGATTTTAGCCAAGAAACATTGTTTTATAGCTTAATTAATATCTTGACCTTAAGAGGGAGCTTTACAACATAAAGTGTTTATTATTAACAATTTCATAACTTTAGGGTCGATTTCGACCGCGACAACGATCAGTGAATATTGTAGGATCGCATATGCTTCCAATATGTTCATTTGAACCAAATTCACTACCCCATACCAAAACTTTGTATTACCTTTAAACTGAATTGTATGTATTAGTAATCTTTTATTTATTTCGTTGCTTTTAAGCTATTGAACATGTTGAATAATTATACTAAGTTAGACAGTACCACCTGTGCGCTTAGAAACGCGCCCTTTAAATGTAATTATTGTTATTAACTATTGTATGCTTGACCTTTGACCCAGGTTGGTGTGAGCCGAGAGGAGATGATGAGGATCTACCTTGCCCTCAAGCAACTGGTAGACAACTACCCTCTCCAGTCCTGCAGGTTCTGGGGAAAGCTCTTTGGTACAGAGAAGAACTACATTGTGGCTGAGGTGGAATACAGGGAAGGAGAGGAGGAAGAGGAAGAAGAGGAAGAGGTATGCATGAGAAGAATAGAGAATAACATTTTTTTTTGGGGGGGGGGGGGCAGTTAAAGAAAAGTGTTGATATTATTTACAGTGGCAGATTCTCCTATTGAGGTTAACATTCATTCACGACACAATATGTATTGATGAACTGGAAGATATTGTTGTTCAGTGTAATTACCTTTGTTCAATTATGATAACCTCTTTATAATCAGAGCTGAAGCTTTGGAAATACTTTGTTCATTTTTACTACAAAAGTAAAATTTGTCTAAAAGATGTTTCAATATCCAATATTTCAGTTATCATTGGCAGAGCATGCAAAACAGGATAATATACTTCTCTTTATTACACCAATCCTTTAAAGCTAGAAGAAACTATATTGTGCTCTTAATTCATGAACCACTATAAAGTCTCTTAGCATGAAATCATTTGTGCATTTGTTTTATTCTTTAACTAGGAGCATGAGACTGAGGAGCCAGATACAGAGAAGGATGATGAGGAAGGAGAAGGAGGTATGATTTTTTTTGTTAAATCTAACTTTTACGGTTTAAGATTTAAAGAGGGACTCATTCTTACTTGGGTCGTATAGTAAAGCTTTGATTTAAATTTGGAGGTGCTACTGCTATATGACATTTTAAAATTAAATTGAAAGTGGTTGAATTGTGTATGAATCTATTTTAAGAGGCTAGAAAAATGATAGAAGAAAAAAATAAAACAACAACAAACATTGTATAAGCATGCAATGGTATTCATTTTAGTATGTTCACATGAGAGAGAGAGAGAGGGGGAGGGGGACATAAGTTTTTCTTTCATACCATGTTTTTCTGGTTGTGGCGTCGTGCCCATGCACTGAATTTTAAAGTATTTGCTCAGCCAACTTGCTCTGCCAATCATGCATAAACACAAATCATTTATTATTACTCATCAATCTACAGAGGAGCAAGAAGAGGATATTCTTCCCAAGCCTGACTTCAAACCTCCTCCAGTCATCCCTCGTGAGGAGAATAGGACAGGAACCAACAAGAAGACATTCTTCGTCTGCAATGAACGTAAGTATATATCGGTTTAAAGGAGATGCATGCACATCCGTTATTTACTCAAAGATGTATACATGTGTTTTTGCCAACATCAGGTAGGTATAACCCTTGTGCTTCCTTTTAAAGACCTTCAGAAAGAAAAAAACAAAACAAATTATAAAAAAATAATAGAAATAGAAATAATAAAGTTAGATATTTTTTTATCGGAATAAAGACCCATTAATCGTGTTTGTTTTCATGTCTGTCAGTGATATATTGTTATAGAGAATGATTTCATCTTTTAAGCGCAATTTGCTTTGAATATCTAAGATATTGTAAGTTCCACAAGAAAAATCATCATTTTTTTTGTGGATGGATATTATGCATCGTGAGAAAGAGAAACATTTGGCTTCAAAAACAAACATCCATTGTATTTATACCACCCACTCAGCTGGTCAACCATGGGTCAAGCTACCAGCTATTACTCCTCTCCAGATCAGCGTAGCCAGACAGATCAAGAAGTTCTTCACTGGACGTCTTGACCAGCAGGTATGCTCCATCACACTTTCTCAGTGTTTCCCATATGAGTATTTTGTAAATGATTTAAAAACTAATCCTAAGGGAGACAGACTTAGCAACATTCACAACAAAAGTTGCTATGCAGAATTAACTGTGAATACTTCTTGCTTATTGAAGATGTATTAAGGAATTGGAGAACAAAAATTATAGTTGAATGCATAGTTACAAAAGTGCTTACAAATCTGTGTAGATCAATACATATGTGCAGCTACCTGCACCCTCAAAAAGTGTGTGTGTGTGTGGGGGGGGGGGGGAGTTAATAGTGGCTTTTATTTATAACTGAATGTACATCTCTCCGTTTCTCTTTTCCTAATCCATCTTTTACCTTTTCCAAATCCGTTATTTTTTCTGAACTTCTATTTTTCTCCTCTTTTTATATCCTATTTGTTCATATATTTATTTTCTTTCCATTTTTGTTTATTATATTTCCAGATTATTAGCTACCCACCTTTCAATGGCACAGAGGCCAACTACCTGAGGGCACAGATTTCACGAGTCTCAGCAGGCACTCAGATCAGTCCTCTTGGATTCTACCAATTTGATGAGGAAGAGGAAGAAGAGGAGGAAGATGGAAGTAAGTTATTAATACTTCTCCTTAATCCGACATTGCTCTGGTTACATGCTCCTGAATTTATGTTGTGAAAGAGATTGGATTATGGCTTAGGATGTGGTTTGATTGTATGTTTAGTTTCATCTTCAGAATAGATTAGATTAAATTTCAGGTGATTATATGTTGCTCAGATGAGCTTTTGATTATAGGCATATGCGATGGAGATCAGATTGTTGTACAATCTCTAGAACCTTCTCAATTGGAGCCATATTAGAATTAAAAGGCATGTTAGAGCCACAGATCTTTACAAGAAACCGGCTTGTTAGGTATCCTGATCTGTTTTTTTCTTCTGTTGACTAATTCACACTCTCTTTTTGTTCATCCATCAGACCGTGATAGCTTCATCGAGAGTCCAGATTTTGAGGGCATCCCAGTAAAGGATCTTGTAGACCCCTCCATGGCTAACTGGGTACACCATGTGCAACACATCCTGCCTCAGGTATGTAACAAATCAGGTTTTTCTATCCCCCCCCCCCCCCTCTTTCTCTCTCTTGATCCTCTCCTCTCTCCTTCCCACTTCTCTAGCTGTCTGTCTGTATCTCTGTCTCTTCTCCCCCTCTCTCTCTCTCTCTCTCTCTCTCTTTCTCTCTCTCCCTCTTGTTCATTAAGTTTGATATCATGTCACCTTAACATTTAAAAGGTAAAAACTGTCTTCATTGGTAATATGAATGCTGTTAGGTCTATATGCTTTATTTTAGTAGATGAGGGCAAGTTTCAAAGAAAGTGTTGAATGAATTTAATGAATTAGATTTGTTTCATAGCAATATTTTGGATTAATGCAGCATTGAGATGATGTATGATTCTTGTGCATGAAGTTTCAGTGCAAAGATAACATTAGCTAAGTTACGAGTGTTAAATCTTTTTCCTTGCTCAAGAGAACACAAATCTACCGATGAATCAATGTAAAGAAAACTACTACCAAAGAGAGGAGGGTTTGAAATTGACATTTCATGTACACTGAACAGACTGTGGAGGCTAGTTAATGCAAAATTAATTCAAAACTTTGTACCCGGTAGTTTGCATATTAACCTATGGTGCTTATAGCTAGTCAACCCAGCTCAACATCATTTTGTACATTCATTCCTTTCTCCATCAGGGTCGATGCTCATGGTTCAACCCAGTGCAGCAACAGGAGGAGGACTTTGAAGATGAGGAAGATGAGGAGGAGAGGGAGGAACCGGATGAACCTGAACCCGAGGTTGGACCTCCTCTCCTAACACCCCTCTCAGAGGATGTTGGTGAGTTTGTCTTATCCATATTTTCTGTGGTTTATAATTTGTCTGATAACAGCTTTATGATAACAGAGTATGGTACCGGAAATGGAACTTACGCTGCCAACTTCCTAGTGCTTACAACTCTATATTTTTATTGCAATTTCTTTGCTTGCATTGTTACGAGACATGAAATGTTGTAAGTTGGAAGACTAATCATTGAACATTAAATATAATTTTTGTTCTACAATTGATACTGGCCCTGTATTACTATTCTTGTCACATGGATAATAAGAGGATATTTGAGATGACTTGTGGTATGATAAAATTCCATTTTAGCAGCTATATGTTTGATATAAGTGCAAGTAGTTATTTACATCTGTCATTACTGATTTTTACTATTGAAGAGAACATGTATTTTAGAAGGTACAGAAACTGGTGCAACTCTCTGGTCTCATAATTCTACTTTAATAAGATTTCCTTAATGATCACTTGATGCAAGAAGTTTGACATTGATGTTTTCATTTTGTATCATCTCCTGCTGTCACAGAGATTGAAAACATCCCACCATGGAGTGCTCGCCTTACATCCTCCCTTGTGCCTCAGTATGCCATCGCCGTCATCCAGTCTAACCTATGGCCTGGTGCCTATGCCTTCGGAACAGACAAGTAAGAATGCTCACCTGTCACAAAAAATATTCTGTTTCATACTTAAGTTGTTTTTGCCAACGCTATCTCCCGTCTCTCTCTCTCCCAAGAATCACACAGCAAAATAATTCTTAATTTAGTAATATATTACATTTTAATTAGAATCTTAAAAAACTTTTATGAATTGAACATCATTGAAATTTTGGTCTGCATCTAACTGTATCCCACCTCTCTTCTATCCCTCTCCCTAGGAAATTTGAGAATGTGTACATTGGCTGGGGTCACAAGTACTCTCCAGACAACTACAGCCCTCCTCCCCCACCTCCAGTCCAGGAGGAGTTCCCCAGTGGACCCGAGATCACCGAGGCAGAGGACCCCACCCCTGAGGAGGAGGCAGCCCTCAGGGCCGCCCAGCAGGAGGCCATGGAAGCCGCGGAGGAGATGGAGGATGAGGAAGAGGAGGATGGAGAAGACGATTAGGAATGAGCGGGGCATCTTGAGATTGGTTTTGTGGAAGGGTTTGGGGGGAGGGAGGGGGTCGTAAGATAGCATGGGGCAGTTTTCAAAAGTGACCTTGTGTATTTAATATCAAGCTGACAGCCTCATGAACCCCATCGAAATATAATAAGCTGGTATTGCAAAATCAGAGAAGGATTATTCAATCCAATTAAGGTAAATTCTAGAGTAGATATTACTATCTTACAGCATGTCAAATGAAAGAAAATATTTGATTAAACTGCACATTCCCAGATGTATATAATACATTTTGCATGCTTTGACTGCTCGGTTATACACATGTATGCCCTTCTTTTGCATACTCTGAACTGAATAAGAGGAACATCATGCGATGGACAGCTTCAGAAAGAGGGGATGGTAGGTTGTTTTTTTTTGGGGGGGGGGGTTATATTCAAATTGCCACTTCATCTCATGCAACAACAATAAATTGCTAGAGGGCTTTCTCTTTTGATTTAAATTTTAACGTGCTTTTAAAAGATCACTTCCTCTGCATGATATCTTAATGATGTTTAGTCTGCCTTTAAATTCAAAATCATGCCAATATACACACATAGAGTTAATGATTACGTGCCTATAAACACATCAAATAAGTGGTATATCAGTAAACCAATGTCCATTCCTTCTCATGTAAATATTTTACAATCTTTCAAGTAACTACTCTACTGTAAATATGTAACTTATTTTTATCATACAAGAAAATTATTCTGCTTGATCCTGACATCACCTATATAAAGTTCTTTAAGAGTTATTTTATCATTCCTATGTTCCTTTTGTAAGAAATTGTACATTTTGTCAAAGCTTTTCATATTACTATTTTTGTTCAGGTTGTACATTCTATGATGTTGATATAACCTGTAGTAGTGTATCTTGTTTGAAAGTATGCAGTTCAACAATAAACACTTTCACCTCTGAGAAGATATGTTTGTGCATTTTTTGTTATGTAGCTGTATTCAGAAGGTGCAAAAATGGTATTTTGTATTTGTTTACAAAAAGGGGAGGAAGAGCAGAAGAGAAAAAGAGTTACAGAGAGAATAGATAGAGGGGTGGGATAGGGTGAGAGGAGGAAGAGAGAAAGACAGGGGGGGGGGAAGAGTTTCGGTCACCAGATTAATCAATATTTAAATGCAATACATGTGTTGTCACAAACAAATTTTGAGGCCCTTTATTCAAAAGGAACAGACGGAAACCTCTGTCAGATCTGTATTTTCTGGGGAGATGGCCTGTAATTAAATTTTCCTCAACCCCTGCCCTCAAAGCTCCCAATACCAATGTTTTGTTCTGTTTTTATTCATTTATATATAATGGCAAATGTATTAATTTTATCAGAAACCTCTAATTGGACTGGTCTAGAAGCCCCCATCCATCATTTCCTGCTATTCATAATCTCTCTCTCCCTCTCTCTTTTTTTGTTTCCTCGCCCAGCTTTACCCCACGACACATCCAAATAAAATTCACACTCATCCCTTACCACAGTAATTATATTTTGAATTAATACACGTATCTCATTCCCATGTAGTCTTGAAGAAAATCTCTTCCATTCAACTCTTTGTGAGAAAACCTTAGATACTGAGACAATGAGATCATCCATAAAATACTTTCAAATTATTTTATTTTACAAAAAAAAAAGAAGAGAAAACGCTACAAACTGAAAAAGGGTAATACAAATATTGATCAACTACAAGTTCCCATGGAACCTTTTACGACAGGTGTGCAAGGAATATCTTGTTACTTATCTTATCTCAAATTCTATGCACAACTGATGCAAACTGAATACATGTGTCCGCTTCACCCTACATGTCCTGATTGGCCCAATGAATGCTATAAAGCAGGATTTGCAATAATTGTCATTTTGCAATACACAAGAAATATAGTACTATTCAAAATCTATTCATCATCTATTCTGCTAGTATAATAATCACACTATAAATTTGATGTATAAAGGTATTGTTCAATAGTTCAAACAGCAATTTTGGTGAAAGTGAACAATATAGCTGCTTTTAGAACTTCCCCATAAAGGTTATAATTTCAGGATGATCCAAATGAAGTCGTTTTTTTTGTTTGGGTAAAAATTAGAAGAGTGAAGAGGAAATAATGAACGTGTACAATTATTGGAAATAAGTCTCCTGGGTGTTACCCTCGTGACGTCACTTTGTGCTAAAGATAAAGAATATTACAAAGGAAAGCTGCTTACATCATATGAATGAGATTATCACTCACCCCCTTACAAAGATTTCAATCAATATTTCTGAGTCGGATAGAAAATGTATGCCGAGTGACATTTTTAAAAATGTTCACTTTGTAGATTAAAATGTGAAATGCTTAAAATGTTCATAGTCGCACATCTTGAAACTCCCCGACTTATTCCATCTTCTAAACCACAGATAAAATAGTAAAAATATATATACAACACTGTACAGTTCTTATAATCAATTGACATACACTGTATACAGAACAAGATACATGTTCATACAAGTTTACAAATACTTATGTCAATGCATTGAACATTAATTCGTCATCCGTCATATGCAAGCTACCAACGACAGTTTTCATAAAATATCAATAGGCCTTTGATTTGAATCTCTCTAATGTGTATCTTGTCCCATGTTCTAACCCAATGAAACTATTGTCTGTTGAGAGCTAGAAAAATAATTAGACACATATTTACCACTGTTGCAGGCTCTGAGCAAATGAAATAAAAGTATTTCTTAAAGTTTTTCATTGGTGGAATGTTAAATGATTAATAAAATCTAAATGTGAGCTGATTGTGATAGTATTCACATGCAACATCATATGGGAAATGGGTAGGAGTGGGTATTACAATAGAATCATGCTTAACTTTGTCTGCTGGTGAAAAACGTAGAAGTGTAGAAAGGGACAACAGCATCAATAATAACAGAAATTTACATGGCATGATAATTTCTTTAGAGAAATACACCTAGCAGTCTCGTGTGTGTAAACCGTTGCCAAACTGTAATTTCTGATCTTGACACTATTGATGAGAGGACAGACAGCCCATGTGTATCAACTGGGTAGCTACTTTCCAGCCTAGATGAGATCCGCAACTGGAAGAAAGAAAGGACGATCGCAATATTGAAATAACACAACAAAAGGGAACTTTCCCCACTAAAAATAAATCAAAGCTTGAATCCTGTTTGAAATTATTTAGCTTTCTTCACGCCTGATACACCATGCCCTCTGGAGATTGGTTTACAGGTGGCAGAAAAGACATAAAATATCAATAACTGAATATTAAAATATGCTGGCATCAATCAAGTTACATGAAAATTGGAGCGATAAGCCTTCTGTCATGACCAAATTTTGTAATTTTGTAGGACATGGTTTACAAATGCCATGGGTCTAATTTAATACTAAATGCAGTTCTGTTGTTGACTAAATACAGTATTAAAGAAAGAAAAAAATCATGCATTTCTACTAAAAACCAAATTGTAGAACCGATACTATCATTCTTATACATGTATCATACCATTTACAATTTGTTATTTGTTACTGGTTGATGTTTTTCTTACCATTCATGGGCATTTCATCAATCTGTGTGCTGTAATACTGCTCTATGTCACGCAGGATTCTGATGTCGTCACTCTTCACAAAGTTGATGGCCACACCCTTACGGCCGTAACGACCCGACCGACCGATTCTGGAATGACAAAGAGGTGGGGGTGTTTAAAAACATGCAATAAGTTAAATGAATTCAAATGTACTCCTAAAACAAACAGGCAAGGGACCAAGATGTCAACGCTTAACCGATCAGTCTTGGGTAATAACCCATAAACCACTCTAGAACTTTGATGAAGGTGCTTTCAGTATGCTTTTCACGGGAGATATAGTGGCAGCTATCACAAAATATGAACTGTGCATTATAACTTCATGTAAAGAAGAGCATGGATCTAATATACCGTAGTTGGAAAACAGCTTACCGGTATGCAAGAATAGGGATTCTTTTATATAATATACAAATGCACATGTAGTGGCTATCTTAGTGCAATTAGTACGACAGAATCTAAAAGAATCTATAGATGGACGCAAGACATTTCTTTCCAATTTAGACCTTTTTTCTTTAGAATAAAAAGCTCTCTTGAACACAACTTTGCCCATTCAAAAATATAACTACCGGTACACAATACACTTCAAAGCAAAATTGTAAAATATGAGCTGGGAGTTACCTGTGGATGTAGAGCTCACGGTTGTTTGGCAGATCATAGTTGATAACCAGCGAGACCTGCTGAACGTCCAGACCTCTAGCCCATACATCAGTGGTAATCAGAACACGACTGCATAAAAAGAAGAATATAATGAAGTTGTAATATTCAACACAGCCAGTGAAATAGCATTCCAAGAAAATGGTTAGGAATTACTGTGAAATGTAAATTCTGTAGTAAAAGGGGATACTTACAAAATCAAAGTGCCCTTCAGACAAGCAAAGTTGTTGAAACTTCCATACATCAAGAAGTAAAATCACCGATGTGCACACTACACATTCTACATTATGTTAACATTCTTGTATGTAGTGATTTATGACTTTCAATAATGTTCTTCTCAAAGGATGCATGAATGAGTGCTAGCCCTTCCAAGATTTATTTTATCAGGACTACCAGAAAAAAAAGATGAGTTGGCTACCTGTAATACATTTGTAGATATGAGCAAATAAACAAAATGGAATAACGATATATCTCAGTTACTATATGATTAATAAACACAAGTGACTTTGGGATCATTTCATTTGCAGTGTAGAATTTTGAAATCTGAAGAGCCAAGTCAATTATTAATACTTCTTTCTTAAAAATCACTACTCCAGAGCTACCAACCTTGTGCGCCTAAAAAAAGAAATTCAATAAAACGAAACTTACAACCACGCGTGACACACTTCCAATGCAGAAATGTCCATTCCTCATTCAATTTTTTTCCTCCATATTATGACCTATATTTTTTTACAAATACTGGTAGGTACTTTGTTGTTATTTGGGTATTTAATATCGGCGCTTGATTCTTTTTGAGAATATTTTCCTCTTCAAAATAACATCTTGGGGCACTTGTTTGACGTGCGGTATATCTATAAAAAAATATTTCAAACGTATTTGGATGAAAAAACAGTATATTTCTGGGAAAAACGGAATGGTTGGCAGCTCTGCTACTCCCAAGACAAAATACTTCTAGAATTCCTGTTTTGATCTCTCACCTAGCCCCTGATCTGAACTCCTTCATGATGGCTTCTCTCTCCTTCTGAGGCATGTCACCATGCATTGAGGACACTGTGAAGTTAGCCTCACGCATCTTCTCTGTCAACCAGTCAACCTACGAGAGGGTGGAGGAGCAGTGAAATAAACTGTGATGGATGTGGTTCTGTCTTCAATACGACCATGCCAAAACTGTTAAATTCTTCTGGCATTCCACATGTATTATCATCAATCACCATGACCATTGAGATGGACATCATCAAGAATGTACTCACACACAAACGATTCAGTCCGTATATATATACATAGATAATCTTCTTTGATATAAATACCAATAATTCTTACAGCCATTGGGATGATTTAGTTAGTGTTACCCATATCTGTGAATTAAAAATAATGCTTATGCATTGGGCAAACAAGGTCTCCATTGGCACAATAAATACTATTCGTTTACATTCACAGTGCATATATTGAACGATTGATGCATTAAAAACAAAAAACATTGCCAAGCATAAGTAAATGCATGCAATCGCATTAAATTTGTCCTATCAATGTTCTTACACGTGACAAGGCATTAAAGGTACTATGTCCCATTTGCAGGCCAAAAAAATGAAAAAGTTAAATTCCAACTGAATTTGAAAGATAATACTAATCTAGAACTTCCCTAAAAAAGGTGGGGCTTGAAAATGTCTTCAAGTGGGAAAATAAAGACTATTAGTTGTCAAATCGACTTTAGGGCTATAGAGCCCAAAAGCAATAGTCTTGATTTTCAGATAATTGTACCGAATGGTCATACGTTTTATGCTGCACAAAGATTCAATCAGTTTAATCTTGGCCATCACAAGAAGTGGGTTATTGATGTAGACAAATGTTCATGTACCCTTTACAACTCTTTTCATGTATGTTATTACCAAAGAAGAAAAAAAGCCAGTCAGTCACTCAATAGTGTCTGACAGTGAAGTCTAGCAAGTAAACGGGTTTCCTTGCATAATTTGAATATGAGGACACTGCTAACGTTTAAATTTCACAGATAGGACATACATGACATATTCATAATTCCTGCAAAGTTCTACAGAATTTGAGGTTGGCTGCAAAAGGGACATAGTACCTTTAAATGTCTGAAATCCATGATAAATCGTGTTTTCTTTTGTGAAGAAGACACCACTTTTGAGCTTTTCTCTGATAAGATGTCCTTACCTTCCTCTTTGTGTTGCAGAAGATGACAGCCTGTGTGATGGTGAGTGTGTCGTAGAGGTCACACAGCGTGTCAAACTTCCATTCTTCCCTCTCCACAGCAACAAAGAACTGCTTGATACCCTCCAGAGTCAACTCATCACTGTGTAAAACATTATCAAAATACATACAATAATCAAATCCAAGAAAGTAAAATTGTCACTAAAAGGGATCCGGTAACTTTGTCTCAGATTCTGAAACAAAATCCTGGATTTAGCTCATGCTACAATGATAATTATAAACCAGTCAGGAACCCCATGACTTTTACAAGCCAATCGCCTGTCTGATTATCAAGATATTTATGATTGGAATTACAAATTTTGAAAACTGTTTGCCAAACGGTTTTCATAACACTGCAGTCTATTGGGGGAAACGAGTATGGTAAAACCGGTCACTCAAATCTTGTTTACTTTTTTGAGGCACTTCTTGATCATTTTGAAGAGCATTTTTTTTAGGGCTTCAATATTAAACCATATCACAGACACTGATAAGACGTAGGGCCGTGCATCTCAGATTTAACATTGTTAAACGATGCCTTTAATGCTGGTTATTTCTCTGAATTCAAATGATGTGATAGGTATTAGCAAAGGTTACAGGAGAAATAGAATGGCAAAACCTCTCACGGAATTTATTGAATGAGGTTTCTAAATAGGACAACATTAACAAATACTTATTGTTCATTTCAAGAAATGGCCTGAATTAGCAAAGCACATCAGCTATCTTTGTCATCATTCAAGCTATTCTATTTGACCACCAAAATGAATACCGATACTAAAAAGAAAAGAGTGATTTAGATATATTACCATGTTTTTTTCACACATAAATATTTTTTTAAAGGCAGTGATAAACAGAGATTGTAATACCTTTCTAACCCCTAATCGTACTCATTATATACTAACCGTTTGACAAGGATTCTGATGGGGTCTGTCATGAACTTGCTGGTCATTTCTAGGATCTCATGTGGCAGCGTAGCACTGAAAAGTACAACCTGGGTTGCAGGGGGAAGGTACCTGTACACATCATAGATCTGCTCCTTGAAGCCTATGGAATACAATAACAGATTATTTCATCAGATACAGTCAAACCGGTCTATAGCGACCGCCCAAGGGAAACACAAAAAGTGGTCTTTGTAGACAGGTTCCTTTATTACATGTTTCAATAAGAAACCATTTTCAAGGGAAACAAAAAATGTGGTATTTGTAGACAGGTGGTCACTAAGGCAGGTTTGACTGCATTTCTATTCAATATTGTCTCTTGTATTGGGTAGCCATTTATTTGTAGAGGTGGTGTGGTCTAGTGCATATGTCTTTGGACTGTGAATCACAGGGTTCTTGGTTCGAGTCCCACTGCGACACTAATGTCTCTTGGCAAGACAGTAATCTACATTTGCCACTCTCCACCAGGTGTTACATGGTGTCGGTAGGAAGGAATTCCTTGAATGCTGTCAGCATCAAAATCAGTAGCCTAGCAGAGCAATGGTAATCTTGGAATGTCTTGAGCTCCTTGCATGGTAGATATGTGCACTATAAAAATATCCAATATTATTATTATTATCATTATTACTGCTTTAAGCAACTTTTCAACAAAAGAAATGCCCAGAAAGGCTTAAAAGACCCCTTCCCTAAAAATACTTGATGTGTGGTAAGATGTGTTTATTAACTCTTAATAAACTGGGTTTTGTTACCTCCCCACCCCCATCAAAAAGTTAAAATGAGCCCCATAAAAAGTGTTCAGTGCACAGACCACAAGATAGAGTAGGTCAATGGGTCTTATCTTCTCACTTTTTTAAATTAAAAAATGCAGTGCGGTGTATTTCACTTCACATGATGTTATGAAAACAAAACAAAAACAAAATGCAGAAAAACGTGTCACTGACTGATCATCATTTTACCTTTGTTCAGCATTTCATCTGCTTCATCCAAGACCAGCATCTTGATGGCTCTCGTCCTCAGGTTTCTTCTCCTGATCATGTCTGGATAATAATCAAAGAAATCAAGAATGCAACATTTAATTCCAGATCCAGTATCACTGCAAACCTCAAGACCTTTTTTCTAACTTCAACTGAAGATTAGGTTAGGAAAAGTAGAGGTAACACCATGATTGGTTTGCAAAAGGAACTGTCTGGACATGATAAGGAAAGGATGCAGTCTTTGTAGACACATGGTCACAAATACACTTTACATTACATTATACACTACTTACTTACTTGGGTGTAGAGAATGGAAGCTTAGCTTATTTGTCCCTATTTACTGTTGCATCCCGTCTCAAGTATGGTTAAAACTTAATTGGATTGTTTCTCCCATACCTTTCTAGGGATGACTTGAATTGGTTAATGGTGGCAGCATTGACTACTTCCTTAGGCAAGATAAATATAATATATCAATCTGTTTTGAACCAGAAGGACATTAACTCATATACTTAAACACAGAGTTAACACCCTTCTGGCTCTGACAAGACAATATCAAGGTCTCATAAATATGTCTTACCAAACACTCTGCCAGGTGTTCCTGAGACGACATGCTGACCAAAGTCGAGCTTTCTGATATCCTCTCCTACATTGGTCCCTCCGATGCAGGAATGGCACTGAACGCTCATGTAGTCACCCAAGGCTAGGATGACCTACAGATAAGAATGGATTACAAACATAAGCTCATCAAAAAATTAAAGTGCGGTATAAATTAAAGCCCCACTGTCCTACTTGTAGCTACTTGCTCCCTCTATATAGAAAACTTCCCCAATCGGTGCATGTTGGTCCCCCATGATCCTCTTTTTCTTATGTTAGTTGAGAGCTGAGTTAATGAGATAGCCACCTGTCAGTGACCTCGCTGTGTGGTCTAATCCCTTCTGGCCCAGTAGTATTGACGGTCTTAACAAGTGCTTTGTCCACACACCATTCCAGCACTTCATAACAGTCCTTGTAGTTACTCACCTCACCTACCACCCAGTATAGCTTCGTGAGTGGGCTGCCAAAGGGATTACCCAACCAAGTACCAAGTGTAAAAATCAAATGCATGTTTGTAGGAATTCTTTTTTGACCATCCAGAGCTCTATCGAGGGTGCTCTGAAACTCACTGTGGCAACATTACCTCCAGGTTTTTATGACAAAGATAATGGGTGAGGGTAAGTGACTCAGTGTTCCAATGGGGTAGATAAAATGGTGTGTCTAGGATAGTGACCACTGTGTTGCAATGCAATATACATATAGAACCATCTAAAAGGGTTACATATGCTTGAAACTAAATAGACATGATGGTCCTGACACTATTAAATACTATAATTTGTTTAAAGGCATATATAAATTAAGTAGTGCTGTAACATCACGGATATCTCCAATTCCGTTTAACCGCCAGTCAAAACCGGACGGTTTTCGGTTAAACGATTAAAAAAAAAAAAAAAAAAAAAAAAAAAAATTAGTTTTTTTTTTAATTTTTTTTTTTATTGTTGACCGACTGTGAAAAAAACCCACGCGGGAAGGATTTTCATTTAAAAGAACATTTAGAAGAATGTGTAAGATCATTAATGTAAATTAAAAACAGTAGAGGACCTAGGATAGAACCTTGTGGTACGCCGTGTGTAAAAGTTGGATGAATTATTATTATAAACTACATATTGAGATCTATTACAAAGATTACTTTCAAACCACGATGACAGACAAATTGGAGTGTTGTTCTAGTTTCGGAGTGGTGAGTCAACACACAGATTACCTGCTAGACATTGCCAGGCATAGTACCAGGTGGAGGGGCATAAATAAATCGAAACTTAAAAAAAAAAAAAAAAAAAACGGGAAAACGAAACCGTCCAATTGAAAACGGAATCCGCCATGGGCGGTCGGATACCGGACGGTTAAAGCAGGGCTGTCGTTTAAAGCCGGTAACCGGTAAAACTTGCCGCCTATTCACTCGTTTCTTACCGGCTATAATTCCTATAATAAACCTTGCAAAAATCACAGAAAGTAGATCTAAATCAATGCTAATCCAAAATTTCCTTAATTTCGTCCAAGATATAATTAGTGCCGCACATACACGGCCGCAGTCGACGAAATCCCTTACGATCACGAACGCGACGTCGTCCGTACTTACCTAGACCTATCTATCTAACGTTACATCGCAGTTCTCCCCCCACAGCGCGGCGGCCAAGCCCGCCCGTCCCTACCCCATTGCGATCCCGATGTGCACGCGAGAAGACGATGCACACTGATCATAACAAAACTGAAGCTAGCTCGCTGTAACCAAACTATCCGTTGCCGATTTGATATTTGAAGATCACGGAAACCGGGGCCTATACACGTGCGTGCAATGTCTAGAGACAACGTACTTTAGATTCTGAGATGCGCAAATCGGCAACAGAGTTTTGAACTCGGTTGAGTTTAGGCCGGCCACGGCCGTCCCCGGCGGACCCCCGCAGCTAGCTCGCATGATATATGCAGGCTCGCGCTCCGCGAATATTCAAAACTAACTTCCGATCGCACATAACTTATTTCCTTAAAAAAGTTGAATAAACAAATATACAGTGTCTTCACTTTGTCAGGAAAAACAGTGATATAACATTATAAAATGAACAGGAACTGAAGTAAATTCTTAAATGTATTCAATAATTTCATGTCAAAAAAAATTAATTAAATGAGAATTCATATGGGGAGCCAAATAAAAGTCACAAGTAAAAAAAAGAAAATCAAAATCTAGCCTCTGCTGCCCATTATTTAAATACTGTACATGTATTCAACAAATCATGATGTAGAAAGATTGAGTATGGTACATCATCTCAGTTTAATTAAAAATTACAAAGTAATGGTACAAAGTGATAAATAATTATCAACTTAATAACTTTTCTTATGAGTTATGATTGTTCATGTAATATTAAACATGAACAATATGTGTGTTTATTACAATATATGTGTAATACAAGGTAGGAAAGATAACTACAAATTTTCTTCTTAGGTATGCACCAGATTGCACAATTTCAAGTGGAAAATCCCAAAAGGTCCCTACCGTGGCAGGGGGATACCCCCCCCCCTCCCACATCCTCCCCCCCTCGGTCGCTTCGCTCCCTCGCAGTGATGGTACCTCCTATAAAATTCAAATTACCTCCTTCAAAAATAATTAACAAGACCCCTGGTTAAAGGTTTGACTACAGCACTAAAATTAAGGAAGGCTCACCTTTTGAATTTGATTTGCCAATTCTCTTGTTGGAGAGAGAATCAAAGCTTGCGTTTCTCTGACCTAGAGGGAAAAAAAAAAGAGTATACATAACATAAAACATCAAATTGATACAACTGTGTACTGCAGTCAACAACAACAAAAATGACAAAACGATGTTGCATATTTGATAACAAAAAATGTGTCTGTCGCTAGGAAATGACTCAGTGGTAGAGCAGTGGTCTCGTAACTGGGAGGACCCAAGTGGGTAATCTAGTGGTCTTTGGCAAGGCAGTAATTGTCCATCAGAGAGGATATAAAGCTGTTGATCCCCTGGTTGCTTACTTACAAGTATACACATGCTTTCTTAGCAGTCAGGTGCAATAAACCATCAAACCAAAATAGCCACTCTTTAGTAAACATGCAAACTGTTCATTGTTACAAGATTTTTTTATTTACGATAACTGAAGGATTCAATTTTGGATAATTCCATCAAGAACTAACCGAAGCATCAGTTTCCTTGCCAAATGTTTTTAAAATACATGTATTATACAAGTGCTGGACATGTAACACATCCGTCACAAAGCCAACTGATTCTAAACACACACCAGCTATTATTCGTCAAATCAGGGTAATAACCATCACAGAGGATGTGTACATGGAAAACAGGGACTTACCTGTGTGTCTAGACATTGTAGAATTGAAATGGAAAAAGTGGCTGTCTTTCCTGTTCCAGATTGTGCCCTGAAAGAAATAATGGTGAGAAACAAAGTGTTATACAGATGATGTAACAAGAGAAAAAACAAACCATTATTTTGTCCTCTATACGGTACATGTTATTATTCTTCATATATGAAAAACACAGCATAAATGTCTAACACTGTAAAGTCACAAACTTGCACCAAATCTACACAAGCCTTTTTGTTTCTGATTTTACCCTAGTATACCATTAGGAAGGACAACTTAGAAATCTATTAAGAGCGTTTACATCTCAACTTTTACTGCCTCATTACCCGACCTTCAAAACCAAGTTGTTGAGGCTTATACTGTTTTTCAGTTTGAAAATAAGCTTGATAGTCTTTGGCAAATGCTGAATCTAAGTACAATTTACAGATAAGCTCCCTCAGGCGGTACCTTTATTGCTTGACTAGAGTACTACCGATTAACCAGGATCTGGACGTAGAGGCATCTCAACCGGCATCCAGAAGTCAACCTTAGGCTTAAGTAACCTAGTTATACAGTGAAACTTGTCTATAAAGACCACCCATTAAAGACAAATTAAAGACAAATGGCAGGTGGTCTTTATGTACAGGTCCTTTATAACATGTTTTCAATGAGAAACCATTTTCAAGGGAAACAAAAATGTGGTCTCTGTAGACAGGTGGTCGCTAATGCAGGTTTGACTGTATTATGTGAAGGTCCTGATAAAGTTAGTAAAACTATATACCGGTCATTCAATACCAGTAACAAACAGAACTCTTAGTCTTGTACTTTTTAAAGAAAGAAAAGCAGTAGGGGCCTATGACAGTGTACTAAAGAGAGAGAGAGAGAGAGAGAGAGGGGTCGATATATTTTAAAAATAGATGCAGATACAATTTTGCTAGTTTCCTTTCTCTTCAAGATTTAAAGATATATGTACAAAAATAAATAGACAATATTTTACTCATCGACTTACTGTGCAATAACATCCCTTCCTTTCACAACTGGTTTGATGGCTCTCTGCTGGATAGCAGATGGCTTTTCAAATCCTGTAAATAATGGCAAAAATACATTATTCCCCTTCAATCACAATATGACACATGGCATTTTAGAGGTCCACAATTTTCTGCTTACAAAAATAAAAGTTATTACCAGTAGGGGACGATGGTCCGAGAATAAGGATCGTCCGCATAAACGAGGATCGTCTTCGTAAACTCGGACAGACGCGTCCACAAAAATAAGGACTATCCACATTTTCGCGGACGATTCTTATTTCCGATCCGCAATTGACATTGACTATGTACAGAGAGCATAGAGAGTCAACGCTAATGCATATTGACCTCTAGCACTGCACTACGTGTTAATTAGGCAGCATTATAGTCAATACACTCACAACACACACATGCACACAATGATTCCGATGCAGCTGATCGTCAAGTTTGACAGTGACTCACAATTTGAATTTTTAAATTATTCTTTCTAACATTGCCATTGGCATTGGAAAGTTTAAAAAATTGTATTTTACTGCTAGATCTATCATCTAGATCTAGACTAGATCTAGGTCTAGACCCTAGATCTATTTACTAATTTAGGTGTCATCAATGATCAATCGTCACTAAAGTACCGATTTTGAGTGAGATTAGTTGAGTTTTGTACAGTGGTGTTTGAAATGTTGAGAATCAATAACACAGCTTTTAATAAACAGCCAGGATAGTAGTGCACCGGCACCTGTGTGTGCATTGTACTAGAGCTGTAGTGAAGTGACCGGTAATATCATGCGAGAGACTCTCAATTGAAATGCATGAAAAATTAAAGGAAGTTGAACACTAGGTGCAAGAGGTTGAATTTGTCATAATTATTCATTAAAAACTCACCATATGCATAAATTCCTCTGATGAGATCTTCTCTGAGAGATAATGAGTCGAAGGTTGGTGTTACTTCCACCTCTTCACTCGTCTCAAATGTGATATTTTGGGCCTCCTGTGTTAGCACGCGACGCGTCATTTTGATTTTGTCTATGTGATTGAATAATGTCGCCCTCTGCGGAATAAAACGTAAACGAAGCCGTCGATCTACCCGACTCACAGCTGTAAAACCAACCACCACGTATTTTACCAAATCATGGGGCCACCTCCCCCCCCCCCCCCCACTCCGAGAACGGACGGACCCCATGCGTGTTACCAAAATTTCCGGTAAAGGGGTACTTTTCGTGCGACAAAGTCCGGCCCGAGAATTGTAAAAAAAAAAGGAGGTATATAATTGTATTAACTTTTCACCCGGAGATTTCTTTAAAAAGGGGTGTTCTTTCTTTTTCTCTCTCATCTCTTTAGACTCCTGAGAAATTATTCGAATTTAGGGGGGTACATTGAGCATTTTTCCGAATTTAGGGGGGTCTCCAAGGCAGGAAAAGCCCGCGAAAAGCCCGCGCAAGGGGGGTTCGGAAATGTTGGCGGTCGTCAGATAGGGGGTGCTTTAAAAAGATGGAACAAGCATACGCGTACCCTAAATAACAC